>BTHU01000023.1:23661322-24188822 GCA_036184795.1 Tokudaia tokunoshimensis | reverse complement strand
TCAAAACTGAATTTTAGTATGAAAATTGAAAAAAAGAGACAAACCTATATCATTCTATCACCTATATTATTCGTAGTTCATATTTGTGTGAATTTTTCTCCTAGGAGCTTTTACCCATTCCTTTTGACTTGTTCGTTTTGCCCCCCTCACAAGTGTGATGTTAACTACACATAGATGCCCAGTAACTATAGTATATGTGTGTACCTATAACCACTTTGCATACATATTGTTTTTAAATATAGATCCCAAATATATTGCATGCTACTAATAAGCTGCACTATCATTTAGATGTTTACGTGAAAAAGGCTCAAATATTCCAGTTTGACTTAAATTGCTGGTGCCCTATTGCTACTGTTACAAGCCACCATGGTGGCAGCAGCTTTAAAAAACACAAATGAATTGTCAAACAATTCTGGAGGTTTAAAGCCCAATACAGTCTCAGTGAGTTGAAGCCTGTGTGTAGGCTGGGCCTTATTTCTTTCCAGGAATTAGTTCATAAACACCTTTAAGGCCGTTAGCTTTCTGTCTGCAACAGCTGTGCATTTCATATTATTGGGCCTTTAGGCTGCTTCTCTGTTTTGACTGTAGTCTATAGAACTATCACAAATGCCATCATTTGTTTTCCTGTTTTTTTCTTAGGTAAGCCAGTCCCTCTTATTTAGAAGTTCTTTTTCCTAAAGGAAAAAAAATTGGAGTGGAAATGTTCTGAGCAGAGATGTCTGTTGCTATTGACATTGAAGTAGTGGAGGTTAGTAAATATATTAACAACATTGGGATTCTGTTTTGTTTGTTGATTGTGACAGGGTCTATGTACCCTCTCCCAGTCTCAAATTCCTGATAGTGCAGTCTACACTTCTCAAGTGCTGAGATTATTACTGTCTTAGTTAGGGTTTCTATTGCTATGAAGAGACACCATGACCAAGGCATCTCTTATAAAGGACAACATTTAATTGGGGCTGGGTCACAGTTTCAGAGGTTCAGTCCCTTATCATCATGTTGGGAAGCATGGCAGCATGTAGGGAGACATGGTGCTGGAGAAGGAGTTGAGAACATTACATCTTGATCTGCAGGCAAGAGAAGTGAAGACTGAGAAACACAGGCATGATTTGAGCTTCTTAGACCTCAAAGCCCACCTCCACAGTGGCACACTTTCTCCAACAAGGCTACACCCACTTCAACAGGGCCACACCCACTAATAACACCACTCCCTATGGGCCAAGCACTCAACATATGAGTCTATGGGGCCATTATTATTCAAACTGCCACATTACTGATGTGCCACCATGCTCAGTAGGTCACAGAGAGGATCTGAAAACTTCGTTAAAGACAAAGGAGGAATGTAACCCTTTTACAGTACTGTCACTGGGCCCGACTAGATGATATAAATCATAAAGTGTGATATTATTAGTGGCCATCATGGTGATTATAGAGATTATAGTAACAGCTAATGGAACAGTTGCAAGAAGATCAGACAGCGTGGTCATATTATTAGTTCTAGTAATTTCTTACAATTACACACCTGGTACCTTGAATCATTTATCTTGTCTACAGGGAGAGGAAAACTCAGAAACAAGGTCCGTTAATCAGAATCAGTGTGAGACAAGTCACATATCAATAGATTTCCAAGAAGATGGAAGGAGAGATCCCTGGTCCTGGAAAGACTGGATGTAGGGGAATACCAGGACAGAGAAGTGAGAGGGGGTTGAATGGGGAACAGGGGGAGGGAAGAAGGCTTATGGAACTTTCGGGGAGGGGGGAAATGGGAAAGGGGAAATCATTTGGAATGTAAATAAAAAAATATAGAAAAGAAAAAAAGAATCAGTGTGAGAATGCTTTTTGAAATTTTAATATTTTTGCTATTTTTTGAGTACCCCCCAATAAAAAACTTACATTGAGATTTAATTACCATCATAATTAAAAGGTAAGACCTATTGATGATTAATTAGGTTGTGAAGGCTTTGCCCTCATAAATGAATTAAAGGCTTTATCACAGGAGTGAGTTAATTATGATGACAGTGGATTACTGGCTCCCCCAAAATTATTATTTTGAAGTTGAGTGTAGCAGTGCACTCCTAAATCTCAGCGCTCCCAAACTAGAGGTAGGGGGATGAGGAGATCAAGGCCAACCTGGGCTATATTAGACCTTGTTTCAAGAAGTAAAGAAACAAAGAAACAAAGGGAACATGCATTCTGATTAGGGAAACAGGTAGGCTAACCCAGATCTTCACCTCTCCCCACATTCCTCCTAATCCAATAACCTAGTCTCACCCCTAACTTTGTAGCAGACCACATGCTGGGGATCCCCTCTCCCTCCCCCCCATCTCCAGTAGAACACACAGATCTTATCCTCCTAATCTCCCTTCCCTACTTGTTGCTACAGACCAGCCCCAACTCCAGCTGGCACTCCCAACACATAGGCCCCTCTAGCCAGAGGAGCAGATAGGTAGAACTGCGTACCTTCACTTCTCTCTCCATTCCTCAAAGGCCAGTCCCCTGCTCTCAATCTGAAGATGCTGACTTGATGAATCTTATAATGCTTAATGGTTGGAAACTCACTGTGTTTGCCTAGGCTGTCCTAGCGTGTACTACATAGCCCAGACTGGCCATTAACTCATGGTGAGAAATCACCCTCAGCCTCCCAAGGACTGAGATTATAGGAATGTACCATTTTACATTTCTAAAAACTTAATTGTTCTTTACCCACCAACAACAGAGTCTCTCTGCCTGCCCCTACTCCACTTGGACCAGGGTTACTTTAGCCTCACATATTCATAACTCTTGTCTAATTTTATTCCCCTGAGCCAAGAAAAACAGAAGAGTCTCAGCTTCCTGGATGTTTGTTCAGCTTCCTCTCTCTTCTTGTCCTTCTACTCCAGGCCCATGTGGATTCTTTTGGAGCAAGTTTTCAAAACATCAAGAGAGATAAGGATCTGAGGATCATAATTCTTGCATACTTCTTAAGAATTGGATTTTTTTATTCTGTGTCCCTAACAGTGAAACTGTGCCAAGAATCTATTTCAAAAAGTAAAGTCAAGATGTTTCTCCCTGCAACTAGCAGAGATAAATGGCTTTCTATCTAAATCTAAGGTGAAATAAGCAAGTAGACATTGATTCCTGGCTTTGGATCTCACTAATACAATCTCTTTCCCAAGCCTGTTCATTGACTGATGTTTGAGTTCATTTGTGTGTGTGTGTGTGTGTGTGTGTGTGTGTGTGGTGGAGGAGATGTATTTGTTCTCTGGGGACATGAAGTATGCAGTTCTGCTAGTACTCAGGGACTTTTAAAAAATCTATGTGCATATTCAAGGTGAAAGGAAGCATATGTCAGGCTTGGGTTTGGCAGAAGCACAAATACTTGGGAGGACTTCCACTCTAAAACTAACTTCCTTCACCCAAATTGGTAATACAGCTGCTAGAAAAGTGTAGACATTGAGAGAGTTAACCCAGGCCTTTTCATCTGAGACCTATTTCAGTGGGCTCTGGTCTCATATACCAACTTAGTAACAATCAAGCCTCAGTTCTAGAGTAAGAAGAGAGGAAACACAGAGAGTAAATTGGAGTACACTGTCACAACAGAAAATGTAGTTTCAGCCTGGTCCATTAGCAGTGGGGAGAAATTGGCCAGTTTCAAGAAAGTCTTGGAGTAAAGTGGGGATCTGTACACTGGAAAATGTACGAGGAGGACAGAATACAGAACTAGGGATCTGAATCAGTTTAAAAGTTGTAGACGTGGGGGTAGAAATGTAGTAAAGTATCAAGGGCTTGCTCAAAGCCCCAGGTTTGCTCTCTAGTATTCAGGGGTTTATAAGTAGGGAGAACACCAGAGCTGAGACTGTAACTCAGTTGGATTGCTGAGCATGAACTAAGTTCTAGGTTTGATTCCCCAGCAGAACCTAAACACTGGGGTGATACTGCAGGCCTGTCGTTCTGGGTAAGAGGGCAGAATGGTAGACATTCTAGCTCATTCTTAGCTACATAGTGAGTTTGAGACCAGCCTGGGCTACATGAAATCCTGACACAAAATAAAATAACAGAAGAGAATAGATGGTAGCTGTAAGATTCCTTCAGCTGATCCAAACTAAGAAATAACCTAAGGGACAGTTAGCTAATGCCTCCATTTAGGGATAGAATTTAAGAACAAATTGAATGCTTCTCTGAAAGGTTAGATTAATTTGACTGTAAGATGATTGAAAAAGAATGAACCAAATACCAAGAATTCACCAGCAAAATGGAGTTTTGGAAATGTAAATTGTGCATACTTAGCCTATGGCATTCTATTATAGCAGCATAAAAGAATGAGGAGACATGAAATCTGTGTTTAAGTACAATGCAATGTGAGGCAACAACTCTGTTTATTTTTTTAATAAAATCTATCATATCCCCATTACATTGCAAAAATAAAAACAAAAACAAAATTGATGTTTCTCAGAAAGGTAAGATAAATTTGACTGGAGGATGATTGAAACTGGATGACTCAAATACCAAGAATTCACCAGCAAAATAGGGTTTGGGAAATATGAGACATCTGATAAGCTACTAGAAATTCTAGACAGTTTATTTTATCTTGGAAACCAGAGAAAGAGAACATTCCTCAATTCAGGGCCAACATCTCCTCTGGGTATCTGGTATGTGGGCAAAGGCAGATTAGGGATGTTTAGGGCAGCAAAGGGGTCACTGGAAGTAAAATTCCTCCACAGAGGTTCTGAGAGGAAGGACTGGGTATCTTCCTGGTAAATGAGCCACAAAGTGTCTAAGAAAGAAGAAACAGAGAATATGAAGAACCACTCTTCCCTCTAGTTGGCCTGAGCTTTATTTGTCTCCCATTATATATAAAAAGCAAATCTTAATTACTAACATTTTTCCAGAGGCTGCAGAGATGGCTCAAGAATTGAGAACTCTTAGTGCGCTTGTAGAAGACCTGAGCTTGGTGGTTTCCAGAGCCCACATCAGGTGCCTCACAACCTTTAACTACAACTACAGAGGATCCAATAGCCTCTTCTGGTCTCCTCAGGCACCTGGAATGCACATATTCTCTCTCTCTCTCTCTCTCTCTCTCTCTCTCTCTCTCTCTCTCTCACACACACACACACACACACACACACACACACACACACGGGTACCTAATTCAAAATAAAATAAATCTTTAATAAAATCCTCCTAGAAAATATGCCTTTTAACTATTAATTTTAAAAAAGTTCAAAAATAACTTCTCTTATATGATATACATTTATAGGATTCATAAAGTCTAGCAAAATATTTAGAGGTCTCAGATCTTATAGTAGCATTCCAGCTTTTAATTAACACCTACAGGATTCTATGTTTAAGTACAGAAAACATAACAGGAATTTTCCAATGCCTGGAATTTTTTGAGACAAGGCGTTCACTCAGTTTCTTTTCCTCCACAGAATTTTAGAGTAAGTTCATTGTGAAACCATGCACAGTTATCACACAAGAACAGAAATACTGTCAGGAGAGAAAAGGGACAAGTCTGTCTGCAATAGAAATTTTGAGCATAAAGACTCATTCTTTTTTTTTTTTATTTTATTTTTTTAATTTACATTCCAAATCACTTCCCCTTTCCCGTTTCCTCCCTCCCCGAAAGTCCCATAAGCCCCCTTCCCTCCCTCTTTTCTCCATTCAACCCCCTCTCATTACTCTGTCCTGGCGTTCCCCTACATCCAGCCTTTCCAGGACCAGGGGTCTCTCCTTCCATCTTTTTAGAAATCTATTGATATGCTGATTGTGTCTAGGGTATTCTGAGATTCTGGGTCAATATCCCCTTATCAGTGACTGCATACCATGTGTGATCTTTTGTGATTGGGTTACCTCACTAAGGATGATATTTTCAAGTTCTGACCATTTGCCTAGGAATTTCGTGAATTCATTGTTTTTAATTGCAGAGTAGTATTCCATTGTGTAAATATACCACATCTTCTGAATCCATTCCTCCGTTGAGGGACATCTGGGTTCTTTCCAGCTTCTGGCTATTATAAATAAGGCTGCTATGAACATAGTGGAGCATGTGTCCTTATTGCATGCAGGTAAAGTCTCTGGGTATATGCCCAGGAGTGGTATAGCCGGATCCTCCGAAAGACTCATTCTTAAAGGGGCAGGGAGATAACTCAGTGAGTGAAATAAAATACCTGAATTCACTTCACCAGCACCCAAGTAAAAGCCTGGTACAGGGGTGAATGTTTGTCATTCCAGCATTGAATTGGTGCAGATATGTGGGCCCTAGGCCACTTGCTGACTAGCCAGTATAATTGAAAATAGTGAGTTCTAAGTTCAACAAGAAATCTTGTCTTAAAAACTAAGATGGTGAGTGATTGAGGATTGTACTTGATATCAATTCTGATCTCCTTCACACACACACATGGGCATCTGAAGGCACATGTGTGCACACATAGGAACCATTCTGAAAAAAAAACTTTCTCTCAAATATAAATAAAGCACAACTATTACCATTTTCTAATTTATAAAGTATAAGATAGACTAAACACCCAGTCCATCATTTATGTCATTAAGATAGAACATGATCATCTGTCCTAAATTAAAAGACTTATAATTAATTATAATTCTACAGCTGACTTATGTCCTGGCTTTAGATTGTATGCCATCTGAAAACCATCATCTCAGTTCTATTCTCTCAAAGTAAATAGCCTGGGTTGGCTATGAGATTATAAGGAGTTTTTCAACCCCGTCAGAAATCTGAGAATGACCAACATTAACTGAAAATATATAGGAAGCCTAACACAGCTTCCAGAATTGAGACAAATTGTAGAGACATCTGCCTAACTATACAGCCCCAGTAAGCCAGGACTTTGGAGCATCTGTCTTCAGCATTCTGGCCCAGGATCATCTGACAGACCTTTGAAAACCAGGGGTTATTAAGGACTAGGCTGTTGAGCCAGCACCATTTGTTGAAAATGCTGTCTTTTTCCACTGGATGGTTTTAGCACCTTTGTCAAAGATCAAGTGACCATAGGTAAGTGGATTCATTTTGGGGTCTTCAGTTCTATTCCATTGATCTACCTGCCTGTCACTGTACCAATACCATGCAGTTTTTATCATTATTGCTCTGTAGTACAGCTTGAGGTCAGGGATGGTGATTCTGCCAGAAGTGCTTTTATTGTTGAGAATAGTTTTGGCTATCCTGGGTTTTTTGTTATTCCGGATGAATTTGCAAATTGCTCTTTCAAACTCTATGAAGAATTGAGTTGGAATTTTGATGGGGATTGCATTGAATCTGTAGATCACTTTCGGCAAGATGGCCATTTTTACTATATTAATCCTGCCAATCCATGAGCATGGGAGATCTTTCCATCTTCTGAGATCTTCGATTTCTTTCTTCAGAGACTTGAAGTTCTTGTCATATAGATCTTTCACTTGCGTTGTTAGAGTCATGCCAAGGTATTTTATATTGTTTGTGACTATTGTGAAGGGTGTTGTTTCCCTAATTTCTTTCTCTGCCTGTTTATCCTTTCAACAAATGGTGCCGGTTCAACTGGCAGTCAGCATGCAGAAGAATGCAATTCAATCTATTCTTATCTCCTTGTATGAAGCTCAAGTCCAAGTGGATCAAGGACCTCCACAGAAAACCAGATCCACTGAAACTAATAGAAAAGGAAGTGGGGAAAAGCCTCGAGCACATGGGCACAGGGGAAAATTTCCTGAACAGAACACCAATAGCTTATGCTCTTAGATCAAGAATTGACAAATGGGACCTCATAAAATTGCAAAGCTTCTGTAAGGCAAAGGGCACTGTCAATAGGACAAAGCAGCAACCAACAAATTGGGAAAAGATCTTTACCAACCATACATCTGACACAGGGCTAATATCCAATATATACAAAGAACTCAAGAAGTTAGACTCCAGAGAACCAAATAACCCTATTTTAAAAATGGGGAACAGAGCTAAACAAAGGATTCTCAACTGAGGAAACTCGAAGGACTGAAAAGCACCTAAAGAAATGTTCAACATCCTTAGCCATCAGGGAAATGCAAATCAAAACGACCCTGAGATTCCACCTCACACCAGTCAGAATGACTAAGATCAAAAACTTAGGTGACATCAGATGCTGTCAAGGATGTAGAGAAAGAGGAACACTTCTCCATTGCTGGTGGGATTGCAAGCTGGTACAACCACTCTGAAAATCAACCTGGAGGTTCCTCAGAAAATTGGACATAGTACTACCTGAGGACCAAGCTATACCACTCCTGGGGATATACCCAGAAGATACTCCAACATGTGATAAGGACACATGTTCCACTATGCTCATAGCAGCCTTATTTATAATTGCCAGAAGCTGGAAAGAACACAGATGTCCCTCAACAGAGGAATGGATATGGAAAATGTGGTACATTAACACAATGGAGTACTACTCAGCTATTAAAAACAAGGAATTCATGAAATTCTTAGGCAAATGGATGGAACTAGAAAATATCATCCTGAGAGAGATAACCCAATCACAAAAGAACACACATGGTATGCACTCACTGATAAGTGGATATTAGCTCAGAAGCTTGGAATACCCAAGACATAATTCACAGACCACATGAAGCTCAAGAAGAAGGAAGACCAAAGTGTGGATACTTCAGTCCTTCTTAGAAGGGGGAAAGAAAATCCCCATGGGAGGAGATACAGAGACAAATTGTGGAGCAGAGACTGAAGGAAGGGTCATCCAGAGACTGCCCCACCTAGGGATCCATCCCATATACAGTTATCAAACCCAGACACTATTATGGATGGCAACAAGTGCTTGCTGACAGGAGCCTGATAGAGCTGTCTCCTGAGAGGCTCTGCCAGTGCCCGACAAATACAGAGGAGAATGCTCACAGCCAACCCATGGACTGAGTACAGGGGCCCCAATGAAGGAGCTAGAGAAAAGACCCAAAATGCTGAAGGGGTTTACAGCTCCATAGGAGGAACAACAATATGGACCAACCAGTACCTCCAGAGCTCCCAGGGACTAAACCGCTAACCGAAGAGTACACACGAAGGACCCATGCCTCCAGCCACATATGTAGCAGAGAATGGCCTTGTTGAACATCAATGAGAGGAAAGGCCCTTGGTCCTGTGAAGGGTCGAATGCCAGGACAGGGAAGCGGGATTGGGCGGGTTGGTGAGCAGGGGGAGGGGGATGGGATAGGGGGTTTTCGGAAGGGAAACCAGAAAAAGTGATAACATTTGAAATGTAAATAAAGAAAATATCTAATAAAAAAGAAAAAGAAAAACTTACCTTGAACTCCGGATCCTCCTGTTATCTCCTCTCAAATTCTGAGATTTCATGAGTGCATCATGACAACTGCTTGGTTTCTTGTACTTGGAGTCAATGACCTCAATTTTCCCCACTTTAAGCAGAACAAACAAACCACAGTTGGTTAAAAGAAAGGAAAGGAGTGAGGGGGGGAAAGGAAGGGGAAAAAAATTAAAAACCATGAGCCAGATGTCGTGGTACACAGCTGTAAAGTTAACACTGAGGATGCTAAGGCAGAAGGATTGCCATGAGCTTGAGGTCAATCTAGGCTACATATTGCCAAAATATGATTAGAAAACTGCAACTCAGGGTTATGGGCCTTGGGTGAAGTTTGGAATTACCTGAGAAGTTCTAAAACTAAACAAATAAAACTTCAGACCTATTAAACTAGAGTATCTGGTGTTGTAGCTCTTTGCTGTTGTTTGCAATGCGTCAAGTAATCCTGTGAGCCAACTGACTAGTAGAGACCCAACTCTGCAGGCTTGCCATGGTAAAGGGAACTCTGCCTTAATTTTTTATAAAGAAAAGAACTTAACTGCAGTATCAATATTTGAAGTGTAAGATATTCATTCTCCACTCCTGCCACCCTCCACCTAGACCATGTGTTTGTTGCTCTGAAGAAGAAAAATGATATTCTAAAGACATACCTGTGCCGGAATCTTTGGCTATATAAGGCTATTGAAACAATGTGTACTGGCTGGTTTTGTGTGTCAACTTGACACAGGCTGGAGTTATCACAGAGAAAGGAGCTTCAGTTGGGGAAGTGCCTCTATGAGATCCAGCTGTGGGCATTTTCTCAATTAGTGATTAAGGGGAGAGGGCCCCTTGTGGGTGGTACCATCTCTGGGCTGGTATTCTTAGGTTCTATAAGAGAGCAGACTGAGAAATCCAGGGGAAGCAAGCCAGTAAGAAACATCTCTCCATGGCCTCTGCATCAGCTCCTGCTTCATGACCTGCTTGAGTTCCAGTCCTGACCTCCTTTGGTGATAAACAGCAATTTGGAACTGTAAGCTGAATAAACCCTTTCCTCCCCAACTTGCTTCTTGGTCATGATGTTTGTGCAGGAATAGAAACCCTGACTAAGATACAACAGTCTCCAAGAAATTGAAATTTCCTCAGAAATCCTGTGCTGGAAGATGGAAAAGACTCCAAAGCTGTTATAAGCAAGAGGAAGAGTTTTCACAAGGTTCTGACAACTTTTGGACCACGTTGTAGAATGGAGCCCAGAAACTGATGGGGAGAGATGGGTGGACCACACATAGGCCAGGGCTTGTTGGTCTTGGTGCATGCCTCCTGTCTTCTATTTAAATCTAAGCCACATATCAGGACCTCAAAACAGGATTGGGGGGTTATGGGACCTCTTTATTGTTCCTCTTCATTGACAAAACCACCCTTCTCTGCCTTTCATCATATTTGTCTGTTTAATTGGCCTACTGATAGTGTGTCATTGAGCCAAGCTTTTTAGGGCTGCCAGAATTCAGATTCTGACCCTAAAATCTGTGGTAGTATGTGTGTCCTTTCCATATGCACCCATAAAGGGGTAGCTGATGCAGAGCTATGGACCATTTAAAGTCCAATCTTGGGAACTTTCGGACATGTTTTGTAACCCACCAAGGTTCAGAGGGTCTGCTGCCTATATTTTCTAATTTGGCTCTCAAGAGCAAGAAAAACACGTGCATTCTTAACTGCTTGTGAGCATGGATTCCTGGACCCAGAGAAGCATAAAGAACACCTGACAAGTAAGAAACTGGAGGAATTTTCACTTTGAATCAGCGTTTAGCCTTTTGCCTTGCCATGCCAGCCAGCTTTGAGGCCAGTGAACTAGGTCATTGGGCTAAACTTTTCAGTGCAGATCAATGTTCCTGTCAAAGAACAGGTGTGCAAACCAGTGGCGAAATTGACTGATCCATTAGCAAATTCTCCAGCCCCTTGCCTGACTACATCCATCTGGTGCAAATGAAAAAGCTGTGTACTTAGGAGAAGAACAAATATAGCCTGGGGGGTCAAAACTACATAACACTCTACTTTCTCCTGGAATACATTCTGTGCCCTAGGTTTGGTGCTTCAACATACCTGAGATCAGCAAACAATGTCTACAGGTTTGATATAAATGCATGCTGAAATCATCTAGGTTGATAGTTTTTTTTTTTTTGAGTCCTTGTGTCAAAAAATGAGATAGCTGACTTAGAGGACCACTAAGTCTCTGTTGAGCCATGAAGATGAAAAGGAAAAAATAAATAATTGTCATGGTTTGCAGATGCATTCTTTATGAAGACAATATAGTGGGCAATCATCCAAAGCTGCATCTATAGAACATAGGACAGAGAATGAGGTCAGAGTCTGTGCATGCTCAAAGCCTTACAAAATTAGCATATAAAAAGAACAAATTGTCCAGGAGGAAGGCTGGAAGCCCCTAGCTAAGGTCAACTAAAGCTTACCACTGGAGCAGGCATAGAGTTGCTCCAGGGTGTCTGAAAATGACCTATAATACATCCGTGGATTGATATTATGGAGAACTGTATGCAAGGGTTATAACACATAAATGAGAATAATGCAAAACATTCATGATGTGTAATGAAAAGTCCCCCATCCATTGTACAGTGACAATGGTGACAGTGAACTTTCTTTTTGCTCTCGATGGCCTGCCTGCCCTTGGGAGTATATGCTCTCTTAATAAACTGCCTCTGCATCTGCTCCAACTGTCTGGTTTGGCTCAATTCTTTGTTTGGGAGCACAATAATGTGGTACTCTCTTCTTGAGGTACATGGGCTTGCTATGGCAGCCAGCTTTGAATTCAGTGAACTAGGTCATTGGGCTAAACTTTTCAGTTCAGATCAATGTTCCCGTCAAAGAGCAGGTGTGCAAACCATTGGCGACGTTGACAGATTCATTACCAAATTCTCTAACCTCTTTCCTGACTACATCCATCTGGTGCAACTAGAAAAGCTGTGAGAACTCCCAAATCAGTTTATATAAATAAAATATGAGCGACACATGTAATCCATAATGCATCTTAAATTTATAGTGACCACATTTTCGTCTACATGCATATATGTCTGTAAGCGTGTGTGTGTGTGTGTGTATGTGTGTGTGTGTGTGTGTTACTGCACATATGTGCACATGAATGTGGAAGCCAGAGGAAAATCTCAAGTATAATTTCTCATGTGCCGTTCATATTTTTTTTTTTGAGGAAGATCTTTCACTGGCCTGGGGCTCACCAAGTAGGCTAAGCTGGTTGGCTAGAGAACCTCAGGGATCTGCCTATCTCTACCTCCCCAGCACTGGGATTTAAAGCATGTGCCAGTAGGCCTGACATTTTAAATATGAGTTCTAGGGTTCAAAGTCAGGTCCTTGTGCTTGTAAGGCAAGCATTTTCTCAACTGAAATACTATATTTTTTTTAAAAAAAATATTTTTATTTTTATCTACATTGATGTTTTGACTACATATATGTCTGTGTAAGTGTGTCTGATCCTCTGGAACTGGAGTTATAGACAGTTGTGAGCTGCCATGTAGATGCTAGAAATTGAACCTGGGTCCTCTGGAACAGTAGCCAGTGCTCGTAACTGCTGAGCCATCTCTCCAGCCCTCCCCCCCCAAATAAGATGGCAAAATTAATTTGTACAATATATTTAACCCAATAGATTTAAAATATTTCAAAATATAATGTTGACGCCAGCATCAAGGTATTCTATATTCTTTTTCTTGCCTGGAATTGTATTTTATATATGCACATGAGCACATGTACTTGAGCAAATACCACAGGACACACGCAGAGGTCAGCGGACATCTTTCCGGTGTTGGCTCTCTTTCCACTGCAGATTCTGAGAATTGAGTTCAAGTGGTCAGTCTTGTATGGCAAGTGTTTTCTCTGGCTGAGTCGTCTCTCTGGCTCTTGTTTGATGTCTTTAGAATCTGTTTTTTGTTTGTTTTTGTTTTGTTTGTTTCTTTTGTACTCTTATTACACATCTATAACTTAGATTAGTCACAATTTCAACTATTCTGTAGTCTCATGTGTCAAAATTACCATATTGTACAGTATATTCTAAAAGCTGAAGCTGTAAACCAAACAAAAATCAATCCTTCTTCTAGGCTTTAGGAGAGGAAGCCATGTATAAATGACTCATTGGAGGAAAAGTACTTCCTAGGACTCCATGGGACACAGAATGGCTTGCCATAGGAGCCTGCTGCCATCCTAGAGAGGACAGAGCTCTGGTTCCAAGCATTCAAGAAAATAGAGCCAAATAGATATTTGAACAAGCCTTTCCATTTGATTTCAGTTTTATACCATTCTCTCAGAGCTATTATGGGAGAATAACTCTCAAGTGTTGCAGATAAATAGCCCAGCCAACAATTTATGAGGGGCCATTAATCTCAGCCTCATGGCAGGCATGAAGGGGAAAATAAATGAGTTCTCCTCACAAACCCAATTAGAAATGTAGAAGTATCCCTTTGACCTCTTTTTGTTGTCTAATTGCTCTAGCTAGAACTTCAAGTACTATATTGAAAAGATATGGAGAGAGAGGGCAGCCTTGTCTAGTCCCTGATTTTAGTGGGATTGCTTCAAGTTTCTCTCCGTTTAGATTGATGCTGGCTACTGGTTTGCTGTAAATTGCTTTTACTATGTTTAGATATGGGCCTTGAATTCCTGATCTTTCCAAGACCTTTAGCATGAAAGGATGCTGAATTTTGTCAAATGCTTTCTCAGCATCTAATGAGATGACCATGTGGTTTTTTTCTTTGAGATTGTTTATGTAGTGGATTACATTGATGGATTTCCTTATATTGAACCATCCCTGCATCCCTGGGATGAAGCCTACTTGATCGTGGTGAATGATCGTTTTGATGTGTTCTTGGATTCAGTTGGCAAGAATTTTATTGAGTATTTTTGCATCGATATTCATAAGAGAGATTGGCCTGAGATTCTCTTTCTTTGTCGGATCTTTGTGTACTTTTGGTATTAGTGTAATTGTGGCTTCATAGAACGAGTTGGGTAGTGTTCCTTCTGTTTCTATTTTGTGGAACAGTTTGAAGAGTATTGGTGTTAGGTCTTCTTTGAAGGACTGATAGAATTCTGCACTAAAACCATCTGGACCTGTGCTTTTTTTGGTTGGAAGACTTCCAATGACAACTTCTATTTCTTCAGGGGTTATAGGACGGTTTAGATGGTCTATTTGATCCTGATTTAATTTTGGTACTTGGTATCTGTCAAGGAAATTGTCCATTTCCTCAAGATTTTCTAGTTGTGTTGAATACAGGTTTTTGTAGTAGGATCTGATGATTTTTTGAATTTCCTCAGTTTCTGTTGTTATCTCTCCCTTTTCGTTTCTGATTTTATTAATTTGGATACTATCTCTGTGCTCTCTGGTTAGTCTGGCTAAGGGCTTATCTATCTTGTTGATTTTCTCAAAGAACCAACTCCTCGTTTTGTTGATTCTTTGTATGGTTTTATTTGTTTCTACTTGATTGATTTCAGCCTTGAGTTTGATGATTTCCTGCCTTCTACTCCTCTTTGGTGTATTTGCTTCTTTTTGTTCCAGGGCTTTCAGGTGTGCCATTAAGCTGTTAGTGTATGCTGTCTCCCGTTTCTTTTTGGCGGCACTCAGGGCTATGAATTTTCCTCTTAGCACTGCTTTCATTGTGTCCCATAAATTAGGGTATGTTGTGCCTTCATTTTCATTAACTTTCAAAAAGTCTTTGATTTCTTTCTTTATTTCCACCTTGACCAAGTTATCATTGAGTAGAGCATTGTTCAGCCTCCATGTGTACGTGGGTTTTCTTTTGTTTTTGTTGCCATTGAAGACCACCCTTATTCCGTAGTGATCTGATAGGAGGCATGGGATTATTTCTATCTTCTTGTATCTGTTGAGGTCTGATTTGTGACCAATTATATGGTCAATTTTGGAGAAGGTACCATGAGGAGCTGAGAAGAAGGTGTATTCTTTAGCTCTAGGATGAAATGTTCTATATATATCAGTTAGTTCCAGTTGGTCCAAGGCTTCAATTAGATTCACTGTGTCCCTGTTTAGTTTCTGCTTTCCTGAACGATCCATTTCAGAGAGCGGGGTGTTGAAGTCACCCACTATTATTGTGTGCGGTGCGATGTGTGCTTTGAGTTTTAGTAAAGTTTCTTTTACGAATGAGGGTGCCCTTGCATTTGGAGCATAGATATTCAGAATTGAGAGTTCTTGATGGTGGATTTTTCCCTTGATCAGTATGTAGTGTCCTTCTGTGTCTTTTTTGATGACTTTAGGTTGAAAATCAATTTTATCCGATATTAGGATGGCTACTCCACCTCGTTTCTTGGGGCCATTTGCTTGTAAAATTGTTTTCCAGCCTTTTACTCTGAGGTAGTGTTTGTCTTTGACACTGAGGTGCGTTTCCTGCATGCAGCAAAATGCTGAGTCCTGTTTACGTATCCAGTCTGCTAGTCTATGTCTTTTAATTGGGGAATTGAGACCATTGGAAAGGAAGAAGTCAAACTATCACTATTTGCAGACGATATGATAGTATACATAAGCGACCCAAAGAACTCCACCAGAGAACTCCTACAGCTGATAAACGACTTCAGCAAAGTGGCCGGATATAAAATCAACTCAAGCAAGTCAGAAGCCTTCCTATACTCAAAGGATAAGCAGGCTGAGAAAGAAGTAAGAGAAATAATACCCTTTACGATAGCCACAAACCATATTAAGTATCTTGGCGTGACTCTAACCAAACAAGTGAAAGATCTGTATGACAAGAACTTCAAGTCTCTGAAGAGAGAAATTGAAGAAGACCTCAGAAGATGGAAAAATCTGCCATGCTCATGGATTGGCAGGATTAATATAGTAAAAATGAGCATCTTACCAAAAGTAATACACAGATTCAATGCAATCCCCATCAAAATCCCAACTCAATTCTTCATAGAGTTAGAAAGAGCAATTCAAAAATTCATCTGGAATAACAGAAAACCCAGAATAGCTAAAACTATTCTCAAGAGTAAAAGAACCTCTGGGGGAATCAGTATCCCGAACCTCAAGCTGTACTACAGAGCAATAGTGTTAAAAACTGCATGGTATTGGTACAGTAACAGACATGTAGATCAATGGAACAGAATTGAAGACCCAGAAATGAATCCACACTCCTATGGTCACTTGATCTTTGACAAAGGAGCTAAAACCATCCAGTGGAAAAAAGATAGCCTTTTCAACAAATGGTGCTGGCTCAGCTGGAGGTCAACATGCAGAAGAATGCAAATTGACCCATCCTTATCTCCTTGCACTAAGCTCAATTCTAAGTGGATCAAAGATCTCCACATAAAACCAGACACACTGAAACTAATAGAAGGGAAACTAGGGAAGAACCTTGAACATATGGGCACAGGGGAGAATTTCCTGAACAGAACTCCAATAGCTTATGCTCTAAGATCAAGAATAGACAAATGGGACCTCATTAAATTACAAAGTTTTTGCAAGGCAAAAGACACCGTCAAAAAGACAAAGCGGCAACCAACTAACTGGGAAATGATCTTTACCAACCTTACATCCGACAGAGGGCTAATATCCAAGATATACAAAGAACTCAAGAAGTTAAACTCCAGAGAGGCAAGTAACCCTATTAAAAAATGGGGTACAGAGCTACACAAAGAGTTCTCACCTGAAGAATATCTAATGGCTGAGAAGCACCTAAAGAGATGTTCATCATCCTTAGTCATTAGGGAAATGCAAATCAAAACAACCCTGAGATTCCATCTCACACCAGTCAGGATGGCTAAGATCAAAAACACAGGAGACAGCAGTTGTTGGCGAGGATGTGGAGAAAGAGGAACACTCCTCCACTGCTGGTGGAATTGCAGGCTGGTACAACCACTCTGGAAAGCAGTCTGGTGGTTCCTCAGAAAACTGGGCATGACACTCCCGGAGGATCCGGCTATACCACTCCTGGGCATATACCCAGAGACTTTACCTGCATGCAATAAGGACACATGCTCCACTATATTCATAGCAGCCTTATTTATAATAGCCAGAAGCTGGAAAGAACCCAGATGTCCCTCAATGGAGGAATGGATTCAGAAGATGTGGTATATTTACACAATGGAATACTACTCTGCAATTAAAAACAATGAATTCACGAAATTCCTAGGCAAATGGTCAGAACTTGAAAATATCATCCTTAGTGAGGTAACCCAATCACAAAAGATCACACATGGTATGCAGTCACTGATAAGGGGATATTGACCCAGAATCTCAGAATACCCTAGACACAATCAGCATATCAATAGATTTCTAAGAAGATGGAAGGAGAGACCCCTGGTCCTGGAAAGACTGGATGTAGGGGAACGCCAGGACAGAGTAATGAGAGGGGGTTGAATGGAGAAAAGAGGGAGGGAAGGGGGCTTATGGGACTTTCGGGGAGGGAGGAAACGGGAAAGGGGAAGTGATTTGGAATGTAAATTAAAAAAATAAAATAAAATAAAATAAAAAGAATTATATTGGAAAAAAAAAAGAAATGTGGAAGTAGCATGAGGGAGGCGAGGAGAGGAATGGAGGGGGAGGGGAGGGGAGCAGAAAGGAGGGGAGGGGTAGAGAGAAAAGGAGAGGAGAGGAGAGATTTCCAAAGCAGAATAAGCAGTGTTAGAAATAACAGAAGGGTGGAAGGCAGAAGCAGACCCCCACTTTTATGTGAAATAAGATAGCTCCTTGAACATCAAATTTCCTGGAAAATGCAAAGGAATTAATGGAGTTAAGACTTCCCAAAGGAGGCAGCAGTATATCCTGTAGATTCCCACCCCTCTCCCCAATCATCCATTGCACAGTAACAAGTATAAAATCCATTTCAGGAAAGCACAGTGCGTTAGGGTCCCCCATTTTCCTCTCAAAGGAACATTCATTTCTGGGACTTCAGTTCAGATCCCAGAACCCATGAAAAACCAGGAACAGCAGTGGCCCACATCTGTAACTGGGGCATCAGAGACAGAAGGATGCTTGGAGATCCTTAGCTGGCCGACTTCACTGTCATCAGCCAGTTACTGAGCTTCAGGTTCAGTGAGAGTCCCTGTGCCAAAAAGGAAGGAAAGTGATAGAGTGATTCCTTCCTGACAAGTTAAGAAAGGAAAACACATTGAAGTTAAAAAAAAATTAACTTAATAAAAAAGGTATGTGAGAGGTACGTGGGAGGAGCCAAAGAAAATAAGAGGGAACAAAACGGTTTAGCATGTCACTCCTTCAGAAAACAGGGAAGGGTGACAGATGCATACCTGACCTGGGCTCTAAGCACATAGGTAAGGGAGACCCCAATCAGGTAATCCTTTGTTGGGTACATAGAGAACAATGACAGTGAGACCTTCCAGCAGCTTTGTCCCTCAGCTCTGCTTTCCACATTTATCTAAAGACAAGTGCTTAGACAGAGGCAAAAGTAGATAAGTAAGCAAATAAAAATAAACAAACAAGGGATGCAGTTATAGCTCAGTGGATAAAGCCACTGCTGCACAAGCAATCGGACTTCAGTTCAGATCCCAGAACCCATGAAAAACCAGGAACAGCAGTGGCCCACATCTGTAACTGGGGCATCAGAGACAGAAGGATGCTTGGAGATCCTTAGCTGGCCGACTTCACTGTCATCAGCCAGTTACTGAGCTTCAGGTTCAGTGAGAGTCCCTGTGCCAAAAAGGAAGGAAAGTGATAGAGGAAGATACCAGAGATTGACCTCTGATCTCTACATCCATGTGCACTCACAAGCACATGCCAATATGTGCACAGGTATATACCATGTACTAACGTCACAAAAAGATGAATAAATGTGTACAAATGAACAGTTTAGGTTATTTTTATCTCTCAAGGATATGCATCTAGGAAAACACCATTGTCCAGGCCTTAGAGTACCCTTTTCCATTTCTAGCTCATAAGAACAAAGAACCTTTATTGAAAAATTACCAAAATATGGATTTGGTTATGGTAATCCCAGCACTTGAGAGGCTGATGCGGGAGGATCACTGTGTGTTTGAGGCCAACCTAAGTTGCAGAGAGAGACCCTATGTCAAAAACAAAACAATGGAAATAAACACAAAAGAGAAAACTTACCAAAATATGAAATGACTCTGCTTTTAGTGAGGAAAACTCTGCTTTTGAAAATAAGATCTGATATTAGTGCCTGCTATTTCTTGGTCACCTTACTGTTTCAATCTAAATCAACTCATGACATTTCTACAAAATTTGAGAACTGGACAATTTTGAGCAACACTATCTGAGTGTGTTCATCCCATACCTTTGTTTGTATACATGTCTAGGATAGAGTGTGGGATAGAAAGAAAGGAATGAAGATGAACATATGAAAGCAACCAGCTAGCAGACATTCGTCCACTCAGAGAGTGTGCCCAAGGGGCTATATTTGCTAATTTTATGTTGCTACAACACAATACTATGACCAAAGGAAGCTTACAGAAGCACTTTACTTGGGCTTATGGTTTCTGAAGCAGAGTCCATAATGGTAGGGGAACCTTGGCAACAGGGGACTGGAGCAAGAACTGAGAGCTCACATCATCAATCACAACCTTGAAGCAGAGACAGAGAAAAGTGGGCGAGGCTATGGACTCTCAAAGCCTGCCCCACAGTGATGTACTTCCTCCAGCAAAGTTCCACCTCCTAAAGGTTCCACAGCCTCCATAAAACAGTGCCACTGTCTAAGGAAACATTGGTCAAATATGTGTTCCTATTTGGGGCATGTTGGGGGTGGATTTCTTACTCAAACTTCCAAAATAACAGAACATCTATGTCTCATATAAAAAGGTGAGGGAAGACAGTTGCTATGTCAATAATGTATAAAGGGTCATGCCTCCTGTACTCTGGGGCCATCGAGCTTCTGACCTTTCTCCAGTTTGAGTTAGCTTCCACTGTAGGAAGTGCTTTTCCTCCTGTAATAAACTACCTTGGTTTCTACCACTATCCATTTGTCCCTTGCTCCAGGTAATATGACCTCGAAAATCCCAGGGGGTGACTCCAAATCCCAATCCATGCCTGTAATACCTTAATATCCAGCTGTATCTATTTATGGATATAATAGACAACCCAGAGCCAGAGAAATATAGAATGGCTGAATAGCTATATGGCCTGAATGCCAAGAGCACAGTGAAGAATCAGGGCAGGAGGTATAACCCAGTTCGTAGAATACTTGTCTTTAGTATGCATGAAGCCCTGGGTTCCTTCCCTAACACCAAGCACTTGAGAAGTAGAGGCAGGCTAGCCTCAATTACACAGGGAGTTCAAGGTGAGCCTGAAATATGTGAGACGTTGACCGGGAGAAGAGGTAGGAGGAAGAAGAATGATGCTCTCCAATATCTCCCCAAACACGAAATAAATTATAAAAGTCTACTTTAATCTAAACAAATAAGCATACATAGTTAATGGCAAGGAATATTTCATTTCACTGATTACAAGCTAGGATCCATGTAGTGTAACTAACCTAGTAGAACCTAATACCTACTTATTAAATAGAAATATGAAAAGATTTCCTCCTTTTTTTTTAATTAGACACAAAGTCAAAACTATACTAGGGACCCTAGCTGTTTGAATATTTTATCGCCAACAGATTTCACAAGCAAGCTCTGTGTCCTTCGTGGAGGGAAGGGTTTCTCCTGGAGTTCACATTACAACCCACTGGGCATCCAAATGTTCCAGTTTAATAGGAAGCAGTTGCTGTTCTGACTTTGTCTTTGAGACACACATTTAAATATTAGTTGAATTTGGGCATGGCAGTGCACACCTGTGGGTAGGGACTGAGAATCAGAAGATCAAGGCCTGCCTCAGCTACATAGTGAGTTCAAGGTTAGGCTGAGCAACACAAGACAGTGTCTCAAAAATAAATAAATAAATTTATATGGCTGTGGATTTGCTTGTAATTTTAGGTTTTCTTTTCCTTCCTTTTTTGGTTTTCTTTTTGTTTTGTTTTAATTTCTAAGATAGGATCTCACATGACCCTGGCTAGAATTCAGTTTACCATGTAGCCTACCTGCACCTACCTCTCAAGTGTTGCAATTCTAGATATATACCATCAAGGCCTGGCTTTAGGTATCATCTTGAAAAAAGCCACCTTCTTTTCCTGGTTTGCACTCCAGGAAATGTCTTTTGTTACATGTATAACAACATCCTATGTTCTCACTGTGGCATTCCCTACCTTCCACCAACACTTGACCAGGTCAGAGGCCATAAACACCACAGGGGTTTCATATTCCTCTTAAGGTTAATGTTGAAGAAAAATCGTTCTGGGGCTGTGCATCCTGAGTGGAAGTTAATAGTATATTTTCTGTATCTTGACCAGTTGTAGATCTCTGTAATTGTTTCCATCTTGGATCATTTTCTATCTATCTATCTATCTATCTATCTATCTATCTATCTATCTATCTATCTATCTATCTATCGATGAGTTTGTTTGTGTGTATACGTGCATGTGTATATGTGCATGTATGTGAAACGAGTATTCATATGTGTGTGTGAATGTTTGTACTGGAGTGCATTTGCCAAATGAAAAAGTGGAGATCACAGGTCAGTCTCTGTTGTTGATCTTCAGTCTCTGCTTTATTTGAGACAGGGTTCCCTTGTTATTTACTTTTGCATAGGCCAGGCTAACTGGCCCAAGAGCTTCCAGGGGTTCTCTTGTCTCCATCTTCCAAGTCACATTAGAAACACTGGGATTACAGGTGAAAAGTATTGTACTTGGCTTTATATGGGTTCTGGGGATCCAAACTCATGTCCTCACACTTGTATGGCAAGAACTTCACCCACTGAGCTGTCATCTCCCTAGAGTTAAAGTCCTTTTATGTGTGTTCTGTGTGAATCCTTCTCTGTTCTACTGTGATCCATAATGAGGATGGAAGATCCTGCTCAGGTAACCATGTCAACTCTCTTCTGCATATCAAAAGTCCAATTCAAAGATATTAGATGCATTTGGGGGATCAGGTAGATGAGTGAGGGAGAGGGAGTCAAAACAACAAACTTAAGTGAGTTTTTCTTTTATACTGACTATCTCGAGGCTTATTACATGTTATTAATATCTGGATGTTTTCTCTCTCTCTCTCTCTCTTTCTCTCTCTCTCTCTCTCTCTCTCTCTCTCTCTCTCTCTCTCTCTCTCTCTCTCTCTCCCTCCCTCCCTCCCTCCCTCCCTTCCTCCCTCCATGTGTAGGTGTGTGTGGGTGTGTGTTTTCCATAATATACATGTTTGGCAATCAGAGGAGAAGTGTGAAAAATCAGTTTTCTCCTTTCGTATGGATCCCCTGGAGATTAAGGTAATTTAGTTTGTCAGGCTTGGCCATCGCATCATACCTTGCTATATTTACTCTATCTATCTATCTATCTATCTATCTATCTATCTATCTATCTATCTATCTATCTACTTATTACTTAGATACTAGGTTTTGTATAGCTCAGGCTCACATAAACCTATTTATGTAGCAGAAAATGTTTTCAAATTCCTGCTCCTTCTGTCTCTACCCCTGAATGGTGAAATTACAAGTTTAATCTATACTTGGTTTTCTGGTGAGAAGAGAGTGACAGAAAGGAGACCCTTGGCAGATGAAAACTGGAAATCCCTCCATCTTTTCAAAAATAGGAAAACTCTTCAATTTTATATGTGAGAAGGTGCTATGTAAGTGACATGTATATGATTAGAACTCTTATGACCCCAAGGCCCTTGAACAAGCTCTCTAGCCCACTTCTGTTCTCAGAAGTATCTTCCTGTTTACTAATAAATTATATTTCTAATGCTATCTATATGATCCAGTTCTTTGTTCCAGGACACAAGAACCTAGGGTTTTCAGGGGGTTCACTCTGAACTCTGATCAATGCCTAGACCAGGTATTTATTTTAATTCTCACTATATAGAACCCAGACTGGTCTCAAACTTACTTTGTATGATCCTTTTGTCTCAGAATCTCTATAACATAATTACAGACATGTACTATCACACCAGGCCCTTAAGATCTGATAACTTAGTTTGAAAAGCACCTTATAGACTGCTTATGGTTTTGAACAATACACTCTACTGGAGAGAGAACGTACACACATGTTTTCTACCCCTCAAGTTCTTACTTTTAATCAAAGTCCTCTTTGTTTATCTCACATAATTATACAATTCTGTAATAAATAATGCTGTTTAACAGGCCACAAAGCAATTGTAAAGAAAGAGAACAAAGAATACCAAGTGAGCTTGAGAGCATGGGAGAGGAGAGTTAGTAGAGGGTCTGACTTCCTAGAAAAGGCCAGGATTCTGAGCCATTAGAACCAAAGCTGGAGGAAGACTTTTGAAAGGAGACGAAGGGCCTAGGTGTGGAGACAGGGCCACAAGAAATAGTGTTTAGAGGAAGTAAAGCTGTGCAGAGAGCTGGGCTAGCCTGGATATCAAGCTGGGTTTCAAAAATTAACTAGAAGGGCTGGAGATGTAGCTCACTGACAGAGTACTTGCCTAAAATGCAAAAAGCTCTGAGATTAATTCCCAACACTGCATAGATTGGGCATGGTGGCTGATGCTCATTATCCTAACACTCAAGAGTTGGAGACAGAAAGACTAGGAATTCAAGACCAGCTTTGGCTGCATAGTGATTTTTGAGGCCACCTTGGGCTACTTGAGATCTGCAAAAAATAAAAAGAGGGGGGGATGGGGAAACTAGGGAGATAGCTCAGTTGATAAAGTTCTTACCATATAAATAGGAGAAACTGATTTTAGATCTTTTAGCACTCTAGAAAAGCCAGGCATTGTGGTACACACTAGGGAGACCAAGACAGACAGTTCCCTAAGCTGATTTGATTAGTCAGCCATTTAATTCCAGGCTAGTGAAAGACCTTGTCTTAAAAAAAATGTCAATGGTTCCTGAGGAATGATACCTGAGGTTGTTCTCTGGCCTCCACAAGCGTATGCACCTTGGGACAGAACACACACACACACACACACACACACACACACACACACACACAGAGAGAGAGAGAGAGAGAGAGAGAGAGAGAGAGAGAGAGAACCTCTCAGTCATGTTACGGGTGATTGGACTGACAGGGGATTTGTACCTCTAAACTATTTTAAAACTGGTATCTAGTGATAATAAAAGGCAGACTGCCTCGTAGTTTCTTTAATGTATTTGAATGACCAAGGACCACCCACATAAGAATAAACAGAGACTTTTTCTTTAAACTGCCATCACTTGCTTGGGGCAGAAATTCCAAAACTGGCAGAATAGAAGGAAAGTTTTCTAATGGTGAAAAAGAAAAGAAAAAGAAAAATAGAAAAGAAAAGAAAAGAAAAGAACAACAGCAAAGGAGCTTCACCATCTGCTGCAGATATGGCACCTGAAGCGAGATTAGAAGGGGCAGCTTATGTAGTTGATTGAAGGAGTGTCCTCAGTCTTCACTGGTTGGTCATAAGCTGGAAGCAGACACACAAATGGAAAAACTAGTCATCACAGATCAAATCTTGAGCACCCTGGGCAGGTGTCGGTCAGAATTCTGTTGTTATATGTGATGTGCCATTGTCTGCTTATACAGGCGGCCTCTTGATTGGCTGTGAATCTCCTATTTGTATCTTTTTATTGCATTTACCCTAAGAGATGAGTCTCTTGGTGTGATATGGTTATAAAGACAACTGGCTGTAGCACTGAAATATTGTTGGGCTGGGCACGATGGCACACATCTGTAATTCCAGCATCAGGAGACTGATGCAGGAGCATCATCAGACTCTACCTAAAATACAAAAGAGTGTGGTTCCCCACTACCAACAACATTTGCATTATGTGGAAACCACTTAGAACTGTAGGCTCCTGGACTGGGGCTTCTACCCCCTCAATCCAAATCACTACTATAAACTGCAAACTGCAGTGGTTCTCAGCCTTCCTAATGCTGCAACCCTTTAATATAGCTCTCCACGTTATGGTGACTCCCAACTATAAACTATTTTTGATGCTACTTCATAACTGTAATTTTGCTACAGTTATGAATCAAAAATATCTGGTATGCAGGATATCTAATATGTGACGCCTATGAAAGGGTCATTTGACTCCAAGGGGGTCATGGCCATATGTTGGAGAAACCCTGACCCAGAGAATTCTTATGTACAGAGCTGGTAAAGCCTTTAGTGTCACCTCTGTGTGAGGAGAAATGCTGTCCTCTCCTTCCTTTAACCTCTTCAGACGACAGCAAATATTAGCAATGGAAGCTTGGGCCTACGAGTGCAGAAACTGAGTAGTCTTTAACCCTTGGTGGATTTGGAAACAAGATTCCAGTGTGACTACTTGCCTCTAGTTCCAGAACGTGGAAGACAGATGCAGATGGATCAGGAGTCCAAGGTCATTTTCTGCCACATAATGAGTTCTAGGCCAGCCTGTGCTACCTGAGAATATTATTTAAAAACAAAACAAAACAGGAAAGGGTCAGCAAATTAAAATGTTGGGCTTATCAAAATTCTCAGAATCTTAAGGGGAGAAAAGACTAAAAGTAAAGGCCTCTAAAACCCAATTTTATTTTCCTTTTAATGTTGAACTGTCTAAGGACTTTCCCTTAACTTATCTAAATCTTTGAAGTTTGACTTAATAGACCAGTTTCAACAATAACAATAACAAAGTCCTCTGACTTCTTCATAACTTGAAAAAAACATGTCATAGGAGAACACATGAAGGACAAAATGAGGTAGTAATAATGAAATATTTATGTTTGTCTTTCTATACATGTGTCCTAGCTTCATTTTCCTTGCCATGACAAATACCCTGACAGTAAGGAACTTAGAGGAAGAGGAGGAGTTTGTTTGGTTTACAATTTCCGATAATGATCCATTATTATGGAGAAGTCAAGGAAGAAACCTGTACCACCACATCCAATGTGACAAGTAGAGAAGCAAATGAAACTTTGCTGACTTGCTCTCATTTAACTATTTCTTGTCTTAAGTAGTTCAGGACACTCTATCTAAGGAAGGACACTGCTCACAATCTACAGGACCTTCCTAAGTTAATTCTCAAGCAAGATAATCCAATAGGCCAAACTGATCTAGATAATTCATCAGTTGAAATTGTCTTGTCAGGTCATTCCAGGCTGTGGCAACTTGACAATATCAAAAACTAATCATGATAACATTGATGCTTAAGTTCCTTGCTACCATGTACAATGCCCCAGGTTCTAGTCTCAACATACACACACACACACACACACACACACACACACCTATACACATGTAAAAATATGTATAAGGAAAAGGAAAAAGTGATAGAAGATAAATATAATAAAGTCTATTTTCTGCTTCCTTAAAAGATGTAAGATATATAAAGCAGTGATTATAACAAATGTACTACTATGTCTCTAACATACATAGGCAACATATAATGAAGCAATAATACAAAATGCAAGTATAGAATAAAGCTATACATACAGTAATAAGATTTATGTCTAACTGTAAGTAAGTATATTATCATAAGTTAAGGTATTTTTATGTATTGTAGATGAACAACTAGTAAAACAAAATAAAGCTAAAACCAGATATCATTCAAGAAATTAAAATGATAGAATAGAAAATGCTCACAAGTAGTAAGGAAAACAAGATCCAAACACACATTGGTTGCAGGAAACACCCTTATTAACAAGTATTAACAAGTATTAACATATGATCACATTTAAGAATAGGATGGGTATTGAGTACAACAGTTAAGCACTAGGGTACAGCAGCTTTTTGTTTTAATTATGATCATTATTTAATGAAAGAGCTTGCAAATATCACAGCAGTGTTTGAATGTCCAATATCCTTCTTTTCCAGTCAATTCAAAGACAAAAGTATGATGATGTTAGACAGCATAAATTATAATTTTCTAAAAGTTAAGAACACAGTCACACCTATAGCACATAAGACTATTTTAAAAGTTACTAAACTTTCACAAGAGTCATCAGAATGGTATAGCAGGCCTAAAGGGGAATGAGTCTCTACTTGTCAATTTCATATAACTTATTTAATATTATTTCATAAGGTTTTGAGTCCTAGATGAACATAATTCATAAATTCTTAGTTATTTACCTAGAACATGTAAGTCAAACATAAAGCTCCTACATTAGCTTCCTTTTAAGTGAATTTGAAACTAATATTCTAGTGTGGCATTGAAAAGGTAGCAAATGAATTAAGTTGGGGGTGCAAGCTTCAAATCCCAGTACCTGGAAGGTGGAAGCAGAAGAAGATCAGGAGTTAAAGGTCACTTTCTGCTATGTGGTGAGTTCCAGGACAGCCTTGGGCTATATGAGACCATGGTTCCAAAAAGGGTAGTAGGGTCAAAATGGCTCAGTGGAAAAAAGCACTTACTGAGTATAATTCCTGGAACCCATAGTTAAAGGAGAAAACTGATTTCTAAGAGTTGTTCTTTAACTGTGACATGTTTATACCCACCTTCATGGAAATAACAAACAAAATTTTAAAACAATAGCAAAATTCCCAATGTTATGACTCATATTTGTAATTTCAGCACTAAGAAAACTGAGACAGAAAGGAAATTATTTGTGGTTTGAAGTCAGTTGTATATAGTTTAATTCCATGGGAAAAGAAAGAAGAAAGAAAGAAAGAGAGAGAGAGAGAGAGAGAGAGAGAGAGAGAGAGAGAGAGAGAAAGAAAGAGAAAGAAAGGAAGGGAGGAAAGAAGAAAGGAAGGAGAGAGAGGGGGGAGAGAGAGAGAGAGAGAGAGAGAGAGAGAGAGAGAGAGAGAGAGAGAGAGAGAGAAAGGAAGGGAGGAAAGAAGAAAGGAAGGAGAGAGAGAGGGAGGGAGAGAGAGAGAGAGAGAGAGAGAGAGAGAGAGAGAGAGAGAGAGATTATGTTTAGTAAGACATTACTGTCAAATGCCTGATGTGTATCACATACTCTTAACTAAACCAAAGCTGTGGGAATCCATAACCTATGTGTGATTCTGTGATGGAGAAGCTTTGAAGTCAGTAATCAAAATGATAATGTAGATGAGGGAGGGAAGGAGAGAAGGAAAGAGGGAGGGGAAGAGAGGGAGAGAAGGAGAGAGGGAGAAAAATGGAAGGAAAGAATGGCAAGGAGGTAAGGATGACAGAGTTCCCTTTTGGTATTCTAAATGCTGGAACTTTTTTTTTCACCACAATAACATACTCAGTTGTGAAATACTTTTCACTATACCATCACCAACAATCTCATCACTAATTCCTGCTGGTGCCTCCTTGGGCACTCTGCTGAGCTCTTTACAAACTTGAATTCACTTCCTCCTTAGTTAAATACTAATGGATGACTATGTAATGATCTCCAATTTTAGATGAGGAAATAAAGGCTAAGATAAGTGAAGCATGCTGTCTAATGTCATATACCTGGTGAAAGATATAGCCACATTTTGAACTGTAGTTTCAAACTCTGCTAACCCTGTGTTTCACAAGGAAGCCTTCAGAATGTCTCCATTAGTGGAGACATGTTCACAATAGTGGCTCAGCAAAGTAACTAAAATCCTGACCAATACAAGTAATAAATAATTACCAAGTAATTTGGAAGGAACCTTCCCTTTTGGACTCCTATGTCTTATCTCTTTCTAGCTAGGGGAATTTTTTACCCAGATTCCTGTTCTCCTCCCTTATTAGGAATGGTGCATGAAGTTGCACAATGATGGCACCATTTCAAAAGACTATGCAGGTTAGGGGCAAGACTGGGCATAAATCTTCATTATTTATCACAAATTCTGGCAGTGGAATGCCCTAGCTTTTGTCAAAGGAGTTCACTTTAAAATTTCACCCCACATTTCACTAGGGTAGCCAAAAGATCATGTCCAACAATCATTTCATAGATCGGTTACAGAAGTATAAACTTTAAATTTTCATTTTTTTCCAGATGGGAGACCAGATAAATCCAAGTTCATAGAGCACGTCCTTGGAAGAATGCAGAAATGAGCCAAATCTTTCACTTGAAATAGTTTTAACCATGGGACAACCCCACCCAGAGTGTTCCTGTGTTCCTCTTCTTTTACTCAGGTCCTTTCTTTCTTTCTTTCTTTCTTTCTTTCTTTCTTTCTTTCTTTCTTTCTTTCTTTCTTTCTTTCTTTCTTTCTCTCTCTCTCTCTCTCTCTCTCTCTCTCTCTCTCTCTCTCTCTCTCTCTCTCTCATTTTTTGCATTTAGTGTGTGAATTCATGTACACATGTATGTTTGGAGGTCAACGGACAACATGAGGGAAATTGTTCCCTCCTACTTTGTGACTTCCAGGTATTAAAGTATGGTCATGAGGCTTGAGGACAGCTGCCTTTACCTGCTAAGGTCATCTCAATATGTCCCTTCTTAGAGAAACAAAAAACAAAAACAAACAAACAAAATGATGTAAAATGAAGAAAAAAGCACTCTAGAAAAAAATCTCTCCAATATGTCTGTTAGCAGCAATTTTCATAATTCAAGGAATGCTTTTTATGTCTCCACATGAGTGACCATGTTCAGAAAGATATAACTTCTAAACACCTGGTGTGTGTCACATACTCTTAACTAATACCAAAGCTATTGGAATCTATAAGCCATGTGTGAGCATGTGATGGAGATACTTTGAAGTCAGTAATAAAAATGATCATCTAGAGCAGTGGTTCTCATCCGTCCTGGTGCTGTGACCCTTTAACACAGTCTGTCATATTGTGATGACCCTCAACCATAAAATTATTTTCTTTGCTGTTTCATAACTTTAATTTTGCTACTGTTATGAACCATAATGGAAATATCTGATATGAAGGATATCTGGTATACAACTCTTGTGGGAGTCATGACCTGTAGGTTGAGAAACACTGATCTAGATTTTTGGGTTGAAAAACTCTGCATTTGCAGATCTTTTTCAATTTATGCATCTTAGGTATATATAGATGTTCTGTGTGACCTGAATTGCCATTGTTGCCAAATTCAATCTTTTATTCAGGGGCACCTCAGCAGCCTAAACAAATAATCTGATCATGTCTTTATATGTAAGCATCGCCCATGTTTTGTCCCAATAGACAATTTAGCATATGACATAGCCAAGAGCTATGATGACCATGGTGCTAACCTGAGCTTATTTATGCTTCATCTAAAGAATCACAGGGCTTGTGTTCATTTGAAAAAGCCTTGACATGTGAACATGAGCAAGCATAAGATGGGAAGCAAAGAATGAAGAGGATAGAGTTACGGCAATATCTGGAGTTTTTCCACCAATCAGAGCAGATAGATGGCTTTGTGGGACATACCCATCACAGCTGGTCAACTCCACTGGGGTCATATGAAAGCAATCATATGTGATGCATAAGTAAATGGGTGTGGTTAGGCACCAATAAAACTTTATTTACAAAAGAGATGGTTGGTTACAACTTTGGGTATAATTTGCCTCATACTAAATTAGAAGAATTTATACTTCTAATATGACTCCAATATGACCTGACCTTGACTTTAGCATTTAGAAATTCAGACATCAAGATGTGAAATGGGATTTCTTGCCTTTTTCCACACACCACAGAAAGGGGATCTTTTCAGAGTCAAGTTTTTGAGGGGTGGGGGTTGTCATTGGTTTGCTTGTTTTGTCTGTTTCACTGTTGGGCAGGATTGTACAAGCTGAGTCTCCCATATAAACCAACACCCACATTACAGAATACTTGAAAGATCATTAGCATCCACCCCCAGAAGCATAACACAGGTCTGTGAGACATGTGCCTGTTGCTGTGTATAATTGTCTAATTGCAGATCATTTAATTCTATAGCTAGATGGTATTCTACCATGTAAATACACCACAGCAAATGCATCCATTCTATTGCCATGGACACTAAATAGTCCATATTATTGTGAATCATGCTAATATCAAAAGTCAAAGTAATGTACTTTAGCAAATATATGTATAAATATTGTTATGGTATATATCTATGAATCTATAGGCATTCCTGGGACATCTTTGATAGACACATAGAAACTGTTTTCACAAAGTTTAGAGAGCAGAGGCAGGGTTGTCATCCTCAGCCACATACAGGAGGATTTGAGGCCAGCTGGGGTACATAAGACCCTGTCTCAAAATGAATGAATAGATGTAATTTTAAACATTTCAAAACACAAAGAAAAAGCTAAAATTACAATCTAGGAAGTGTTTTCCAAAGTAGTGTGGTCTGGTTCTAATGTTGACTGGTAGCACCAAGGGGCACACAGGACTTTCTGTTTCCCAAGTGCAGCTTATTCACACAGCCAGGACTACATTCCCACTGTAGACTTCCATTTTCTTCACATCTTTGCTAAGCAGAATTTTCTAGCTTTCTCATTCTAGTGGGTACATAGTGTCTTACTGTGGTTTTTATTCTTGTTTCCTGATAGCTAATGACACAGAACTACTTTTAGTGTGCCTATTGATCACTTGAACATCAATTTTGTGAAATGTCTCCTTAGGCCTGTTGCTTGATTTTGTTTGTTTTTATTTTATTTTTAATCTTACTGATTGTGAAGAGATGCTCTTGCCTACCCACTCCCTCCGAATTCTAGTTGTACTGCCAGATAAAAAGTTCCTAAAAACTTAGTATCTCCAGGAGGATGAGACAGAGAATAGCTATGAATTCAAAGGTAGCTTGGGGTACATTGTGAGATCTTGCCTCAAAACACCAACCAATCAACTTCACAATTTAAAGGTACAAAAAGCATTTATTCTATCTAGTATTTTCTCTGAGTCATGAATTTGGGGATGGGTGATCAGGTAAGTATTCTTCTCAGTGAATTGGAATCAATTATCAGTTGGAGCTTTACCAGGGCTGTGGGACAGGGGAGATCCACTTTCACTATGGCTTACTAATATGACACCTCAATTGATGCTTGCTCTTGATTCAAGGCCTAGATTCCCTCATCATGTGGCTCTCTTCTCTGCATAAGACCACACACACACACACACACACACACACACTCACTCACACACACACACACACACACACACACACACACACACACACAGAGGACACAGCAGCTAACTTCTTGAGAGTGATCAATCTACATGACCAGGAGAGTTAAGCTTTAATGTTAATGTCTTTAAATGTTAGCCAAGGAAGTCATGTTCCCTCACTTTGGTTGGCTACACATTCCAATTCAATGCGGGAATCAACTGATATGCATAAGCATAAACATCATTGGAGAAGACTCTTTGGAAGCCATTTTAGAGGCCATCCACCACATAAGTCCTTTGCCATATCAGATCATTTTGGTCTTGAGAAGGAACAAAAGAAAAGAAAAAGAAATCCTTTGAGATATGTCCTTTTTTCTCTTTTTTCTGCTGAAATGTCTTCCCTTCTTGCCTGATTATGTAGCCATTCCCCCAGACTTATTTCAAGGTCTTTCTGTGACTTATGTTTATTTGCCTAGAGATCCAGGGCGGCATGGGACCCTGCTAATGGCTATGAATTTTCAGGGTGTCCAGAGGTTGCTGGTCTCCTGTAGCATTCTATTCTCCTAAACCATGCCTTCTACCTTTTTATTTCTCTCTTTCTATTTTGAGGCAGATCTGTTGGAGCTCAGACTGACCTTGAACTCCCCATTTAGTCAAGGATGACTCTGGGCTTCTGATTTTTCTGAACCTCCTGAATGACCTCGTCCAGAGCTGGGATCAAACCAAGGGTTTTGTCCATGTTAGGCAAGCACTCTGCCTACTGAGCTACCAGCCCCTTTGAAGTTAAGATTCTAATCCTCTCTTGAAGCAAACTTGTTTGGGAGGGTGTGATGGTGTGATTCCATATGAGTCATTTACCCTTTAGTTATTGAAAGGTCATCCAAGAATGGCTTTCAGGTTAGGGAGAGGTACTGGGCACCTGCACCGATAAGGAAATAAGCAATTTCTCAGCCTGATAAGGAGAACTGGCAAAGAGGCTGGGAAAGAGGAGTGGCAAGAGAAGTACTTCAGGAACAAAACTGAAGGGTGCTTAAATTTTAACTAACCACCCCAGCACACACACTTAGTTATAAATACAAAGTGAGCATCAGAGAAGGATTGCTTAAAATTTGCACATTGGACACTTCATACAGGCCTGGGTAATGTCCACACGGTCGCCATAACAATCCCGAAGACAGTGGCTGGAGTTGAATGGCAGTGCCATAGGCCTCCTCAACAATTCACGGTCATTTACTTGAATATGTTCTCATCATGGAGCGCTTTGCCTACAGAACTTGCTTTTATCTTTTTAAAATGTTTGAATGGTGCTGGGAATGACCCCCTTTAGGGTCGCTCATGCTGAGCAGAGCATGTGCTTTCCCCACTGAACCAAATCCATGGCTCCTGGCCACATCATTATTAACTCTTTGCAAAACCTTTGCAGAACATTGTATTCAGCTAAGGAAGCCAAAGCTTGGTAAAGATACCAACCTTGCCCAAACCCACACTGTTAGTAAGAGGCAGAAGTCCGAGCTGGATATGGATTAAGTACATGCATTTCGTTCCTTCCTCTTTCCTCCTTCCCATCCTTCCTCCTTCCTGCCCCCCACCCCCTGCCAAGACAGAGTTTCCCATGGGTCTAGAATGTGTCAACACTTTGGAAGTGGGTACAGGAGGATCAGAATTTCAAAACCATCTTGACGATTTCAAGGCCAACCTGGGCTACATGAAGTCCTGTATCAAACAAAACAAAGCAAACGACCAGGTTGGCTTCATTCCCACACCCACTCTCTCCCTTATTATGCTGTATATTTCTGCAATAAGATGGAAATTGACAGCTATGGGTGTGGTGTAACTTGAGGCTCTTCGAGCAGAGGTTTATTATGTTAGCGCTGACCTGCAATAACCCATGTTAAGCAAACTCTTCAAGTGAGTTGTAGACATTTAAATGTTCACAGAAAACAGCCTGGGCAGAAGTGGCTGGTAAATGTTACCACACATGACCAAATACAGTGGACAGAAACTCCTAGAGATGGAGCCGAATAGATCTGTGTCAGGGAGAGCTGCCAAACTGTTCCATTTCTAGGCCAGTGAGGCAGTTTCTTCTTTGACTGTTTTGTTTTGTTTTTGTTTCTTTCTTTTTTGTTTTGTGGTCTTTTTTTGTGTGTGAAAATGATAGGTTATATTCATTTTTATGTTTTTGCATATGAGAAGGTAATTTTACTTGTAATGAGATTTCTGATTGCCTGTAAATTTTTTGTTTAGAGCCCCAAGAGCTATAGCTTGCAGTAAAATGAACACCAGTTTTCAGTGGAATCACTGTATTTTGCTTTTAAAGTGAATTGGATGAAAATGTAAATCAAGCGCTGGCAATTTTATATGTCCAAAGCTAACAATGTGATCAAAAGCATCATGGACCTGAGTTCAATTCCTGAAACTCCTCCCTCCCTACACTCACTCACACACACACACACACACACACACACACACAAATCTGAGCTTGATGATGATGTACACTTGTATTTACAGTGCTGGTGAGGTGCGGGCAAGGAGGTTTGTTGAGCTCACTAGTCAATCTACTTGACAAGTTCTTTTTTTTTTTTTTTTTGGTTTTTCAAGGCAGGGTTTCTCTGTGTAGCCCTGGCTGTCCTGGAACTCACTCTGTAGACCAGGCTGGCCTCGAACTCAGAAATCCGCATGCCTCTGCCTCCCAAGTGCTGGGATTAAAGGCGTGCGCCACCACCGCCCGGCGACAAGTTCTAAGCCAGTAGTAAACTCTGTCTTAAAGGAGAGAGGGAGAGAGAGAGAGAGAGAGAGGAAGAAGAGGAAGAAGAAGGAGGATGAGGAGGAGGAAGGAAGGAAGGAAAACAGAAAAGAAAAGAAAAGGAAAGGAAAGAGAAGAGAAGAGAAGAAAAGAAAAGAAAAGAAAAGAAAAGAAAAGAAAAGAAAAGAGAAAAGAAAGTAAGAAAGGTGGATAGCCCTGAGAAACAGCACTCAAGGTTGACCTTTGTCCTTCTGCATACATGTGCCCACCCACATACAAACACATAAAAACACAAAAATAAAATACATACATGAATGTATGAGGCTGAATTTCAGTAAAAGTTCATTTATGAAAATCGGAGAGGGCTGAGTGTGGCTCAAAAGCCACCTCTGATCTTAGAAACATCATTCACGTGTGACTGTTTTGAATTTTTGTGTTTTTTGTTTTGTGGTGTTTAGAAGTGATTTTTTTTTCTTTTTTCCTTTTTAGGATTGTTTAAATGCTAAAGTGGCCTTAACAAACAAGAAGGAAAGGAGGAGAAAGGAGGGGAAGGGCAGGGAGGAGTTATCCTAGCTGGCGCAAAACTTCACTGAAGGGCAGAAAAATGCTTTGGCCGCAGTACATGCAATTTAAAGGGCCAGCTGTTTTCACTCTGCAGAGCTAGATGTAAGAGCCAGCCAGTCCCCTAACAAGTTCCAAGCTTCAGTTTGGTATTTCAAAAATAGAACTCGTTGCTGGAACATCTCTATCGCTAAGCATTTGGAGGAGTTGTTAAATAAATGTCATGGGCCAAATATGTCACATGTCCAATGCTATTATTGGGTAAAATATGAAAACCTTTGATTTATGTGTAGAAGAATTTGATTTTGAACGTGCAAATAAGAAACATTGTGTATAGGGGAGAAATGTTGAAAGATTAACCCAATGAAGGAGCAATACAGCTGTAGCTGAGTATAACAGAGAACACTGGAGTACGTATATTGATCCATGCTGGCCCTGTATTACTGTCATAGTTCTGGGTCTCATTTAATTATTGAGCTGTAGCTGTATTTCTTGGCCTACATGGCAGTTTCTTCCTTATCTATAAAATAAAGAGGGTAGATGATCTCATAGAGTTGCAAAGAGAGTACTCTGGGGTCCAGAATGATAATAGAAGGATGTAAACAGAGAGTAAAAGAGTAGGCATTAAGGTGTTTGTCCTATAGTCTTCTCTTATTCTTCCTCTTAGAAAAAGACAAGGCATAAACAGTATTTTTACCGTGCATCATAGGTCTGATGGATTATTAACCTGTGGTCCTGAGATTTGGTATGGCTACTTTCTAGTTACTGTGACAAAATACCTGACAAGAAAGTTAAGAAGTGGGCAGCACTACTAGGAGGTGTGGCCTTATTGGAGGAAGTGTGTCACAGTTAGGGCAGGCTTTGAGGTCTTCTCTGCTCAAATTCCACACAATGTGTGATTCCAGACTCCACCTGACTGCCTTGAGATCAAGATGTAAACTCTTGGCTCCTCCAGCACCATGTCTTCCTGGATGCTGCAATGTTTTCCGCCTTGATGATAATGGACTATACCTCTGAAACTGTAAGCCAGTCCCAATTTAATGTTGTCCTTTACAAAACTTGATGTAGTCATGCTGTTTCTTCACAGCAATAGATACCCTAACTTAGACACAGCCACAGAGGAAATGACAGCTGAGGTCCTCCAGTGCATGCGTGCGTGTGCACACACACACACACACACAGAGAGAGAGAAAGAGAGAGAGAGAGAGAGAGAGAGAGAGAGAGAGAGAGAGAGAGAGAGAGAGAGAGAGAGAGAGAGAGAGAACTCTCGGGAGGAAACTAATTTAAGGAGAAAAGAATTATTCTAGTTTATAGTTTGGGAAGAGCCAGTTCTTCATAGGGGAGAAGGCATGGCCTCCAAAATAGAATCACCAGGTGGGGACAAGTGTTCAAACACACGAGCTTATGGGAAATATTTCATATTCAAATCACAGCAGATCTAAAGTCAAATCTCTCAGCCTCTACTGCTGACATTTTGTTCCAGGCAATGTTTTGTTCATCGTGGCTGTCTTGTGCAATAGAAGACTTTTCACAGTTTCTGGTTTTTATCGACTAGATTCTTTTAGGACCTATCCTCATCCCTCAAATAATAGCAATAAAAAATGTCTCCAGACATTGCCAAGATCCTATAGGAAGCCAGATTGCCTCTAGATGAAAACTATGTTTCGAGGTGACCGTGCAAGCACATCTGTGCACATGTTTGTGTCTCTGTATGTCTGTGTGTGTGTGTGTGTGTGTGTGTGTTTGTGTGTGTGTGTGTACGCCACATGTATGGAGGCTTCTAGAGGCCAGAAAAGGATATCAGGTCCTGTAGAACAGTAGTTACTGTTACATGTTACCAGACATGGGTGCTGGGAGCAGAAACTATACTTTTAACCACTGAGCAATCTCTCTAGCCCAATTTTATGTAGTCTTTGTGTGGAAAGGGTACATGAGAGCCCACCTATGTGAATGGCAGATGATAATATTTATTAGAACAGCCAGTTCTAGAAGTGCAGTCCACTTCCTTTGATGCACCGCCTCTCATTGACCTGGAGCTCATCAATTAGGCTAGAATGGTTGGCCCTCGAGCTACAAGGATTATCCTGTCCCTGCTTCCAGAGCACTGGGATTACAAGCATGCAATCACGCTTGGGATTTTTAAGTGAGTTTTGGGAACAAAGTTAGGCTTCTCATGCTTACAAGACAAGTGTTTTACTGACTGAGCCATCCCATAACCATTTTATTACTCAAGCTGGCCTTGTGTTCACTATGTAGCCAAGGATGACCCAAAGTACTGACCCTCCTGCCTCCATCTCCAGAGTTCTGGGATCACAGGCATGTGCCACCATACCCAGATTTATATGGCATTAGGGCTATAATATGGGGCTTCATTTGTTGGTTAGGCACTCTATCAAGTAAGCTCCATCTCTAGCCTCAAACACAGCCACTATCAGTGCTACTTGAAGTATAGCTCATGATCATCAACAGCATTACTTGGAAGCTTGTTAGAAATACAAGTTCATAGGCCACAAGTGGTACTGACATGCTCAGATTCTGGAGGACAAGGCTCCCCAGATGTCTCCAATGGTTACTGGAATTGAAACAGCAAGGAAATAGATTCTTAGGGGAGTAATTGAAGCCTTCTCCTCCTCCCTTGCAAATGGGGTTGAGAATAAATAGAAGTGATTGGGATTTTTAACAGGCAGGGGGGACAACAAAATGCTGGAGGGAGATGAAAGGAAGTGAACTTCATCCTCCATCAATGGGAAGTGGGGTGAGGGAGAGGGAGGCCAGATTTTAGTGGCATTTAATGGATGGCTGTTAAGGCTTTTAAAATAACATAGATTTGCGAGAAATAAATTCTTTTGATTACCTACCTGTGCATGCAGGCTTCTTAATATGTTCAAATAATGTGTCTACAATATTAGATGTCAATCACAATGGTTTTAAGTCTAGAGTCATCTGCCCTTCCCCCCAGGACTGTAACTCCTCCACTTTTTTTGCTTCTTTCTTCTCTTCTTTCTCTTTCCCGATATCCCCAACAGAATATGCTTCAATGAGACTGATTAGCCAGCACCTGCTAAGAATTGTGACTTGGATTTAGAATTGTGAAATATGTTGCGAGATTTTTGTTAGGCACATCATTTTAATTTAGTTAGGATTTGATTACCAAAAAAAATATTTTTCTTCTTTTTGCATATCAGCATTGACTTAGAAAATTCCGTTCAACGTTCTGGGAATCTTTTTTGTTTAATGAACTAGACACCCTCCACATTACACAGGGAGCAGGAGAGTTGCGGTATGAATATATAGTGTTCACTGAAAGAAATATGCAAATCCAAAGAAGGAAAAAAGAATATTAAACTGATCTGCAATCCTGCTATTTAAAGTAAACATTATTAATGATTTTTGTTTCATTGAAGTTTTTGGTATATGTGGAGTATGTATGAGTATATAGATGTACGTGCAGTTACAAGTGCCATGTGTACCTATGAGTGAGCCCTTGTGCACACACAGTCAGGAGACACCATCAGTATTCTGCTCTACAGCTCCTCACCTTCTTCCCTTGGGACAGGGCCTTCCACTGAACCGAGAGCTCACCAGGTTTTAGCTAATCTGGCTAATAAGCCATGTCTATGAATCCTCTTTTATTTCTGCCCTCCCAGATCCACCCATGTGGCCACCGCTGGCTTTTTCCCTATTTCTTCTTTTTTGGGGTTGTTATTGTTTTGTGATGGGAGTTCCCACTCAGGTCATCAGGCTCCTACAGTCTCACTCACTAAGTCACCAGGTCTCAACCCATGAGTTGCATGACCCTTTTTATAGGGACCGACTCTCAGATACCTTACACAACAGATATTTGCATAACAATTCATGATAGAATCAAAATTATACTTATGAAGTAGCAACAAAGATAATTTTATGGGGGTCACTACAACATGAGGAACTGTATGAAATGATCACAGCATCGGGAAGGTTGAGAACCACTGTACTAAGCCATCTCCCCAGCCCCCAAATGCTGGAATTAAGCTTGTGTTGCCACACCTGATGTTTGTTTGCTTACTTTTAATTTCTATTATTTTTTATTATAGTATTATGTTACTTAGTGTGTTCTTTCATTATATTATAATTCTATTCATTTCTACTTTTTAAAAATATTACTCCTCTCCATATAAGCATGTTAAAGTACTTCCATCAAGAAAACAGCAGACATACTAGGATATATGTATTAGACATGTAAGGTTCTGCTGAGCTCTTTGTAAGAAAAAAGCACCTTCCAGATACAGCGCCTTCAGCACTTGTAGGTAGAAGCAGAGGATCGGGAGTTCAAAGTCATTGTCTACTATATGGGGAATTTGAGACCAACTACATAGAAGCTTGTTTCAAAACCAAGAAACAAAGAAACAAAACCAATCCCCAAATCCAACACCAACAAGACAACTACTTATGTCTGATTTATGACCTACAGATGCTCACGATTCGAGGGGATTCCAAGGCTGTTTCTGTGAAGTCAGCTGCTAAGGTTCCAGGGTCCTCTTGCAATGACTGAACTCTCCGTACTGCAATGGCAAGCAGCCAGAGGTGACACAGGAATAAAATGGGTCTGGCGGTGTCTCAAGACAGCTATATACAAAATCAGGTATGAAGACTATGTTGTGACAATCCTAGTCAAAACATAACCGCAGGACCAGCATCTTAGTGCCAATCAATGAAAGATGCCTCTATTATGTGACTGCTCTTCACTCGGTAAAGAATGAAAAGGAATAGTTCCATGCTATAGAGCTGCCATGAAAGGAGGAGGAAGAGGGGGAGGAGGAGGAGGGGGGAGGAGGAAGAGGAGGAGGGAGAAGGAGGAGGAGAGAAAGAGAAAGAGGAGGGGGAGGAGGGAGAGGAGAAGAAAGAAGGATGAGGAAAAGAAAAAGGAGGACGCAGAGGCGTAAGTTGTTGTTACTTGGAATAAAACCCACACTTTCAAGTGTTTATACACCATAAGGAACACTTGGCTGTGTGAGGAAATGATTCTAAGCCAGTAAGTCAATTAATTGAATTGTCTGAAGGCTCAGCTCCATAGCTTCACAGTTAGAATGTAGCTTAAGTATATCTGCTGGCAGAGTAGGTGTGTTGGTGCTTACTGGAGAGGCAAGGCTTCTTTTTCCTAACCTCTCTTTTCCCTCAGTGAAAGTGAAAGAAGAAGAGCAACAGGGAAGCTTGATGCATTTGAATCTCCCTGAACTGACCTCGACCATGCAGTGTACGCTCATTACAGGATGGCACGTGGGACTGGAAACTCATCTGCACTGGCTCTATTTGGAAATTCCCGAGTTTTTAGTAGAAATTCCCGAATATTTACCTCTGACAAAAGTCAAGTGAAGAACGCTAAGATCTACTTCTGTGCTCATTCCTGGGATTGTTTCCCAGAAAACAATGGGGCAGGAATAAGATGACACTATCACCTTTCAAAATGAACCTGTAAAGATCTTTACAAGACTTGACTTGTTTGTAAGCCGCCTTCTCCTATGACAGGAGTGACTCATAGGATGTATTGTAGCCAAGATACATCAAGAATAAGAACATAAAGAAAACATTAGGGTATTCACTTCCCAAGGGCAGCAGAAACTTGCTTGGGATTTTATTCTGGGAAAGCTTGGGGTATATACTCTAAAGACGTGCTAAAGGCCTAGGCTTTGAAGATGCCCTGCCACCCCCAAGAAGAGGCAGCCATGGAGAAACTTACTTATGTGAGTCCATGGCGTTATGGGACTGGAGAACTGGCTTAGTGGTTAAGAGGACTTGAAGCTCTTCAAAGGACTCAAGTTCAATTCCCAGCACCTACATCAGGTGGCTCACAGCCACTTCTAACTCCAGCACCAGTAACTTTGACACCATCTTCTAGCCTCTATAAGCACCTGCACACTTTTGGCATGCCTGACATAGGCGCAAGCGCGTACACATAAATAAAAATAAGAAACTTTTTTTTTAATGGAAGAGCATGGGAAATCAAGATAGTACTAGAGTCCAGAAAATCGAAGTTTGGAAAGGAGCAGGAGAAAACCCTAATTGTTCATAAGTTTGCCTTGAATAAAAGAAACTGGATTCTTAGAAAAGGAAATAATTAAAAATTCTTGTTTTATTCGATGTCTATGGAAGTTTTTGCCTACATGTATATCTTTGCACTACATAATTGCCTGGTACCCATGGAGACCAGAAGAGTACTTTAGATTCCCTGGAACTGGAGTTACAGGTGGCTGTGAGCTACCTTGTGGGTGTGGGCCAGTGGAAACCAGGTCCTCGGAAAGAGCAGCCAATGCACTAAATCACTACGCCATCTCTCCAGCTCTGTGTTTTTACATTTACTTATTTTTATGTGAATATGTATGTATACACACACTCATGCCAAGTTGTAGGTATAGAGTTCAGAGGACAAATTGTAGATTCATAGAGACAGGGTCAACTGTCTCTTTGTACCATGTAGAAACTGAATGCAGATCATCAGGCTTGACAACAACTACTCAGTGAGCTATCTTGCTGGCCTGTGAGTATTGTTTTAATTCACTAAGGCCTAGGAGGGTTTGGCACATGGCACTGATAACTGAAACTCTACTATAAATTTGTCCAACACTCACAAGAGACAGGTAAGGTGAAAGCAAAACCCGAAAAACTACCAATAAAGGACATTTAGGAGAAAGGAAAACAGTATTATTTTCTGAAGTACTTGGGAATATATTTTGATCATTTTGTTTTACATGGGCTTTTAGGCAAAAAGGAATATATGTTCCCTTAAATCACTCTTCTCAGACTACTTTTTTTTTAAACATTATCCCCTAGAGATCTTACTAAAATGACATTCAACAGGTCTAGAGTGGGGTACAAGATTTTTGCCACCCTCCTACCTCTTTTGTTTTAGAGTCTCATGTATCCCAGGTTGGACTCAATTTCGTTACATAACTAAGGATAACCTTGGATGTCTAATGCTTTTGCCTCTTGTCTTCCAGTTGCTAGATTATAGGTGTACACCCTCATGCCTATTTATGGTATTCCAGGAGTCAAATCTAGGACTTCATGAATACTAGCAAGCACTCTAAAAACTAACAGCTACAGACTCAGATTCATTCATTCATTCATTCATTCATTCATTCATTCATTCATTATTCCATTCACTCATTCATTCATTCATTCATTCATTCTTTCATTGTTCATTTTTACAACCACTTGCCAAACTGAAGTCCAGGCAGGCTTAGAAATTACTATGTAGCCCACACTGACTTTAAGCTTAAATAAACATTTCCTGCTTCTGTTTTACAAGTAAAACATAGGTGTGAACAACCATACCTAGAAAGATGTCTATTGCTAGCAAACTTCCAGAGGATGTCAAAATTGTTGTTCCTGTAACTGTGGTCTCACTTTGGCTTCCCCTTGGCTTTCCAATCCTTGTGACCTCTTTTGAAAGATTTTTGGATATGACACAAGAGAGCATAGTGTAAAAGATAGATAAGTGACCCCCAAATCTGTACTGAGTAACATTCGCCCCTCTCCAAACAAAGTAACCCTAAGTCTGCCCTAATAACTCCTTAGCACCCCCATGGCACTCCGATTTTCATGGTTAGACTCACCATAAAGCTTGTCTTGGAGCTAAAGGCAGTGAACACCTTTAACCTCCTCTGGTCTTAGGTACACACCCTGTAAGAGACACGGTGCTCAAATGAAGTTTTAGGGAAAATCTGTTCATAATTCTACGATTATGCATGATTGGGCATGTATGTGGTTGAAACGACTTGTGCGTGAGCAAAACCCAAAAATCAAAATAGTAAACTACCCATGCCCTTCCCTAGCAACAAATCTCTCCTCTTTCTGGATTCACCGAAGGGAGTCGTGAAGAAGTCATTCAAGGCTTATAAACAATCTCACTTGAACCTGTCGCTCCCTTGCAGAGTTCTACTCTGCAATTTCACCTTACTTTTGAATAAAATCACTTACTGCTTTGCTATTTGTGTGCACTTCTTCAATTTATTTAAACAATAAGCCAATAATTTAAGAACACTCTATCCAGATAGAGACCACTGGTAACATGAGTAAGATAGGCTTATTACAGAGTAATATACAGTACTCTCAAATTTGAGAATGGGCCTGGCCAAAGGGGTTACTGTAGAAGAAAACACTCTCAAGAATGGTAAGAATGAACAGTTGCTAGTGGAACCACTGTGTGGACCACACTTTAGAGGGGCAAGAGGATACAATGACCAAAGGAACCATTGTGCCAAACTATATTTTTAGGTAAGTTTTATGCTATTTCTTAAATAGAACAAAATGTATTGGGGGTGGAGGAGTTTTCTGATCAGATGATTGAATTTCCATTTGTGTTAACTGTAAAGGGGGTGGCAATGGTACGCCTTTCTTTCTTCATGGTCTTCAGGACAGTATAGAAAGGGGTCTCCACACAGGGTCAGTGATACATTCAGATCTCATTCTTTTTGTAGTTTAGTCTTGCCTTTTCAGTTACTGGTTTTACAAGCTACTCATTATGAGGCAGTGTTCTATCGCAATGATCTTTACATCTGTCTATATTTGACTAACTTCCCAATTGTCCCAGAACTACACTTTGAAAAGTGAACATGTAAGGCATCTTTGGCAACTTTGCCACATACATCAAAATGGATGTTATAAGGCTGCTCTCAGAAGAGTAATACATTATAAAATAAATGCACCTGTTGAAGGAAAGTCATTTGTGTAGAGTCTTAGCAATTGCAGTCAAGCTCAAAATTTGTTCATGGATTGTATTGGTCCAAGAGGAAATTTTTTTTAATACCCAACAGTGTACTTCATTTCTTTTAAGAAATGCTCTAAAGATATTATTTCTCTAATTATTCAAAGTTAATATTCCAGGTTTGAATACAGTGCCAGACAGGTTTTGTTGTTAATTAACGAGAGATCCTTATTTTTTAATCATCAGAAAGATAGGACAGAGGTTAGGTTATGTTAGGAAATCTAAGATACCAACCAAGACATGTGTTAGGATGGATATGCATGCACGTAGCTATCACATGGGGAACGTGAACCAGGAGCATGTCTATTATAGTAGAGTTCTCCAGAGAAATGGCCCTAGCAGAATGCAAGTCAATATGGGGACAGTAACTTGTTCATAAAACCTCTGTCTGTGTTTGTAAATAAAACAGTAGAAAGTATATGGAAGGGAATATGAATAAATCATATGACAATCATGCTCCAGTGACAGCAGCTATTAGCAGAGTTGGAGACAGGAGTAGGAAACACACACACACACACACACACACTCTCTCTCACACACATATCTTAAGGTTTTATTGGTATGAAGAGATGCCTTGATCAGGGCTACTCTTATAAAAGAAAGTACTTAATTGGGGTTGGCTTGTATTCAGAGATTTAGTCCATTATCATCATAGTGGGAAGCACAGCAACACACAGGCAGGCATGGTGCTGGAGAGCTAGATGAAAGTTCTACATCTGGATCCAAAGGCAAATGGAGAGAGTCACTAAGCCTGGTTTAGACTTCTGAAACCCCAAAGCCCACCTCCAGTGACTTCCTGCAAAAGGCCACAGCACCCAGTAGTGCCATTCCCTATGAGTCTATGAGGGCTACTTTCATTCAAACTACCATAGTGTGTGTGTGTGTGTGTGTGTGTGTGTGTGTGTGTGAGAGAGAGAGAGAGAGAGAGAGAGAGAGAGAGAGAGAGAGAGAGAGAGAAAGAAAGAGAGCGAGAGCGAGAGCGAGCCATGATATGTGTGTGAAGGACAGAAGACAACTTTGTGGACTCAGTTTGTGTTGGTTCCAGGAATCAAATTCAGGTCATTAGGTTCACAAGGCAAGTACTTACACATGCTGTGCCATCTTGCTGGCTGGAGAGAACTGGCCCAAATAGGTATGAAGAATGAGGAGACCCACAATCAGTTGTCTGTAAGCTGGAAAGCCAGGATAAGCCACTGATGAAAGTCAGCCTTGTCTACAGACTTGAGAACAAGGTATGAATAGTTCATCTCCACTGTCCGCTTGACAGAACAAACTCACCTAGGCAATAAACTTCTAGCCATGCACTTTCGGGACTTCCTACATTGAGTTAACTGAGATGGGAAGATTGTAAAGGTGGGTTGAACCATTCCACAGGTTCCAGACTGAATTAAAGGGAGAAAGGGAGTTGAGCACCAGCATTCATATTTTCCTGCTTTGTGTCTGAATGGAGGATGGTCAGCTGCCTCACCCTCCTGCCACCGTGCCTTCCCCACCATGATGGACTGGAATCTCAAACTCTGAACCCAAATGAGCTCTTCCTTCCTTGGGTGGCTTTGGTCAAGGATTTTATCAGAGCAATGAAAACAAACCAAACCAAACCAAACCAAAAAACACAAAAAGCCCTGAGTACACTAAGGGAGAAGCTGCTCTAACTCCTCCCCTAAGGCAGCAGGCCTGGTAGCCAGGGTGGAGTAAAAGAGGGGGTTGGCGGGTAGCACCAGTCATGGTGTGAAAACCAGAAGAGGAAATGTCTACTAATCCAACAACACTGATGCCTCAATTTAAGAAGGGAGCAAAATCACTGTTTTAGCATATCTGGGTCTTTACATTAGATGATGTGCATCCACATTAGGTGAGACTAGATCTTCACATTAGGTGAGACTAGATCTACTGACTCAAATATTAATTTCTTTTCAGCCGATCCTTACATGCACACTCATAAAAAATGTTTTACCATGTATTTGGACACTCTTAACTAGCCAAGGCAAACCTATAAAATTAAACACTTGCAAAGAGGATTAACTCCTTCAGGAAATCAGAAGTCAGAGCTTCATCATACATGTGCATAGAAATTCTACATGATAAATATTTTCTGCTTTCTCTTAAAGGACAATTTGTACTGAGCATGACTTTAAATGTTATAAAGATAAAATATGAATTGATACAGATATAAACATAGATAATAGATTTTTACAGGATTAATTAATTTAACGTAGCACTTAATTGATTTCCATCCATTATGATAAAGGCTGAGAAATGACATTGGAATCTAAACAAATGAATGCTTTCCAACACACAGGTCTCTGAAAGTGTTAGGGGTTGAGCTGGCCAGATGGCTTAGTGGGTAAAAGCATTTGCCACACAGACCTGGGTCTGATCTTGAGAACGTATGGTATGCAGAGGTAAGGGAGTCCAGAAAGTTGTATTCTGACATTCACAAAAATGCCACTGCACACCTATGCCAGCGCTCCCACACACATCTCTTTCACATACACACATGTAAATACAATTATGGTCATAATTGAGAGGATAAATAAAGAATGAAAAGGGCTCCAGTGACTGGGAAGTTGGGACAGCCAGGTTCTGAGACAGACAGGCATAATATCGCTTAGGTCTCGGGCGGCTTGTGTGTATGCGGCTCCCAAGTGCGGGGCTGATCTGCAGTAACCAGCGCGCCAGCTCTGCTGTGGGACTTCTGCCTGGCAGAGGGACCCCGCACTGGGCGGGAGCCTACCAGCTTTCCTTCCGCGACCTCTGTTCCCGCAGACTGCGCTGAAGAGACAGGTACCCCAAGCTCCCTATCCCCAATATAACATCACCTGGGACACGGCCTGTTGGGGCTTCCGTCTGTGCCCGAGAACGGGTCAGCACTGTGGTCGTCTGGGTGCCAGATCTGTACGCCATCGCGTCTGCAGGTGAGCAGCGCCACGGAGAGTGTGCAGATTGCACTCCGCCATCTTTGCTCCAGTGACTGGGAAGTTGGGACAGCCAGGTTCTGAGACAGACAAGCATAATATCGCTTGGGTCTCGGGCGGCTTGTGTGTATGCGGCTCCCAAGTGCGGGGCTGATCTGCAGTAACCAGCGCGCCAGCTCTGCTGTGGGACTTCTGCCTGGCAGAGGGACGTCCCCCCCCCCCCAGGAGAGCTCACTCACCCCTGCACAGGGCAGGAGCCTACCAGCCTCCCTTTGGCGACCTCTGCTCCAGGCATCCACTAGGCTGAGCCTTTGGATGTGCAAGGCCTCCCCAATATAAGATCACTTGAGGCAAGGCACATTAGGGCTCCAAAGTCACTCAGGAGCAGGCAGGCCCCAGAAATCGGTGCCAGGGGAATCCTGGAAATCCAGGGGGGGCAGAAATAGCTTTGCAGGCTCACAGGAGGTCCAACCAACAGCCAGTGGCAGCAGGACCAACTAACATCAGAGGTATCCAGATGGCAAAAGGCAAAAGTAGGAATGTTACTAACAGAAATCAAAGTAATGTGGGACCATCCGAACCAAACTCTCCAACAGCAGCAAGTCCTGGATACCCCACCACACCCGAAAGACAAGATCTGGATTTAAAATCACTTCTCATGATGCTATTAGAGGATCACAAGAAGGACACAAATAAATCTCATAAAGAGTTACAGGAGACCATGAATCAACGGTTAGAAGCCCTTACAAAGGAAACACAAAAATCGCTTAGAGAAATGCGGGAGAACATGGATCAAAAGATGGAGGCGCACAAGGAGACAACACAAAAATCGCTTAACGAGATGAATCAACGGGTAGATGCACTCACAAAGGAATCACAAAATTTGCATAAAGAAATGCAGAAGAATATGGGTCAACAGATGGATGCCCATAAGGAGGCAACACAAAAATTGCTTAAAGAAATGAATCAACGGTTAGATGCCCTTACAAAGGAAACACGAGAACTGCTTAAAGAAATGCAGGAGACGATGGATCAACAGATGGATTCCCATGAGGAGGAAACACAAAAATCGCTCAGAGAAATGCAGGAGAACGTGGGTCATCAGGAAAAAATCCTGAAAGAGGCAATGCAAAAATACCTTAAAGAAATACAGGAAAATACAAACAAACAAGTGAAGGATCTCAGCAAATCCATCCAGGAACTAAAAAAGGAAGTAGAAACAACTAAGAAATCACAAAGGGAGACAACTTTGGAGATAGAAAACCTTGGGAAGAAATCAGGAGTCATAGATGCAAATATAAACAATAGAATACCAGAGATGGAAGAAAGAATCTCAGGTGCTGAAGACTCCATAGAAAGCATCGACTCAACAGTCAAAGAAAATGCAAAATGCAAAAAACGTGTAACCCAAAACATCCAGGAAATCCAGGACACAATGAGAAGACCAAACCTAAGGATTATAGGTATAGATGAGAGTGAAGATTTGCAACTTAAAGGGCCAGTAAACATCTTCAACAAAATTATGGAGGAAAACTTCCCTAACTTAAAGAGAGAGATGCCGATGAACGTACAAGAAGCCTACAGAACTCCAAACAGACTGGACCAGAACAGAAATACCTCCCGTCACATAATAATCAAAACACCGAATGTTCTAAACAAAGAAAGAATACTAAAAGCAGTAAGAGAAAAGGGCCAAGTAACATACAAAGGAAGACCTATCCGAATCACATCAGACTTCTCACCAGAGACTATGAAAGCCAGAAGATCCTGGGCAGATCTCATGCAGACACTAAGACAGCACAAATGCCAGCCTAGACTACTATACCCAGCAAAACTCTCAATCACCATAGATGGAGAGACCAAGATATTCCATGATAAAACCAAATTTTCACAATATCTTTCCACAAATCCAGCCCTGCAACGGATAATAGGTAGAAACCTCCAATACAGGGAGAGAAACAACACCCTGGAAAAAATGAGATAATAACCTTCTTGAATCAAACCCAAAAGTAGATAACCACTCAAACATAAAGATAGCGTCAAGAATGGCAGATGGCAATAATCACTATGCCTTAATCTCTCTTAATATCAATGGTCTCAATTCCCCAATTAAAAGACATAGACTAGCAGACTGGATACGTAAACAGGACCCAGCATTTTGCTGCATGCAGGAAACGCACCTCAGTGTCAAAGACAAACACTACCTCAGAGTAAAAGGCTAGAAAACAATTTTACAAGCAAATGGCCCCAAGAAACGAGGTGGAGTAGCCATCCTAATATCGGATAAAATTGATTTTCAACCTAAAGTCATCAAAAAAGACACAGAAGGACACTACATACTGATCAAGGGAAAAATCCACCATCAAGAACTCTCAGTTCTGAATATTTATGCTCCAAATGCAAGGGCACCCTCATTCGTAAAAGAAACTTTACTAAAACTCAAAGCACACATCGCACCGCACACAATAATAGTGGGTGACTTCAACACCCCGCTCTCTGAAATGGATCGTTCAGGAAAGCAGAAACTAAACAGGGACACAGTGAATCTAATTGAAGCCTTGGACCAAATGGAACTAACTGATATATATATAGAACATTTCATCCTAGAGCTAAAGAATACACCTTCTTCTCAGCACCTCATGGTACCTTCTCCAAAATTGACCATATAATTGGTCACAAATCAGACCTCAACAGATACAAGAAGATAGAAATAATCCCATGCCTCCTATCAGATCACTACGGAATAAGGGTGGTCTTCAATGGCAACAAAAACAAAAGAAAACCCACGTACACATGGAGGCTGAACAATGCTCTACTCAATGATAACTTGGTCAAGGTGGAAATAAAGAAAGAAATCAAAGACTTTTTGAAAGTTAATGAAAATGAAGGCACAACATACCCTAATTTATGGGACACAATGAAAGCAGTGCTAAGAGGAAAATTCATAGCCCTGAGTGCCGCCAAAAAGAAACGGGAGACAGCATACACTAACAGCTTAATGGCACACCTGAAAGCCCTGGAACAAAAAGAAGCAAATACACCAAAGAGGAGTAGAAGGCAGGAAATCATCAAACTCAGGGCTGAAATCAATCAAGTAGAAACAAATAAAACCATACAAAGAATCAACAAAACGAAGAGTTGGTTCTTTGAGAAAATCAACAAGATAGATAAGCCCTTAGCCAGACTAACCAGAGAGCACAGAGATAGTATCCAAATTAATAAAATCAGAAACGAAAAGGGAGAGATAACAACAGAAACTGAGGAAATTCAAAAAATCATCAGATCCTACTACAAAAACCTGTATTCAACACAACTAGAAAATCTTGAGGAAATGGACAATTTCCTTGACAGATACCAAGTACCAAAATTAAATCAGGATCAAATAGACCATCTAAACCGTCCTATAAGCCCTGAAGAAATAGAAGTTGTCATTGGAAGTCTTCCAACCAAAAAAAGCACAGGTCCAGATGGTTTTAGTGCAGAATTCTATCAGACCTTCAAAGAAGACCTAACACCAATACTCTTCAAACTGTTCCACAAAATAGAAACAGAAGGAACACTACCCAACTCGTTCTATGAAGCCACAATTACACTAATACCAAAAGCACAGAAAGATCCGACAAAGAAAGAGAATCTCAGGCCAATCTCTCTTATGAATATCGATGCAAAAATACTCAATAAAATTCTTGCCAACCGAATCCAAGAACACATCAAAACGATCATTCACCACGATCAAGTAGGCTTCATCCCAGGGATGCAGGGATGGTTCAATATAAGGAAATCCATCAATGTAATCCACTACATAAACAATCTCAAAGAAAAAAACCACATGGTCATCTCATTAGATGCTGAGAAAGCATTTGACAAAATTCAGCATCCTTTCATGCTAAAGGTCTTGGAAAGATCAGGAATTCAAGGCCCATATCTAAACATAGTAAAAGCAATTTACAGCAAACCGGTAGCCAGCATCAATCTAAATGGAGAGAAACTTGAAGCAATCCCACTAAAATCAGGGACTAGACAAGGCTGCCCTCTCTCTCCATATCTTTTCAATATAGTACTTGAAGTTCTAGCTAGAGCAATTAGACAACAAAAAGAGGTCAAAGGGATACAAATTGGAAAGGAAGAAGTCAAACTATCACTATTTGCAGACGATATGATAGTATACATAAGCGACCCAAAGAACTCCACCAGAGAACTCCACAGCTGATAAACGACTTCAGCAAAGTGGCCGGATATAAAATCAACTCAAGCAAGTCAGAAGCCTTCCTATACTCAAAGGATAAGCAGGCTGAGAAAGAAGTAAGAGAAATAATACCCTTTACGATAGCCACAAACCATATTAAGAATCTTGGCGTGACTCTAACCAAACAAGTGAAAGATCTGTATGACAAGAACTTCAAGTCTCTGAAGAAAGAAATTGAAGAAGACCTCAGAAGATGGAAAAATCTGCCATGCTCATGGATTGGCAGGATTAATATAGTAAAAATGAGCATCTTACCAAAAGTAATACACAGATTCAATGCAATCCCCATCAAAATCTCAACTCAATTCTTCATAGAGTTAGAAAGAGCAATTCAAAAATTCATCTGGAATAACAGAAAACCCAGAATAGCTAAAACTATTCTCAAGAGTAAAAGAACCTCTGGGGGAATCAGTATCCCGGACCTCAAGCTGTACTACAGAGCAATAGTGTTAAAAACTGCATGGTATTGGTACAGTAACAGACATGTAGATCAATGGAACAGAATTGAAGACCCAGAAATGAATCCACACTCCTATGGTCACTTGATCTTTGACAAAGGAGCTAAAACCATCCAGTGGAAAAAAGATAGCCTTTTCAACAAATGGTGCTGGCTCAGCTGGAGGTCAACATGCAGAAGAATGCAAATTGACCCATCCTTATCTCCTTGCACTAAGCTCAATTCTAAGTGGATCAAAGATCTCCACATAAAACCAGACACACTGAAACTAATAGAAGGGAAACTAGGGAAGAACCTTGAACATATGGGCACAGGGGAGAATTTCCTGAACAGAACTCCAATAGCTTATACTCTAAGATCAAGAATAGACAAATGGGACTTCATTAAATTACAAAGTTTTTGCAAGGCAAAAGACACCGTCAAAAAGACAAAGCGGCAACCAACTAACTGGGAAATGATCTTTACCAACCTTACATCCGACAGAGGGCTAATATCCAAGATATACAAAGAACTCAAGAAGTTAAACTCCAGAGAGGCAAGTAACCCTATTAAAAAATGGGGTACAGAGCTACACAAAGAGTTCTCACCTGAAGAATATCTAATGGCTGAGAAGCACCTAAAGAGATGTTCATCATCCTTAGTCATTAGGGAAATGCAAATCAAAACAACCCTGAGATTCCATCTCACACCAGTCAGGATGGCTAAGATCAAAAACACAGGAGACAGCAGTTGTTGGCGAGGATGTGGAGAAAGAGGAACACTCCTCCACTGCTGGTGGAATTGCAGGCTGGTACAACCACTCTGGAAAGCAGTCTGGCGGCTCCTCAGAAAACTGGGCATGACACTTCCGGAGGATCCGGCTATACCACTCCTGGGCATATACCCAGAGACTTTACCTGCATGCAATAAGGACACATGCTCCACTATATTCATAGCAGCCTTATTTATAATAGCCAGAAGCTGGAAAGAACCCAGATGTCCCTCAACGGAGGAATGGATTCAGAAGATGTGGTATATCTACACAATGGAATACTACTCTGCAATTAAAAACAATGAATTCACGAAATTCCTAGGCAAATGGTCAGAACTTGAAAATATCATCCTTAGTGAGGTAACCCAATCACAAAAGATCACACATGGTATGCAGTCACTGATAAGGGGATATTGACCCAGAATCTCAGAATACCCTAGACACAATCAGCATATCAATAGATTTCTAAAAAGATGGAAGGAGAGACCCCTGGTCCTGGAAAGACTGGATGTAGGGGAACGCCAGGACAGAGTAATGAGAGGGGGTTGAACGGAGAAAAGAGGGCGGGAAGGGGGCTTATGGGACTTTCGGGGAGGGAGGAAACGGGAAAGGGGAAGTGATCTGGAATGTAAATTAAAAAAATAAAAAAAAAAAAAAAAAAAAAGAACATTGGTGCCCTTCAATTTTTTTTTTTTTGCATGTGACTATGTCTTAGCTAGGGTTTCTATTGCTGTAATAAAACATTATGACCAAAAAACATGTTGGGGGGAGGAGCTGGTGAGATGGCTCAGTGGGTAAGAGCACTGACTGCTCTTCTGAAGGTCCTGAGTTCAAATCCCAGCAACCACGTGGTGGCTCACAACCATCCGTAACAAGATCTGATGCCCTCTTCTGGTGTGTCTAAAGAAAGTTACACTGTACTTGCATTTAATAAATAAATAAATCTAAAAAAAAAAAAAAAAGACAAAGCGGCAACCAACTAACTGGGAAATGATCTTTACCAACCTTACATCCGACAGAGGGCTAATATCCAATATATACAAAGAACTCAAGAAGTTAAACTCCAGAGAGGCAAATAACCCTATTAAAAAATGGGGTACAGAGCTACACAAAGAGTTCTCACCTGAAAAATATCTAATGGCTGAGAAGCACCTAAAGAGATGTTCATCATCCTTAGTCATTAGGGAAATGCAAATCAAAACAACCCTGAGATTCCATCTCACACCAGTCAGGATGGCTAAGTTCAAAAACACAGGAGACAGCAGTTGTTGGCGAGGATGTGGAGAAAGAGGAACACTCCTCCACTGCTGGTGGAATTGCAGGCTGGTACAACCACTCTGGAAAGCAGTCTGGTGGTTCCTCAGAAAACTGGGCATGACACTCCCGGAGGATCCGGCTATACCACTCCTGGGCATATATCCAGAGACTTTACCTGCATGCAATAAGGACACATGCTCCACTATGTTCATAGCAGCCTTATTTATAATAGCCAGAAGCTGGAAAGAACCCAGATGTCCCTCAACGGAGGAATGGATTCAGAAGATGTGGTATATCTACACAATGGAATACTACTCTGCAATTAAAAACAAATGAAATTCCTAGGCAAATGGTCAGATCTTGAAAATATCATCCTTACTGAGGTAACCCAATCACAAAAGAACACACATGGTATGCAGTCACTGATAAGGGGATATTGACCCAGAATCTCGGAATACCCTAGACACAATCCACATATCAATAGATTTCTAAAAAGATGGTAGGAGAGACCCCTGGTCCTGGAAAGACTGGATGTAGGGGAACGACAGGACAGAGCAACGAGAGGGGTTTGAATGGAGAAAAGAGGGAGGGAAGGGGGCTTATGGGACTTTCAGGGAGGGAGGAAACGGGAAAGGGGAAGTGATTTGAAATGTAAATTAAAAAAATAAAATAAAATAAAATAAATAATAATAAAAAAAAAGAATGAAAAGGGGTTACTAAATGAACGAGGTTGAAGCCATAATTAGTAGAGAGGAATATAACTCTCAACAAACAGCATGGATTGTACAGTCAGAAGCCAACCAGATCAACAAGAGATAAAGAGACCAACATCAGAAGGAAGCAGACCATGACCAACTTTTTGTACAAATAGAATTAGATTATTAACATTAAGATCTAGGTCATCATTTAAACTCAATTGTACTTCAGGAAGCCTCAAGCAACATTCAGTATAATGAAATGATGTTGTTTATTATCCAAAATGAGAATCTTTACATGCACAGGTAATTAGTAAAAAAAAAAACATTTATAAATTTAACCTACTGATAAAGATGGTCTATAAAGTTAGACAGTATTTCCAATTAGCATAAGCTTGTCTGGGCTTTTGAACAGATTCAAGCCTATCAGGGTTTCAATCACCAACAGCTGAGATGTCAGTACAACCCAAAATGTATTTTACTGTCATCTTTCATTCCAATTCTTTTCTTTTCCTTTCTTTTCTTCTTAAGACAGAATCTCACAACATAATTCAGGCTGGCCTTGAACTCACCATGTAGCCAAGACTGGACTCAAATTCACAGTACTCACAGTACTCCTTCTTGTCTCTGTCTCAAAAATCCAGAAATTACAAGCATGTGTCACCACACCTAGCTACGTTCTCTTATATATGTATCTCCATAGCTTTTTTTTAAAAAAATAATCTTTTCGTATTCTTCTTAGTAGTGTTTTGTGAGTCAAGCTAAAAATTAGGGTTGATACCCTGCATATAACTTTAAAAGCCAGTACAATCACTGAATTTTTATTTTAATGAATATAATTTGTGAGTTTTTGCTGTGGTGTGTGTGTGTGTGTGTGTGTGTGTGTGTGTGTGTGTGTGTTTCCTACTCCTGTCTCCAACTCTGCTAATAGCTGCTGTCACTGGAACATGATTGTGGTATGATTTATTTATATTCTCTTCCATATATTTTCTACTGTTTTATTATTTTGCTTTTTTTATTGTTCAATAGGAATATCTCATTTTTATTTTATGAAAAATATTTTTATTTTGCCAAAGATTAATGTATTAATGGCATTTATTTCTTGTGGTTCTTCAGTCAAACCAAAACAGAAAGAAAAGAAAAGACAACAGGAAATGAGTCAGAATATAAATGAGTATTTTATGAACGTTGTCATTGAAATGTAGTGTCATAAAATAGAGTGGTTTATTTTGTTAGTATTTTATTCATTGAAACCAAAATCCACTCTGAAGCATGTGTTAATTCACTAATGATTCAATGACATTTAGTTAAGTGCTAGTGACCAAAGTAGTTCTTTGAATTACGAAACCATAACAAACTCAGATCAGTGGAGGGAGGGAGAAAGAAACACATCGATCAATGATTGCATTACTGACTTAGGAGTGCCAAGGTATAGACCCAAAGAAAAGCTTTACTCAGCACAAAACACTAGTTCTCCTGGATTCGGGGATGGTATGGAGTTAAGGGGGAATTTTCATAGCCCTGATCTTTGAAGTAAACCATTCCTCTTGCCCTCTACTCTCTCCTAATGTACTAGGGGTAGCAAAATACACTGCTTTCTGCCATTATCAAGCTATATCCTGGCCTCAATTACTCCATATTTGTAAAATAGAGTTTCTCACATTGCACACTGCCCTGAAAGATTACTTTACAAACAATCATTGACCCCATGCTGAAGATGGAGGGTGATTCAGTCCTTTGATGCCATGAAGAGGAACATCTTTCCCACACCAGCCATATAACACAGATAGATGACTTATTTCTGAAAGTACAAAGGATGCCACAGTACAAATTTATCAAGTTAATTTGGGACTCTAAAAACACATGTTTATATTAGAGTCATATAAGGAAAACCAGGACTGAGAACTTATTGGACACACTAGACTGAAGAAAGAGTGCAGCTCCTCCCCCGAAATTCTAACAGTGTGATAGCAACTAGACTCCAGGACCTGTCTTTTACCTGGTGTTTATGCTAAGAGATCAATACAAAAAGAACCCCTGACAGTCTCATTAGCTCAGCTCAATCCCACTGTCAATGCAGGCTACAGAATGGTAGGAGGCAGAGGCAGGCAGATTTCTGATTTCGAGGCCAGCCTGGTTTACAGAGTGAGTTCCAGGACAGCCAGGGATACACAAAGAAACCCTGTCTTGAAAAAACAAACAAACAAAAACGAATGGTAAGTAGAGAAATAGTCTTCCCGAGGGAGGAGGCCTCTAATTGGCTATCCAACCCCAGTGGCAAGTCTGGAAATCTTGTACATGGAAGCTAAAGTAAGGAGGCATGGGAGGAGTTGGAGGAAGAAACAAGAGTGGAGGAGAATAAGGAGATTATATTTTAATTAAAAGTGGGTATGTGTTGATGCTTAAAGCTTACTTCTAAGTTAGCTTAGAAAAGATTTGCTTCTCCCTGATAATGTTAAACAGTTATGTTCTCTAAGGTTTACCATTGCTAACATAGACTGAAAAGTGTTAATTGGTCTTTTGCTATTTTGTGGATTCTTCTTTCTTCTACCCTTCTCCACCCTTTTCTTCCCCAAGGTCTCTCATATAGCAAAGATTGTCCTCAAACTCCCTATCTAGCTAAGGATGACCTTGATCTTCTGATCTTCCTGTTTCTAACTTTCAAGTGCTGGAATTACAGATGTGTACCACTGTGTCTGGGTCACGCCGTGTTGGGGCTCAAACCTGGGGTTTTGTGCATACTAGGCAAACACTTTATCCACTGAGCAACATCCCAAGCCCTTTCCCTTGTTTTATATGACTTCATTCTGACAAATACTGTTTTTCCAAATAAATACTGATATCACATAGAGCATAAATTAACAGTAAATTTTTAGTTAAATCTTACAGACTGAAAATTCCCAATTATCTCTGATCTACCCTCAAAAGATAAAAGATGAAGACAAAAATATTAGGATCAGGAGAAATGAAGCTAGTCAGCACGGAATACCATAATAAGTTTTATTTGTTCCTGTTTATTTCTTTTCTCCTTGAACTTCCTCTGCTTGGGTAAAATCACTTTGTCCTCTGACCTTTGCCCTCCTTTGTCCAGTGAAATGTGAGCATACACTGCATAAGGCATGTCTGAGGAGAAGTGTCGATCTGTGGTTTGATTCTTTATAATGCTTGTGTCCTTCCTCAGAATGAAAAGTGCCAGAATAGAAAGATGTATCAAGACAAAACCACAAAAGCCTAGCAGAACCACTCTCATGTAACTTAAGCCCAAAATGAATGCTGTCAGGGCTTGGGATGTAGCTCAGTTGGTAGAGTACTGACCCAGCGTGCTCAAGGCCATGAGTTGGATCTTTGGCACCACATGAGTCTGGTATTGTGGTAAGCACAGGCAATCTCAGCTCTGCAGTAGGAGGGGAAATTCAAGGCCTACCTAGATGCCACAGTGAGCTATCCTAGACAACTAAAGGAGACCATATTTCACATGGAATTTAAAAAGAGGTAGCTGGGGAGCATAACTCAAGTGAATTCTTCCCTTAGGGTGGTTCGAATGAGATGTCCCTTTTAAGATTCAAACATGTTCCCCAGATGGTGACTATTTGGGAAGGATTAGGAGATATGACCTTGATGACAGAAGTAAGTCATTATGGGTAGGGCTTTAAGTTTCAAAAGACTCACGTCATTTTGTGTGTATTCTGCTTCCTGTTGGGGGTTCTAGATATGAGTTCTCAGATACTGCTCCAGCTGCCTGCCACCTGCTTACCTTCCCCTCTGCCACCCTGGACTCTAACCCTCTGGAACTCTGTACGCTGGTGTTTTGTCACAGCAATCAAAACATAAATGAGGGGCTGGAGAGGTGGCTCAGCAGTTATGAGCACTGGCAGCTCTTGCAGAGGTCCTGGGCTTGGTTCCCAGCACCCACATGGCAGCTCATAAGCATGGGCAACTATTGTTCTAGGGGATTCATTGTCCTCTTCTGGCCTCTGTGAGCACTGCAGGTACATCGTGCAGACATACATGCAGCTAAAATACCCATATATATGAAAACAAATGATAAAACACAATTTTTAAAAGATAAAATGAAAACTAGTAAGACAGTGTTCTAAGGGGTTCTTGGTCTTCTTGCGTGCTGCCTTAAACCCTTAAAGCAAGTGCTGCTGATGGACAGAGTGGAGGCTCCAGGGTTTCTATGGTCCAATTGCAGGATGCACATGGCCTCATTGCTGCCATCCTCCACTGTTTGAAATGGTCGCACATCACTTACACTCAAGAGGGCAGAGACACTGTCATTGCTGCAAAGTATGTTAAAGAATTTGTAGCTATGCTTTTAAAACATGGTTATGAAAGGAGCTACCATACAAAACTAGAGAGAAGAAATCCAGGGATGAGAGTCATATCTATGTAAATCTTAGAAGAATTAATATTCAGCTTTAATTTTATGACGACTAAAACAGCAAACAGAACTGCTCTTTCCCCTAAAGCCACAAACAGCAGGATCTCTCTCTGTTTGATGCCTGAATCCAGTAGCCTAATGTGTAAACTGAAAGTGTTTTTATTTAATCTGGAATGCCTCCTTTTTCCTTTCGATACAGTTCTAATCTCTTGTGGGTGAATAATTGCTGTTCAAGTCAGAATAGAGAAGCAAATCTTTCCTAAACCAACTCTCATGAGTTTGTTTGGAAGTATGTTTTAGGCATTCATATAAAAACCACAAAAATGTGTGTGTGTGTGTGTGTGTGTGTGTGTGTGTGTGTGTGTGTGTGTGTGTGTGTGTTGGGTATCCTTTCATTATCAGCTGCTGAGAAAGTAGGATAGGTGGAGACTGGAATGCAAACACTGGAAAGTCTCCACAGTCAACTGAAAGGTTGAGAACGAGAGGCAGGCAGAAGCTAAACACATTTGCAGAGGTCAGCCTTCCACAGCAGGCAGGAAGTAGAAAAGTTCACAAGTTCAGTGAAGAGGACATCCAGAACAGACTTCTTGGGGATACATTATTGCCTTCATCGGACACATATTCTTCTTAAAGTATAGCAGCTGCCTTCACAGAGCTCTGGGGAGTTTCTAACTCCAGTGGAAGGCAGAATTCACAGAGAGTTTGTACCTGCTCTGTATTTTAGAACTGGAAGGAAAATGGTCTTTCCTGTGTGTTCCCAGTGGGGACAGGAGTTTGCCTCACTAAGGTTGTCTCTTCACATTGATTTCTCAGTAGAGTTAGTGGCCATTGATGTTTTGTTACTTGTCCTAAGTAAATGTGAAGTCTGTCATTACATGGGGCCTCGAGGAGGGAAGGCGGTGAGCTGCAGATTTAGCATGAAACCCCAGCCAACAGCTGCAACCAACACTGTAATTTTAAACTGAAGTCCAAGTTCAAGAGGAGCCTGCTATTCTTCTAGGGACAGAGTAGCCAGCAACTCCCCTCAGGATGTTAAAGCTCAACCTTTTCTTGGGAGAGCCATTTTACATAAATCTCAAAAGTGGATTTTTAAAAATTATTGTATTTCATTTATTTACTATGTGTATGCAGATATGTGCGGTGGGAGTGGGTGGGCAGGTCAGTTCTCTCCTTCCACTCTGTGGGTCCTGAGGATAAGATTTAGCTCATAAGGCCTGTTGGCAACTGCTGGTACTTGCTGAGCTACCCCGATGTCTCAAGAGTGGATGTTTTGAAGAGGAAATCTGCAAATACATCAATATGGGCTCATGAACTGAGAGAAAGCACCTTTTTCTTAACAAAACTTAATAGAATTGCTTTGAATACTGGCATCTGGCTTGGTGTCTGTATCACTCATTGTCTGTTGTAGCAACAAAATATCCGACAAAGCAACTTAAGGAAGGGTTGAGTTTGACTTCCAATGTGGGATATAGACCATCATGGCAGGAAAGGTACTGTGACAGGAGCAGGAGGCAGTTGGGCAGGTTATGTCCACAATCAGGGAGTCAAAGAATGCTGGTGTTCAGCTCCCTTCTTTTAGCTCAGTTTACTCCAGCCCTTAGGATGATGTGGCCCCAAGTTGGGGTGGGTCTTCCCTTGTCAATTTATCTAGACAATCCTTCACAGACATGCTCAGAGTCTTGTTTCCATGGCAAGTCTATGTTCCATCAAATTAGCAATCAAGATGAACCACCACATTTTCCTTCTTAGAGTTATTACTTAAATCCTTAAGATTTCATAGGCATTCATTTCCATTTTCTGACATATGTGCTATTTGGGGACAGGGAATTGTTAACGTTGAAAATAACAAGGCCCTTAATTCCAAGGCTCTATCTTCTGTCTTCTGGGCATTTTCATCTCCAAGGGATATGCATTCCATAGGATATCACATCTGGATCAAGTTCCTTTCCCAGCTCCATCCACCATCCCAAGGCCCCTCTACTCTTGTTTCTAACCTGTGTGCAGAAAGGGGCTTTAGCAGCTCACTCTGGTGTCTTCCTTAGAAATCTGGAAAAAGGCTGGCTAAATGGTGTGTGTGTGTGTGTGTGTGTGTGTGTGTGTGTGTGTGTATGTGTGTGTAAAGGCACCTCATCATTAACTCTAATGACCTGAGTGCAAGCCCTGGGAGAACCAACTCCACCAAGTTGTTCTCTGACCTCCACACATGCATGGCGTGGTGCACAGACTCACACAGATTCTCATATTGGAGTCAATGTCAGAGACCTTCCTCTTCCTCTTCTCATGGGAATAAGCAACCAGTTGGCATTATTACCTATATTAGCTCCCCTTTCTCCATGATCTTCCTTTAGAACCTATCCCCTATCTCTTACATGATTGCAATTACCAACTTTCTGATAGACAAGTTCCAAACTCCTGTGACTGAGGTCTATTTCCCTACGACATTGATTTTATGATTTATCATTGAAGTCATATGCTCAAAATGTCTAGCCTAGGACTAACAGATTGCCTTATGAATCAGGTTTTTAGTATTTCAATAATAGCACAATAAAGTAGCTTAGAGGCCTGGCTATTAGGCCTGAATCCCAGGTCTTTCCCTTGATGCTTGCTGGATGTTGGTGCTACCAGTCATATGACCTGTTTTTTCCATAGTTTTCTCATCTGGAGAAACAAGAAGGAAAGGGCTGATGGTAAGGATTAAATAAGATAATAAATAGAAAATATCTAGACCTGTATTGCCAAGAAATAAACATTTGAAAAGTGCTAGCTGGTTTTCCTAATATCACAAGTGCTCACATTTATTAACTCACTGCTGAGCCAGTACTATACAGTTGGAGTATCTTCTGTGAGGTACATGTAATTGGTGCAGCTTCCAGAAACATGATGCCTAAGTTAGAAAACTCTGCCCTCAAATAGAATTGGGCAACACTTTCGTTCTTATATGAAGAAAATCAGACTTTCGCTATTCATTAACTAAGTAACTATGGATTGCCTCTATAATATAGCAATCCAGGTGCCAAATATTATTCAACTTTCACTTCACAGTAACAGCAAGTACTTAGCAGATAGAAAAGATAAGAATGCAGATATCAAGGGTCAAAATATCTAATCCAGCCCTGAAACCAAACAAAATAAACCAAAATGTTGTAAGCAATAGAAGGTAAACAAAAGTATGGTTCATGCTTCTGAGACATTACTAAAGTGCTACTTAAATGTTTTTAAGACCTTTAAATAAATTATCCAGAACAAACTAGATAGTAGACATCTCCTACTCCCCCAGCATCACCATAGCTTTCTTCGATTTGAGTCTTAAAATGAACTTGGTCCCATTATCATGAAACCTTCACTTTCTTCTTTTCATACCTTTACAAATGATTCTCAATATAGCATATTGGTTTTGTAACTAGGATATATATCATGTATTTTGGCTTTAAGAGTATAGAGTGAAATTTAGGTAAGGACTAGTAAATAAAATGATAGATGGAGTGATCTTTGGTTCACTACTTGTGAGACAGGGTCTGGTGTAGCTGCTTTTGGACTCCTGAGCCTCCTGACTTTATCTCCAAAGTCCTGGGACTGCAGAAGTGTGCAAATAGGCTGGACTGCATAATCTTGCTAACAAAATGATTAATACATTAAATGGCAGGTGTTGCTTTGGCACCATGACACAATGCTATCAACCTCAACTATGTTGCAAGAAATTAGTTCTGTTAAGGTTCCTGTAGAGACTTCTGGAAGGGTGGTTAATTTTCAAATGGTAAGAAAAAGAATTAATGATAGTTAACATCATGATGGCTGTGTGTATATTATATATACTTTTTTCATCGACTGAGTGGGAAGTGGTAGAAAGTTTGGAGTATGTATCAAAGTGTCTTGAATTGTATTCTTAGTTTTGTCTTACAATGAATGTGCTGTTATGACTCCACTAAAAGCAACTGGGATTCAACTTCCCAATGAAAAAGAGGGAATAGAATTGATGTTTTGGACGGGATGCTTGCTACAGTCATTCTAAATCAGGAATTACACATTATTGTGATGCTTTAGGCCCCGTATGGTATGTGGACCAGTATCAGGGTCTTACTTATATTGACTACTGATCAGTAGTGAATTAATTTGTCAAGAGTAAGCACTTAGAAGAAACACAAGAACAGGAAAACACAGTAATGGGTTAGAGGGGAGGTTGAGAGGCAGGGTGGAGGTCACAGCCACGACCTGTTTTCCTATAAGCCAAGTTGCAAAATCTGCTAATGTTGTTTTTCTAGATTTCTTCTGGTCTCTTAGATGAGATAAGCTAAGCTAAGCAGTTAGGTGCGAGTGTGTGTGTGTGTGTGTGTGTGTGTGTGTGTGTGTGTGTGTGTGTAGATATGAAGGCTAATTTATTTTTTTTTTATTTTATTTTTTAATTTACATTCCAAATCACTTCCCCTTTCCCGTTTCCTCCCTCCCCGAAAGTCCCATAAGCCCCCTTCCCTCCCTCTTTTCTCCATTCAACCCCCTCTCGTTACTCTGTCCTGGCGTTCCCCTACATCCAGTCTTTCCAGGACCAGGGGTCTCTCCTACCATCTTTTTAGAAATCTATTGATATGTGGATTGTGTCTAGGGTATTCCGAGATTCTGGGTCAATATCCCCTTATCAGTGACTGCATACCATGTGTGTTCTTTTGTGATTGGGTTACCTCACTAAGGATGATATTTTCAAGATCTGACCATTTGCCTAGGAATTTCGTGAATTCATTGTTTTTAATTGCAGAGTAGTATTCCATTGTGTAGATATACCACATCTTCTGAATCCATTCCTCCGTTGAGGGACATCTGGGTTCTTTCCAGCTTCTGGCTATTATAAATAAGGCTGCTATGAACATAGTGGAGCATGTGTCCTTATTGCATGCAGGTAAAGTCTCTGGGTATATGCCCAGGAGTGGTATAGCCGGATCCTCCGGGAGTGTCATGCCCAGTTTTCTGAGGAACCGCCAGACTGCTTTCCAGAGTGGTTGTACCAGCCTGCAATTCCACCAGCAGTGGAGGAGTGTTCCTCTTTCTCCACATCCTCGCCAACAACTGCTGTCTCCCGTGTTTTTGAACTTAGCCATCCTGACTGGTGTGAGATGGAATCTCAGGGTTGTTTTGATTTGCATTTCCCTAATGACTAAGGATGATGAACATCTCTTTAGGTGCTTCTCAGCCATTAGATATTCTTCAGGTGAGAACTCTTTGTGTAGCTCTGTACCCCATTTTTTAATAGGGTTACTTGCCTCTCTGGAGTTTAACTTCTTGAGTTCTTTGTATATATTGGATATTAGCCCTCTATCGGATGTAAGGTTGGTAAAGATCATTTCCCAGTTAGTTGGTTGCCGCTTTGTCTTTTTGACAGTGTCTTTTGCCTTGCAAAAACTTTGTAATTTAATGAGGTCCCATTTGTCTATTCTTGATCTTAGAGCATAAGCTATTGGAGTTCTGTTCAGGAAATTCTCCCCTGTGCCCATATGTTCAAGGTTCTTCCCTAGTTTCCCTTCTATTAGTTTCAGTGTGTCTGGTTTTATGTGGAGATCTTTGATCCACTTAGAATTGAGCTTAGTGCAAGGAGATATTCTCTTCCTAGCAGCACGTGGCATGATGTTAAATACCAAAGGCATTCATAATTGTTTTTTATTATACATATATCTGAGATTTATGTTAATATTATGGAAAACATTATATGCATTATATAATAAATGTAAATTTTAGAAGGTAAGTGTGAGTGTTTTAGACCTCACTTGGGAATCTGGGTGACCCCAGGCTAATAAGTTAAGCTCTTTCATCCTGGATTTTTTATTTTATTTTATTTGTTTGTTTGTTTTTGAGAATCTTAAGTATTGCTGGCCACAAATTTGTTATGTAGCAAAAGATGGCTTTGAACTCTTGATCTTCCTACAGGTATCTACTTCATGAGTAGGGTTTCAGGCTTGCACCAACATGCATGGTTGATGTCATGCTGAGGATGGAGCTCAGGGCTTTGAGCAAGCAAGGTAAACATTCTACCAACTGAGTCCTCACCCTACCCACCCTGTGCTATTTGTTTGGAACAGGTTCTCAGTACATAGCTGTGGCTGGCCTGGAACTGACTGTATAGGTCAGGATAGCCTTGAACTTCTGACAATCATCCAGTTTCTGCCTCCTAAGTACTAAATTTTAAGTGTTTTTAAAATTAAACTTTTACATTAGGATATTTCCAAATCTGGCTTATTTTGCTTGGTGTAATAATTTCCAGTTCTACTCCATTTTTCTATGAATGCCATGACTTCAGTTTTCTATAGGGCTAGATAGAATTCCATTGTGCATATGTATGTTTAAGCACCAGGCCTTCTTTATCCATTCATTGGACTGGATTCTTCAGCTGAGAAATGTACACAATCATATCTGACTTTAGTATTGTATGTTATCGATACAATTTGACTAATAGCAACTGATAGGCAAAGTCAGATTTACTATACATCTGGTTTACCCTATATTACCTACTAAGCTTCCTACTGAGCCAGGAAGACTCTTGAAGAACTAGAAATGACCAAGAAAGAAGTGATCATAGAGTTTAGGGAGGATACGAAAGTTCAACCCTCTCTGTTTTCATCAATTCTGCACTTTCTTAGCTTAATGAAAGAGGATCACAGCACTGTGGAAGGTAGCAAACAGGAGAAACTTTGTATAAACAATAAATGTTAAGCAAGCTCAGAGGCACTGGAAATTCCTATGCCTAAGAGTCAGCCAGGAAGGTAGGCTCCTGGCTGTCCATCTCTAAATGCACAAAGAAGTACTTGGAGGTAACTTGTTTTCTAGGCACTAACAGGTCCTCACAGGAATAAGGCAATGTATTCAAATGTCAGAGACAAGCATCGTGTTTTTCATAGGACTCTGCAAGGTCATTATGGGACAATAGGCAAGACCACTTCCCTGCCTTCTCCTGCCAGCATGTCCCATGTGAAGGTTACCAAGGGAAATGTTCCCTAGAGAAATAGTAGTCATGTCTGCAACCCTGGAGATTTCAGTGGCGACACTATTCTGTTCAGGGACACATTCTGCCACAATTTCATCCTTGCTGTAGAAAGACAGCATGGGAGCAGGTAAAGCACTTTATAAACAAAATTCAACTAACATGGTGTTCACTTAGAGTGTTGGGCAAAAAGCCGGCAAAAGGCTGTGACTTGGATGAATGAATACAAGTTTCAAATGTTAAAGTTCCAAATGAATAAAAAATAATTAGGTTTTACCTATACTTAAAGAAAGTTGCTTTCAAGTAATTTTCCAGGGTCCTTGAATCAAAACGTATAATATAAACAGAATACAAGGAATATGAAAAGTGACAACATTAGTTTCAAAAGCAATATTTTAGTGTGTGTCTGTGTGTGTCTGTGCGTGTGTGTGTGTGTGTGTGTGTGTGTGTGTATGTGTGTGTGTGTGTGTGTGTGTGTGAGTGTGTATGTACACTGGGATACATGTACCTCATGTGTGGTAGCTAGAGGACAATTTTCAGGATTTGGGTCTTTCCTTCTTCTATACAGGTTCTGGAGATAAACTCAGGGTTGTCATGGTAGGTGGCAAACACACTTGCTGAGCCACCTTGCCAGCCTAAGAACAATATTTTATATAAAAATGAACGTTTTGCCAGAAGTCTAGTAGCCCATGTCTTGGGATAGAAGTCACAGCACACACTTGATTGGAAGGTTCAAATCCTTTGGTCGGAAAAATGGCTCTGTCACAAAGTATGTATGTCAGTGTGTGGGAAAGGAGAAAATATGAGGTGTTAAGTTCAGTTTTCTAGAAGCAGACCTGGAAGCATGAGGTATTTTAGGTAGGTATCCCAATAGTCTCAATAGAGCAGTGTTAGGGCTTGTTCATACTCATCCTACTTTGAGGGGCAAACAACAGGAGCTATTTGTGCATCCACTTTCTGAATAAGGACATAGAGGCTGAATGATCTCACCGAAGGCTATTCATGCAAGTACCACAGCTGTGACTGGAACTTCATCCCTTTATGCTAGAAAACTGCTGAGCTTTGTCTTGTTATTTGTCCTGTAAATGCGTTGATGACTTTGAGCCTCCCTTCAACAAGGACCACATATCCAATCAGGGCCTCATTCAAGGAATAGGTAAATTTCTTGTCCTGTATGGGGTTTCAGTGCATACTTGCACTGGTGTGGGGTTTCGGCTTGTATTTCTTACTTGCAATACCCACTCTTAGCAATAAGAGCAAACTAACCTATTTTTACAAAATGACTCAGCTATCTCTGGAAACATTCACAATGCTTGGAATGTTTGGTTTTACGAATTTCCTGATCTGTATGCACTAAGGCATTTTAATGCAAGACCTAACATGATATCCCTAGCTGTGATGGAGTTTGGTTTTTGCTGTACATTCCCCTTGCATTTCAATATAACCACAAGCGATCCTCAAGAGAGAGTTGAATCTTCTGTAGCTTCCTCGGCTGGTAGTGCATTTATTAGAAGTGTTTTGTGCCTTTCATCCTGTTTCCTTCATCCATTTCCTTAAGCCACAAAACCACTGATAATCTAATGTTTTCCTGCATTGGTGTCTGGATATCCAGACCCTGCTTCAAATTCTGCCTTGGAATGTTCATGTATTTACTGAAGTCTCCTGCTTGAGAGCACAAAAGAGGCAGAAGGCAGTTGTCCCAGGCCACACAGAACACCAGGAAATGACCTTGGGATCTTGTAGCAAAACAGAAAGAAAGAGAGAGGGAGAAAGAGGAAGGGAGGGAGGGAGGGAGGGAGGGAGGGAGAAAGGGAGGGAGAGAGAGAGAGAGAGAGAGAGAGAGACAGACAGACAGACAGACAGACAGAGGAAGAATAAAAGAAAAAGGGAGACATGGATGTTTACAATTATTCATAACTTTTCATGTAGATATCACTTATGATATCTAGTCTAAAAAATGACTACAAGTATATTTAAGGTTTGGCTACATGGATGTTCATTACTGCAAGTTCAGGTTTTGCAATAAAAAAACATATAAGGATTCAACATGTGGTTGAACATTTGATTGCCACACTCCCAAGCCTGCAGTTGTATATATTTAAGACCTATACTACAGTGTGATAATGCTCAGAGGTGAGTCCTAGAAAGGTAACTAGGTTTGCATGAGGTCATGAGAGTTGAGTCCCATAATGAGATGAGCATCCATAACAGTAGAAGGAACTAGAATATTCTCTCTCTAAACTCTCTTTCCTCTGACACACAAAGGCAGATACAGCAAGAAAATGGCCATCTGGAAGCCAGGAGAGTATCTTCTCCAGCAACCTTGATCTTGAACATCTTAGTTTCCAGTGATGAGAAAAACTGTGTGTGTGTATGTTTATACATGGCTCTCTCCATGTGTATGGAAGCCACAATGAAGCAGTGTGTATCTTCCTTTATTGCTTTCCACCTTTATTCTTTTTGTTTTTATTTTGTTTTTGGTTTTTTTTTTTTTTTTTTTTTTTGGTTTTTTTGAGACAGGGTTTCTCTGTGTAGCCCTGGCTATCCTGGAACTCACTTTGTAGACCAGGCTGGCCTAGAACTCAGAGATCCACCTGCCTCTGCCTCCCAAGTGCTGGGATTAAAGGCGTGCGCCACCACAGCCCGGCTCCACCTTTATTCTTTTTGAGACAGCATCTCTCACTGACCTGTGTTTTCCCAGTTCAGCTAGATGAGTTGGCCAGCAAGCCCCAGGTATCCTTCTGTTTCCACCCTGCCCCCAACATACACACTGGGATTATAAACATGCACCACTGCATCAAGTTTTTTAATGTAGATGCTGGAATCCAGACTGAGGTCCTCAGGTTGGCACAGTAAGCATTTTACCAACTAAGCCCTACCTCAGCCTGGACCAGGATGTGTTTTACACTGGGTTAGCACTTCTAGATCCAGGTTTCATCTTATCTCTAGTTTTCATCTGCTGTGTGGTCTTGAGTAAATTAGTTAACCTTAAGCAGCCACATGTTCCTGGCCTATGTGCAGATAATGAGGTATCCTTCCAGGGTGATTTCAACTGCTATGGGAAATAATGCAATATCCATGCACTCATTCATTTAGCAAATGCCTATGAAGTTCCTCCACCTGGATCCCTTGGCTAAGCAGACTCATACATGAGCTACATGAGCTACGACTTTGAAAACATCCTTTGGGTTTTCTTTTTTATTTGTTTGTTTTTCAGAAGGGGTCTCTCTGTGTATTCCTGGCTGGCTCAGAACTCACTCTGCAGATCAGACTTGCCTAGAACTCGTAGAAATCTGTCTGTCTCTGCCTCTGCCTCTCAAGTATTGGGATTAGAGGTGTGCATCACCACAGCCAACTGAAAACATCCATTTAAAAAAAAAGTGGGATATAGAGTTTGTTGTCCGATCTCTTATGCTAGATAATCTTGCTTCAAGTTAACAGTTTCCAAAGGATATTTTACCTTAAAAGATGGGATATAGTCCATATACTGCAAAGGTCATTCTTTTAATGTTAGTATTATACTTATTTGTGTACTTTGTGTATACTGTGTGTGTGTGTGTGTGTGTGTGTTGGGGGGGGGATGGAGAGGTGTGCATTTGTGTATGCAGACTCATTCCAGTACATATGTGGAGGTCAAAGGAGTTAGTTTACTACTGTCACTATATGGGTCCTGGGGGGTCAAACTCAGACCCTCACACTTAGTGACAAGTGCCTTTACCATGGGTCTGAACTAGGTCTTCTGCGTATATGTTATGGCTGTTGCTTGGTGTTCTTATGGGACTCCTAACAGTGGGAATAGCAACTTATCTGACTCTTTTGCCTGTTCTTGGGACCCCTTTCCTCCTAGTGGGTTGCCTCATCCATCCTTGATATGAAGATTTGTGCCTAGTTTTATTGTAAGATGTTATAAAATGTTTGGTTGATATCCCAGGGAAACCTGCTCTTTTCTGAAGGATAATGGAGGAGGAATGGAACTGGGTTAGAGAGGAGGGGAAGACTGGGAGAAATGGAGGGTGGGGAAACAGAGGTTTGGATGTATTGAAATAAAGAAAATAAAATTAAAATAAAAGAAGCCCCCCACACATTAGTATTCTTTCCCATTCTCTGTTCCCCAAACAATGAGATGTAACTTTAGGGCAGTGAAGCTCGACTGTATGATTCTGGAATGGTGGATAATATAACAATTTGCAGTTACTCAAACCCATAGAATGAATAATAAGCAAGAGCTCTCAGGTAAACTCTGGATTGTGGTAATAATGCTGCCAATGTGGAGTCATACGTTGTTGATAAATATATCACCATGGTGGAAAGTGTTGGTCATAAAAGAGGCAATGGGACCAAATGGATCTGAGAAATCTCTTCTTCTTCTTCTTCTTCTTCTTCTTCTTCTTCTTCTTCTTCTTCTTCTTCTTCTTCTTCTTCTTCTTCTTCTTCTCAATCTTGCTATTTAACTTTAGCTTTAAGTTGAGCATTCAAGAAGTTGAATCAGTAGGATCAGAAGTTCAAAAGCATTCTTAACTATACATAGTGAGCTTGAGGTCATCATTGGTTGAGGCCCTATCTTGAAGAAGAACAAAGGAAGAAAAGACAGAAAAAAAGAAGAAAGGAAGGAAGGAGAGAAGAAAGTAAAGAATAAGAAAGCTTTAAACTGCTCTGTATTAGGTACTTTTCTCATTACTATAGCAAAATACGTGACAAAAGCAACTTGAGCAAAAGAAGGTATTTGAGCTCATAGTGCAAATATAATGTCACAGTGGCCAGGGTGTGAAGCAGAGCATCATATTCATCAACAGTCAGAAAGCAGAGACACATCTGTGCTCTGCTCTCCTTTGTCCATGTCCACAGTCCAAATAATAGTGCTGACCACAGCATGGATTTTTCCACCTCAGTTAACCAACTCTAGAAATTCCCTAATATACATGTACAAACTTGTCTCCTAGCAACCTATAGATCCAGTCAAGGACAGAATCAATATTAAACATTATATGCTAGAGAGAGAGAGAGAGATCCATACAAGGCTCACCGTTAAGACTGCCTACTACTCTTTCAGAGGTCCCAAATTCCATTCCTAGTACCAACACTGAGTGTCTCACAAGTGCTTGTGATCCAGTTCCAGGAGGTCTGACTCAGTTTTCTGACCCACCTGTCCCAGTCTCTTCAGTGTTGTCTTAGGGTTTCTATTGCTGTGAAGAGACACCATGACCATGACCGCAGCAACTCTTATAAAGGAAAACATTTCATTTACAGGTTCAGAGGTTTAGTTCATTATCAGCATGGAGGGACACATGGCAGCACACAGGCAGACATGGTGCTGGAGAAGTAGCTAAGAATTCTACTTCTGGATCTCCTGCAGATTCTATGCACATAGTATGCTAGGCAGAAAAAGGCCCATCTCTGTCTTATGTGTGTTTCAAAAATTTGCTTCTAGAACAGTGGTTCCCAACCTGCTGGAACCCTTTAGTACATTTCCTTGTGCTGTGTGCTGTGATGACTACTCCCCTACCCCAACTCCTTTCATAAAATTATTTCTCTTACTACTTTATAACTGTAATTTGGCTACTGTTGTGAATCATAATGTAAATATCTATATGTTCCAATGGGCTTAAGCAACCCCCATGAAAGGCTCATTTGACTTTCAAAAGAGTTGCAGCCCACAGATGAAAAACCACTTTTCTATAAGGACAAATCCTTTAAGATCTCTATTTTGAACTCTCAGAGTTTTCCTATTGTTACTGAAGCTTTTCCTGACATAGTGCTGCTGGAGAACAATGCAGGATTAAGTAAATATTAATGACCGTAACTTTTAAAACTTTAGTAAGACTCCTTTACATGGCACTCTGCAAAAAAAAAAGTGACAGCATGCAGGATAGGTGATCTTGATTATCAACTTGACTGGACTTAGAATCAGCATGGAAACACACCTCTGGGTATGTCTATAAGGGTGTTTTCAGGGAAGTTTAACTGAGGAGGAGTGATCTGCCTTGAATATAAGAAGCACCACTCTGTGAGTGGGGAGGAAGTAAGTACCAGCATTCATCTGCCTCTGCTTCCTGACTGTAGATACAATGTGACCAGTTGCCTCATACTCCTGTTGTCATATTGCCCCTCTTTTGATGGATTGTATCTCTTCAAACTGAAAATCAAAATAAACCCTTCCTCCCTGAAGAAGTTTTTTGTCTAGTATATTGTTATAACTAGTAACCAGTTAACATATCTTTTTCACAGTCACACTGTGGCACTGTCTAAAAATTACATCAAAGTTTGTTCCATTCTCTGGGGAAGTGCATCTTTGTTTGACTCACCACTTACCATGAGTTAAAACTGGAGTTTAACAAAGGTCAGTGCTGACTTGTAGTCTGAGAGGTAACAAATGATTTTTATGTAGCATAGTTACAAATTATCTCTATTTGTTTAAAATTAATAATCCCCATAGATGGAGTTTTATTGCATGTAGGACATAAAAGTATTTAGTATCTATTTTGGCAATCATATTTTAACATTTTCCCCATTATCTGTGTGTCAGTCTCTCCTACATTCTTGTTTCTACATTACTGGATTAAATGTGGCCTTTATGTATGCTCATCATATATTAGTATCAAGGTCACACTCCTAGCTTTTTGGAATGTTTCTTGTCAGTGTCTTAACTGTTTTTGTAAAGAAAACCAACTGTAGTTTCATGATCTTAGCAATATGAAGATTATAAATTGCAAAGAGAAGAACCCCACTGGGATTGTATATGGTATTTAACTTGATCCTTGCCTTCAGCTGTTCATGAACAGTGTCTAGAATGGTGTGTTGATATTGGACTAGAGAACAGAATCAAAATAAACCAAACAATGCAGAATGAAAAAGCCCTATGCAAACAAATGAATGAGCATAGAAATTATACAGTTTTAGAAACGAAATGGCATGTGGTAGTGATAGCCACCCAGGGAGCATCCTTGTTGCTTCTAAATTCTGTATCTCTGCAGGTACTTGCCTTCTTTCCAAGTCCAGAATCTATTTTCAAGACCATGTCCATTGGGTGGAATTTCTGCTGTAAAGGAAAACAAGCCTCATCAAGTATCATTAAAGTATTTTCTATTCATGTGTCTGTTTGTTTATTGAGACAGGCTCTCTTTATTTGTGAACTCCAGGTTCAGGGAAAGACATGACTCAAAAAACAGATAGTAATAAAGTGGAGAGAATTTAAAGAAGACCCCTGACATCATTCTCTGTCTTCCACTCACTTATGAATAAATAAACAGAAACAACATGCCCCATATACCACATGCATACAAAATAAGATAAAATAAATACTAAAGAGGGGAGGGAGATATACACTGATATAAAGCCTTAACATACATACAATATATACAATAGTACAAAAAATCATGCCTTATATTTCCAGAGAGGAAGGAATAGCAAATCATATGTGTTGGAGGATCTTCAAATTCTATTTGTTGTAAAGCAATGGATTCACTGTGGGCTCCTTGATGTTCCTGTAGCACTAGCCCACTAATGTGGTGATCTTATTTCCAAAAACCTGTTAGATTGGCCAGCTTCCCATTCCTCCTTCCAGAGAACATTCAGTCAGTCCTAATGATGACTGCTGTTTCTCATAGGATCTCAGAAACCAACTCTTTGGCAATATTAGACAGTTGTCCATTGCTTAACAGTATTCTGAAGCCTCTGCTGGCGCTCATTCCTTTCTTTTAGTCCTCAACAATGTGTTCAAGCACGCAGGTTATGTTTCCTCTGGGTTGTAAAATGTCTCTAATCTGAACCAAAAAAAAATTGGAAAGAATCAAACTTGCAAATGATTCTCACCCAAAATCTCATCTGTGTCTTAAAGCAAAACGTACATTTTTCTCTGCTGGACCCTTTCCTCCCTTGTCTAAAGACACAGATGTTCCTTAGACCTTTGAAATTGGCATGACTCTCTTAGTTATTGGTTTAATATAATTTTCTTATGCCGTGGTGAGGTTCACATGTAGCTCAGACAGACTCAAACTCAGTGTGTAGTCTCCCTTCCCCAGAGACTGAGATAATAGGCCATATCGAGCAAAATGACAAGCAGAAGCACAACACTCAGGATATAGTGGTGATAGCATTTGCTTTTGAAACAGCATCTCATTATGTCCCCTAACTTGTCTAACACTTGCTATGCAGACCAAGCTGGCATGGCATTTGCTATAATTCTCTTGCCTTTGCCTCCAAATTACTGAGATTATAAGCAAGTATGTGCTGCCATACCTATCTTTAAAACCTAGTTTCAGAAATGACTTTTAACCATACTTTTCTAAAAATGGGATAATCAATTACATATTAATAATTGGCATAATTTTTTGCTACTTTCAGTATTTGAGGACTCAACCAAAAAGTCAGTGGTCTATCTGGGTGTTTCTTCTTATTTGGTTGACTGGTTGATTGGGATTCTTTGTGTTTTACTACGGGATGACCCTGAACTTCTGCTTAACTGTTACCTGCTATGCCAGGTATATGTGATGCTTGGGGATAATGCTAGGGCTTCATGCATTGCTAGATAAACACACTTCCAAATGAGCTACATCCCCATCCCTGCTGGAGGGGGGCAGAGAGGACTCACTCAGTAGCCTGGAACGCAAACTTTCAAACTTTTTTTTTTTTGAGACAGGGTTTCTCTGTGTAGCTTTGGCTGTCCTGGAACTCACTTTGTAGACCAGGCTGGCCTCGAACTCAGAAATCCGCCTGCCTCTGCCTCCCAAGTGCTGGGATTAAAGGCATGTGCCACCACCACCAGGCAGCCTGGAACTCATTATGTAGCCCAAGCTGTTCTTGAATTAATTCATGGCAATGCCTCTGCTTCCTGATTGCTGGAATTACAGAGGTTTGGTTCCCTCCCCTTACACAATTAAACTTTGATGAGCCAGTATCTAGAGACTTTGTTCTAGATATTTTGTTTCCGTCCTAAATATCTCAGAATATGAATTGAAAGCTATACATATTCTTAGGGAACACTGCTTAGGGAAGTTTTAATGTCCATGTACAAAAAGTCAGCTATTGATTTAGAGAGTGACCATTTCTCTACATCTTACCACATGGGTCTTCCTCCTGAGCCTCCTTTCTCTGCTATCCATGAATAATTGTGTGTAAAGATGGCACTGAATACAATGGAGCTTCCTGGAAAGTGAGACCATGGTGATTTATAACAAGAGGCTTAGGGGCCACTGACAGCCATGGAGGATCACATGCAGATGGTGGAGATCTGGGCTTAGAGATTAAAAAAAAGAAGAAGAAGAAAAGAAAAGAAAAAAACCTCTATGGAGGGAGAGAAAAGGTGTGGAGAAAAAAAATCAGCCCAGGACAAAGACATTCCTCTAAGCACCTCCTGTGTTTAAGAGTCTTGGGTGCCCTTGGGATAAAATTTGGCATTTAAGAAAAGGAAATTAAGACCTGACACTTAACCAGGACTAGGAAAGACAAAGTTAAAACATCTTTCTCTGTCTTCTAGTTACCAAGAAAAGTAAGTCAACAGTCATAGCCTTTAAGTTCAGAGTAGAGAGGAAAGAGAAACAGCAGGAAACCTATAATTCAATTTATCATACTTTTATTGAAGACCTAATTTTTAATGACCGAGCTAGTAGCTAAGAAATGGGTTATGGGGAGGGAGAGGGAACATTTTCCTCATGGAACTTGTAATCTGGCTTGTGTCACTGCTTGTTCTGGTTCTCAACTGTCTAGAAATTGTAATTAGTGCTTCAGTCTGGGTCAAGCTGAAAGGAATAAGGTTAGTAGTGCTCTTTGTGCCCACACCACTGCAAATTCTCTCACAAAAGAGTAGAGGTGCTGTCTCAAGCAGTTTTGTTCCCAGGGGGTTTTGGGCTATGATAACTGGAAAAGTAGAAAATAAAGGCCATGGATGGATCCTACTTAAAATCTCACTGCACAGGACAAAGCCCTCTTCCTTGCAAAGAATGATCTGTCTGAGGACTGGGGAGATGGCTCAGTGAGTAAACCAGTTGCTGTGCAAGCATCAGGACCTTAATTTAGATCTCCAACACATAAATAAAAGGTGAATATGGCCTTGAGCATGTGTAACTCCAGCAAAGGGTTGGAGGGATGTGCAGAGAGAAGCAGATCTGGAGCTGCTTCGATACTGACCAACTGGAATATCAAAAAGGACAACTCTAGTTTCAGTAGAGACCCTGTCTCAAAAAATTAGGGGAAGAGCCATTGAGGAAGCTATCCTAAGGTTGACCTCTGGTCTCTCCAGGTATACAAACAAGTATACATATGAACATGTACTCATACATACATCACTCACATACACTGAAAAAGTATGGCCCAAGATGTGAAGGTTGCCAAAGATAAAGCACCGGCCATTCAGGGTTTTGCTTAAGTTCAAGAGCTGAACAGGTTTGAATACTGCTTCTTTTAGGGGTTGGCATGTTGTATAAGTGGGGGTCACCGATATATATATAAGAAAAGAAAATGGCTTGAAGGCATGGTATCTGGGGTTTGGGACATGTTCTATAGAGAGAAATTATGGGGGCTAGAAAGATGGCTCAAAGGTCAAGAGTCCTTCCTGCTCTTACAGAGGACTTGAGTTAGTTCAGTTCTTTTGCTCATTATCTGGTGACTCATAGCCACTTGTGACTTCAGCTCTATCACCAAGGGGATTCCCCCTACACACACACACACACACACACACACACACACATACACACAAACAGAAAAATAAATATACAAATAGATCAAGAGAATTCCAAAATCCCACTGCCTCTCTGGTCATAGCAATGGAAAATTACCCCAGCTATCTATGCTGCAATAAAACAGCCCTGGGAGTGCCGTGTTTGGGCAAATTTCATCAGAAGGTATGCTCAGGGAATACCAGTGCCTCTAAAATTAGTCTAAGACAAACATCACAGGATCAGAAGAGTAAAGCTAGTGAAATAAACACTAGAGTGCAAACTCAGCCTGAGCTAAACAGAAAGTGTATTCGCACATTTGTGTCCCTTCCTTCTCCAAGAAAAGCAACTGACTGAGAGTGAGTGGGGTGTTCCTCCATGCTCTCTGCCATGAGTAGATATTTGAAAGGCTAAACCAAAGTGTTAGAGTTCCCAGTTACAACTGCTTATGATCAAAGCAAACAAGCAAACAAGCAAAAAAAAAAACCAAAACCAAACAAACAAAAAAACCCACCAATAATGAAAGGTCTGTAATTTAAGATAAATTCAATCAATTTTCTTCAAAGCACTCACCACTGAAACATGTAAAGATGTATCCATTGTGATAGTCCACATGTCTCTTTTACACACCCAGATAGAAGGGACAAGGAGCAGGTTGATTGGTTGGGTGGTTGCTGTTTTGAAATAGAAGCTTTAGCATCCCACACTGGCCTGCCTTGACCTTTCTATTTTAGCCTAGGATAACCAGACCTTCTGATCGTCCTTCCTTCCCTGCTTGAGAGCCTCAGGCTAGAGAATCAATAATATCTGGTTTAAACATATAATTATAAAGCTAACTTTATAGAGGCTGGACAGATGAAATCAGCTGCTAAGAGTACTTGTTCTTTGAGAGGAGCAGAGTTCACTTCCCAGTACTCAAAGAGGACAGCTCACAACTCCCTGTAACTCCTGTTTCAGGGGAGCTGATGCCATCTTCTGACCTCTGATAAGGCCACTGTACACACATATGAATACACTTACCTGTAAATAAAATAAATAAGTAAAATCTATAAAATTAACCCTAAAGCTTGTGAGTCTGTAAATTCAAGGCCAGGCGAGGGTTACACAGTCAGTTTAAGATCATCCAGTGCTAAATAGTGAGGCCCTGTTTCAAAACCACTACAGTAAAAACAAGCGAGCAAGATGGATCAGCAGGTAAAGATGCTTGCTGTCAAGGCCTACAATCTGAGTTTGATCCTGCATGGTGTAAGAAGAGGACTGACTAAAGTAAACTGTTCTCTAACTTACACACACACACACACACACACACACACACACACACACACACACAGAGAGAGAGAGAGAGAGAGAGAGAGAGAGAGAGAGAGATGTAATTTAAAATGTTTGAATAAATAAATTTCTGCACATGTGTGGTGATGCACGCTTTTAATCCCAGAACTCAGGAGCAAAGTCCGAGACCAGCCTCTCTATACGGTGAGCTCCAGGGCAACCAGGGCCACAAAGTGAGACTAGCTAAAAACAAACAATCAAACAAAAACAAACAAACAAACAAACAAATTTCCTTCTGTTCCGTGAATCGGCCTCAAGCAGCAGTTGAATAGCTAGGCCTCATGACCTTGCTTATTTGCTCACTGAGGATTCTTCTTGCCCTTTTTCTTAATTTCCCCCAGGATGCTATGCTTTTATTGTTTGGCCACCCAGGGATGCCCTTGATCCTGTTGTGTCAGAAGCTTGCATTATTGAGAGCAATACCCCCTGGCTAGGGAAGGGCCAAGGAAAGGTCAAGGCAGAGGAAGCACAGAGGCTAGAGATCTGAGAGCCTGTGTGGAACCTTTAGCTGGGCTACAGCTGCTGCCTTGGCTCTCCCTCACTTCCTCCTCTTTGACAAAGCTTTAAGGACACAGTGCTCCTCTGAAAGGCACAATAGAACAGAGTTACCTAGAGAGGAGCCAACTGATGTTCCTGTCTGCCTCCAGGTGCATGGACAAGGATGTAGTCTTGTCTGTAAGCCTTCTGCAGCCGTTGGTTATTCCATTTCCTAAACTTATCTCTTGGAGGAGTAGAAGACTGTGAGGGATTCAAAAACAATGTTATTCTTATGGATTATAAAGGCTGTTTCAGTGATTGCAATTTAGATGGCTTTTACTAATCTTACCCCAAATACACTATTGGGCAGAAACAATTTATGGAGTCAAAGCTTCTTCTGATTAATAGACTTACTCTGCATATATGACCTATCAGATCAATAGTTAGATGATAGTTTACAAACATCATAAAAGAAGCCCGAGGTCAGAGGCCATGTACCTTGTCTTAAGTTTGTGCTACTAATGAAAGATATATCTGAATGAAGTCTTTGGAAAAAATTAATTTTGTGATTTTGGAGAAATTTCCTACAGTTAAGGCTGTGAGATCAAAGAATTTGCATGTGGCTATAATCAAAAGTAATTAGGGCCCGATGTGACAAGAAAGGCGCGTTGCCTACAATCCCAGACACTCAGGAACCTGAGAGCAGAGGGTCTTTCATGAATTTGAAGTCAGGTTATGCTATGTAGTGAGTCTCTGACTCAGAAGGATAACAAGAAAGGAGGAAAAGAAGAAAGTGGGGTAGGAATTGGAGGAGGGGAAGGAAGGAAAACAGAAGAGGAGGGAGGGAAGAAGAAAGAAGGGGAGGAGAAATAGAGGAAGAGAAAGAGGGGAAGTAGAGGAGGAGGAAGAAGAAAAGGAAAGAGTGAAAAGTATATGGCTTAAGAGGTTTCATTGAAAATAATCATAATGTAGTTTTTCAAAAAAAATTGCTACTTACATTTCCAAAGTCTTGATATGAATATAATCAGTCCTTGGAGACTGACTAAATAGAAGCTGAGGTTCCACTAAAGGAAATCAAACATATAGGTAAACTCAGCTACTTAAAATTGACACAGGAAGTTGATGATTTCACATTCACAGGCTAAACAGCCCTAGGAAATGAGACTGTATCCTTCAATGAAGGTGAGCCTGAGAAAACATTTGTCAAACACCTAGAACAATCCTGGTCACATAGCTTTGTTTTCCTTTAAAACTGTCCCCATAAAGACAGGAAATCCGGAAGTCTGTTCTCTGTCTGGTGGCCAGCCTCAATATTCATGAAAATGTCCTAAGCACAGTCCACACTTCTTAAAAGCACAGACAAGCCAATTATAGCTCCTGTTTTTGTACAGCCTACAAGCAGAAAATGGATTTGACCTTTGAAATAATGAAAAAAATTCAAAGCAAAAATACTTGTTTATGCGATATGAAAACTGATTGAAATTCAAATCTCAGTGCTAGCACACAAACTTTATTTGGACCATAACCTGTGTTTCCATATTGTTTGCTTTAGGATTCCCAGGGTATAGTCAAATAGTTATAACAGGAAAAAAATTACACATACACACACACACACAGATGCATACATACACACATCCTCTGAAATAAAACTATATTACATAATTTTATGGACATACTTTGCAAATTTCTGCTGTAATAGGCAAAAACTAGATTAATTTAAGGATGAAAGAAGGAAAACATTGAGAAAAAAGAGAAAAGCCAAAGTTCTGTTCAGAACTAATTCTTCTAGCTGAATGTGCTGATGTGTGCCTATAATCCCAGCCTATAGATGGCTGAGGATAGCCTAGGCTACATAGTGGGATTTTCAAACAACAGAAGCCATGACCCACGCCCCAGAAAACCGAGAAGTCAGCTTTCTCACATGGCCTCTTGAGCCTCTCTGACATACCTCCCTCTTTCAGACCATCCTGGCCCATCTGATCAGAACACTACCCTCTCATGAAAATATTACCATTCTCCTTGATGTTTATTCTGTAATATCTCAAAAGTATCTTGAGGATAACTCTCTAGAGAGTTAGAATTAGCTCTTGTTTTAGCTGATTAGAGTTAACTAGGTTATGCAAGTGTCATAGTCAGGGTTTCTATTTCTGCACAAACATCATGAACAAGAAGCAAGTTGTGGAGGAGATGGTTTATTCAGCTTACACTTCCACATTGCTGTTCATCACCAAAGGAAGTCAGGACTGGAACTCAAGCAGGTCAGGAAGCAGGAGCTGATGCAGAGGCCATGGAGGGATGTTACCTATTGGCTTGCTTCCCCTGGTTTGCTCAGCTTGCTTTCTTATAGAGCCCAGGACTACCAGCCCAGGGATGGCATCACCCACACTTGCTCACTAATTGAGAAAATGCCTTACCGATGGATCTCATGAAGGCATTTCCTCAAGGGAGGCTCCTTTCTCTGTGATAACTCCAGCTTGTGTCAAGTTGACACACAAAACCAGCCAGTACAGCGGGAAATCTAAAATAGCTGAAATATTCGTATAAATGTCAAACAAGTGTATACAGAAGAGGAATCATCACTTTTCAGAGTAAAACGATCTTTTGGATGAAGACCCCTCCCCCTCCCACACACACACACAGATCCTTTTCATTGCTAATGAATTCCACGGAGTTACAGGAAGGAACTTTGGTGGGTTTCAGCCAGATCTCCAATCAGTTGACAGAGTAGACCTTTGTTGAGTGGAGAGGCTCAGGAAACAAACTCAGGTTACCGGTTTTATACTGATGCTTCAACTTCAATGGGCATTGTGCTAATTAACTCCCCTGTAGCTCTACAGTGGAAGCAGAGCCATAACTCTGAGGATTATCTATATGATACAGTGTATGGGTTTTTTTAATTGATATGACCTATCTTCACATTGTATTAAGGTATATCTCTGTATTTTCACTTGTTAATTCTATACTGCCAGGATTTTGGTATTCAGTTCCAGCTAAAGGCCAACAGAGTTAAACTACATAGAAGTCTCACATCCTATTTAAACAGCAAGTGATTTCTGCCAAAGCCCTGCAATAGTTTTTTTTTTCACACATTTTTTTTCTGTCTAGAATACTTTAGACTTGCTAGAGGTTAACTTAACCAGATACAGCCCCTTGCTATTACTAATGAGGTTTATGGACCAGAAATATCAACACCCATTCGGAACTTATTAAATATGCAGAATCTTGGGCCTCAGAGATAGCTCAGCAGGATAAGGTTCTTGCCATCAAGACTGAGAACCAAGGTTCTATCTCTGAAGCTCACATGGTGGAAGGAAAGAACTGACTCCAAGTTTGTCATATCTACGGTACATACACACACATAGACACAATTTAAAAAATGTAATAAATAAACAACTATACAGTACTTTGTGTTCTCCTATCCATCCAATCTGCTGAACCAGAATCTAAAATATTTTAAAGATTTATTGAATTTTATTTAGATGTACGTATGCACATTTGTGTGTATATGCATGCACCCAAAAGTGTATGAATATACTGGATCCCCTGAAAATGGAGTTGCAGGCAGTTGTGAGCTTCTTCCTGGCATTGTAGGTGCTACTAACTGAACTTGGGTCCTATGGAAGAGAAATAAATACTCTTAACTGCTAAGCCATCTCTCTATTCTCAGAATCTAAATTTTAACAAGATTCTCAGGTTACCTGAATATTGCTTGTTTTTTGAGAGGCATTAGTTCAAAAAGTCTGCTAGACTTGGTTTCCTAGAAATCCAAGTACACAATAGCCAGTGGTAATTCTTTGGTGTCTATGAGCAACATATTCACCGTCTTGTCTCTAATGCATGGCTAAATTTGCTGTCTTAGTGAATTTGAGCTGCTATAACAAAAATGCCCCAGACCAGGCAATGTAAACAATTTGTCACAGTTCTGGAGGCTTCTAGAGTACAGAGTGCTAACTTCTTGTACTAACTCATAAGGGAAGAGTAGAAATGGAGTGATGTTCCCTTTCTATAGTACCAATCACTTTCATAAGGGCTCCATTCTCTAATGTCTCCATAAAACTCTCATCTGCAGTATCATCACATTAGAGTCTAGTATTTCAACACATGAATTTCAGGAAGGTCCAAACTTCCAGAGATATGAATGTTCAAGTCCACTGTCATCATCTCCCTTGCTTTTTGGACAGTTCTTTCATTGAAAATAAGATAACAAACTCGGGTGTGATGTCTCATGCCTGTCAACCTTACACATAGAAAGCAGAGGCAGGGTGATAAGAAATTCAAGGCCAGCCTTAGTCACTTAGAAAGTTCAAACCAGCTGGGGCTACTTGAGAACACATCTGAAAATAAACAAATTAAATTAAAAGCAATTCTGAACATGTAATTGCTTGAAAAAAATGTTTCCTATGCCATGGTTGGAGATCACATGAAAGATAGTGGCTAATGTTACAGTAACTCTGTGTCTAGTCTTGCTCTGCCAATTTCTGCCAAACTTTCCTCAATGTCACTAAAACTCTTAGATAAGAGTACTAACATCAACCTTAGCTTAGATGAAGAAACTAAACCAAAGAGATTTCACATTCTCACAATTGGCTGATGCTATAGTTCAGTTGATAGGGGCCTCACCTACCATGCCCAAAGCCCCAGTTTCAATCCTTAGCACCACACAAACCATACAAGGTAGTGTATGCTATAGATTCAGCACATGAGAGATGTAGTGTCATGAGAATCCAAAGCTCAAGGTCATCCTAAAATGTGAGGTGAGTTTGAGGCCAGCTTGGAATACATGGGGCACCATCTGAAATCAAACATTTTAAACCAAAGATTACAGATTTCCTAAAAAGGAAAAGTAGAATTTTTGTCCTAAAGTTATTTCCTTCAGCTAGCACCTAAAGCATAGTACTGAGCGTGAAAACATCATAGTGAGCTCCATGATGTTGAATGCTAGTCGGATAAAGTAATAGAAATAAAATACAGTATGTCAGCAGATGAAACCATTATCACAGATAACAGTCTCAAAATACCCCAAACTCACAAGAGTATGACAAGGTAAGAAAACACAAAAAGAGAAGGAAAACAAAATACATAAACAAACAAACAAGCAATTTCTTATTGATGCTATGGAGAATGACAGCCAGCTGGTTTCCGCTGAGACCTTGTTTCCCCTAGATGAATGTCAACCCTTAACTAAAACAATAGGCACCATGGCTGATAGCTTTTTATCTTCTCAGATTTATTCTATTTCTTTTTAAATTTTAAGTGTTTTTATGAAAATATACTAATATATTAATATAATACTATAATACATTAATTATAATAATTAATTTATTATAATTAGTATTATTATATAATATTAATATAGTATATTAATTATGTATAATAATAGGTTTCATCATGGCATTTTCATATATGTCCATATTTTGATTATATTCATCTCATTATTATTATTATTATTATTATTAGTATTAGTATTAGTATTAGTATTAGTATTATCTTATTATTCTCTCATCCCTTTCCCGCTCCCCTTAATCCCTTTCATATTCCTGGCTAAACCAGGTTCTACTTCACATCTCTCTGTGTGTGTGTGTGTGTGTGTGTGTGTGTGTGTGTGTGTGTGTGTGTGAGAGAGAGGGAGAGAGAGAGAAAGAGAGAGAGAGAGAGAGACCCAATGAGTTCCATTTGATACTTATAGAAGTTTGAGAGTTTATTTAGATCAATGTATTTCTTCTAAAAGAGAGTTGAGAGCTAAGGGTGAAGAGCTCAGTTGTAGAAGGGAACTTGCCTATGAAGCAAGGGTCCTAGATTCCGTTTCCAGAACTGAAAAACAAAAATAGCTGAAATCAAAGCCAAAGGAAAGCTAAGAGCTTTAAATGTGTCCATTATGTTTTTACTTTAAGAGGAAGGAGAGCATGTGCATACACCAGGTCAGAGGACAACTGGAGATAGCCAAAGTCTTCTCCTTCCATCATATAGATTCTAGAATTTAGCTCAAGTTGCCAGGCTTAGCGACAAAAAACCTTTCCTTCTGAGGCATCTCATTGGCCTGAGACTTTTTTTTTGTTTGAGACAAGATCTTGTTATGCAGTCCAAGCTAGCCTTGAACTTACATTCCTCCTGTTTCAGCTCCGCCTACCTAGTGTTGGTATTACAAGCATGAATTACATTTATTTGAGATCAAGTCTTATTTATTCATCCTTAACAGCTTCAGACTTTTGAGATGGGGTCTCAAGTTAGCCTCACATTCTGAAGGCAGGCTTGGCTGGACTTGAAATTCTGGTTCATCTATCTCCACCTCTTGAGTGCTGACATTTATAGTTGTTTACCCCTATACTTGCTCAAGTCTTAAGAGTAGAGACTTAGAGAGTCAATTATATGCTTATAATTCAGCTGCAAAGATATGGAGGTGTTTTGCACATTTCCATGGGATCTAGTCTGATCCCTTTGGAAGCAGAATTCTAAGGCTTCTAAGTATTTCTAAATAAATATTCTTAAACTTGGAGACCTCTTAAAAATCCCCATACTTGACAGCCTTGAGCCAAGCATCATATCTTTGTTTGCTCTGTGCTGGGAACTGTTCTAAGAGCTTTAGAAATATTAACTCAGGATGCCTCAACAGTGAAGGGTACTTGTTCTTCTTGCAGAGAACTCAGGTTTGGTTCCCCATCTAAAAACTCCAGTTCCAAGGTATCCAACATCATATTCTGGCTTCCTCAGACACCAAGCACATGTGTGTGTACTGCGCCTACCAACTATTTTGTTGGTAGGTGCACACTCATGCACACCGAATTTTAGAAAATTAAAATGCTGAGTGAGATATCAGCTTTCTCAATAATTCATTTTTGGCACGTGGAATTATTATTTTTCTAAGGTAAGATTTAGATTAATTGGGCTATTATTCACTGAGAAGACACAAAGAATTTAAGCAAATCCCTTAAGATCATGCAAGTAGTAACTGGTAAATTAGATTTCTTTTGTTTTTCAAAAGGGTCCCTTGTGTACCAGTCTGATCTCAAACTCATTGTGTAGTAGAGGGTCAACCTTTACTTTCCATCCTCCTGTCTCTACCTCCTGAGTACTGTAACTACAGAATTAAATGTAAGTACCCCCATACATGGCTCCTCTCCCTCCCTCTCCCTGGTCCCTTTCTCCTCTTCCTTCTCTTACTGTGTCATCCTCCTCTTCTTCTTCCTTCCTTCCCTTCTCCCTATTCAAGACAGTCTCAAATTTAAAATAATCCTCTGCCCCCACCCCCACCCCGCATGTTGGGGTTACCATTGAGTACAACAGTCAGTTGTACTCAGTTTAAAATTGGACTGCAAATTGAAGCAATTTATTCCACATTATTTAGAGAAACCATGAGTAAACTGACTTCCTAGACATACTAAAAAAAAAAAAAAAAGAAAAAGGAAAGAAAAGCAACTTTGATTTCGATGAGATTTGAAAGATACAGGCTTAAAGTAGAATGTGGTAACTGCCCTGATAAAACAGTGGTGCCTTATTCTAAAATAGAAAAAAACAGAGCAGCCCCAATTATGTAAATTTCTGGGTAATTTAATAGTTGGGGACTATGCATGTAAGGACCATGTGAATAAAGCCGTTGAACCCAGGTTTACGGCAAATTTAAAGTATTAGTAGTAGATCTAAGGATGTAGCTCATGTGGAAAAGCATTTTTCCAGGTTCCTTGAAGCCCTAGGCTCAACTTCCAGCACTGCATAAAAGCCAATGTGGTGATACAAAGTTATTTGAGAGACGGAAGGAAGAGGATCAAACGTTTCATGTCATCCTGGCGATGTATCAAGTTTGTGGTCACCCTGTCTCAAATCCCTAACAAAAATCTCTTAGGATGAATGTTGTAGTTATCTGTGGGTATTTTGTCCTTATACCCACAGATAACTATGACATTCGTCCCTTATCAAGGAAATTTCACTTTGAAATAGCAGAAAACCACAATCAAAATGCAGAGTCATGGAGTCCAGTTCCAATAAATGCATTTACAACAGAACACCTGCATCAAAAAAATGGGGCAGAAAGGTAGTAAGAGCCAAAAGGATCAGAGAGTTTGTGCAAGATTGTGTCTCCTAGTAACATCAAGCTGGTACAACCACTCTGGAAAGCAGTCTGGCAGTTCCTCAGAAAACAGGGCATGACACTCCCGGAGGATCCGGCTATACCACTCCTGGGCATATACCCAGAGGCTTTACCTGCATGCAATAAGGACACATGCTCCACTATGTTCATAGCAGCCTTACTTATAATAGCCAGAAGCTGGAAAGAACCCAGATGTCCCTCAACAGAGGAATGGATTCAGAAGATGTGGTGTATCTACACAATGGAATACTACTCTGCAATTAAAAACAATGAATTCACGAAATTCCTAGGCAAATGGTCAGATCTTGAAAATATCATCCTTAGTGAGGTAACCCAATCACAAAAGAACACAAATGGTATGCAGTCACTGATAAGGGGATATTAACCCAGAATCTCGGAATACCCTAGACACAATTCGCATATCAATAGATTTCCAAGAAGATGGAAGGAAAGACCCCTGGTCCTGGAAAGACTGGATGTAGGGGAAGGCCAGGACAGAGAAGCAAGAGGGGGTTGAATGGGGAAAAGAGGGAGGGAAGGGGGCTTATGAGACTTTCAGGGAGGGAGGAAACGGGAAAGGGGAAATGATTTTGAATGTAAATAAAAAAAACTTAGAAAATAAAAAAAAAGCAACATCCATAAAGTCTCACCAACATGACCAGTTAAGCATGAGCTGAACAAGAACGATACTAAATGAACATGCCAAACTGCATAGGGAAAAGCCCACAATGCCTCAACCCTACACAAAGAACTAAATGTAACTAAGTAAAGCTGGGAGCAGGAGAGGAGGTCTGTCTAGGGTTTCTATTGCAATGAAACACAAAGACCAAAAAGCAAGGTGGGTAAGAAGGGTTTTTTTTTCAGCTTATATTTCCACATCGATATACATCACCAAAGGAAGTCAGGACAGGAACTCAAGCAGGGCAGGAACCTGGAGGCAAGAACTGATACAGAGCCAGGGAGGAATGCTGCTTACACTTCCTCCAACAAGTCCATACCTACTCAAACAAGTCCACACCATCTAACAGTGCCACTCCTTGGGTCAAGCATATTCATATCTCCACTTTGTCTTCCCTAGGGAATAGCATAGCACTTGCTTGTTTAGTGCCAAGGAGTGAGCCCTGAAAACATATATACAAGTAATATTATAAGTACTGATCAAGTTATATTTAGGAATATATAAGTATATGCAAATCAGTATGTTGGGTTCCTCAGGAGTTTTGACTGCACTTACCCTACACTGGCCCCTGGCGGGTGTCAGGCTATGGGAAGCCACTGAACATTGCTCAGGGGGTGGGAGAGAACAGACTGAGGTCCCAGGGACTGGTGGAGTTGGCTAGGGAATTCCGGGGCCTGCAGGGAGGCCAGGGCCATCTAGTTCTCAAGCTCTTGGGCACCCAGGATCTGCTGGGAGCCTTGGAAGAGGTGAGAACCAGAGTAGGGGTCCTCAGGCTGAACCTAGCTCAGGGTGAAGGGGAAAAGAGGGGCGTTCTGGCTGGGTCCTGTGGGGAGGAGAGTCCTTGGCTTGTTCGGAGGGCGGCTTGGCTTGGTGGAGGCCATGGCTGGGAGGGCTGAGAGGCCTCCTGCAAGAGATTAAACAACTGGCGAAGGCCTGCTTCATTGCTCCCCATGGCAGATCCTGATGAAAAGAGGCAGTCTATGGTTTTAAGACATTTATTGTCATGGCGGAGAGGGTGATGAATAAAACCGTATCCCACTTTCTCAGGGCAGGCCTGAGGCTAAATACCTTTTGCAAAGAGAAGTGTTTGGGAAGGGGAGTTTATCAGTTAAGCCTCCAGACCTTTAGGTACCTCATTAAAACAGAGATCTGTCTTGAGGCATCCTCTACCTGTGGAGGGGCTTGGGTTGTTGCCTTTACATGACTGATGGCCACAAACCTATGAAGAGCTGTGGCCTAGTACCAGGAGCCAGGAGCCCAAGAGCATGGCAAAAATGTCTAACGTGACTTGCAGGGTTGTCCCCTGCAGGGTCACTGGGGCTTCAAGCCTATGCTGGACCGAGGACCAGGCTGCCTATCACGGTCCTACATCAGTATATGCATGCAATAACAATTAGCGAAGACAGAGTCTATGAATTTGAAGGAGAGCAGGGAGAAGTATATAGGAGGGTTTGGAGGCAGGAAAGGCAAGGGAGAACTGCTGTAACTACAATATCAAAAAAAATTTTTTAAAGTAAAAGAAAGTACACACATAGGGAGTAGAAAAATGAATTACAGAAACTGGACACAGTGGGTCATGCATTTGAAGCAGAGGTAGAAGGATGACTGCAAGTTCAAGGCCAGTGTGGACTAACAATTTCAGATCAACTGAAGTTATAGAGTGAAATGCTGTCTCAAACAACCAGGCACATTACATATGCATAGCACAGCAACTGCCAAGTTTTGCAACACAAAGCACTGGGTGGTAGTGGCTGTTTCTAATGTGTAGCCTCACACTAGACGATCACACCTACATCACTGACCTGGGAAGACATTTAAATTCAAAATTTAAAGGACCTTTTGGTGCACCTCTATAAACCTGACACTTGGGAAATGGCATCCAGAGGACCCAAAGTTTGAGGCCAACCTAGACTACATGTGAACCTATCTATAAAATTATTTTGCAAGATAGCGTCTGCTAAATTAACTGTGTGAGTGAACTATTCTTCATAAACCGGGAGCCACCCATATTGTTCTATAAAAGTGATCCCTGAGCCTTAAGAGATATTTGGCAATGTCTGGAGGCATATTTCAGTGTGTTGGTCTTAGCATCTAGAAGGGTATGGATGCTGCCAACATCCCGCAGTGCCCAGAACAGCTCTTATCAAAACAATTCTTTGACTCCAAAGATAAATAAAATAAGCTGAGGTGCTTACCAGTAATCCTAGCAGCACTTGGGAAGTGGAGGCAGGAGGATCAGAACTCATCCTCAGCTACGAAGTGAATTCAAGGCCAGCCTGGCCTACAGGAGACCTAATCTGAAAAGAAGATAATTAAATAAAGAAAACATTACCCCCCACCCCCCAAATTGGGCTGGGGAGATGGCTCAATGGTTAAGAATGCTGGATACTCTTCCAGAAGGACTACATTCAATTTCTAGCACACACGTGGTAGCTCACAACTGTAAGTAGTTCCAGCTCCTGGGGATCCTATGCCATCTCTGTCCTTTTGGTGTATCAGGCACGTACATGGTTCACAAACATACATGTGATGCACAGACATATATGCAAGCAAAGTGCTAATACACATAAAAATAAGATTTAAAAATCAACAGGAAAAAGGCTGTGAAAGTCTGTTTTATGGAAATAAGAATAGCTATCAACTACATAGTACTTAAAATTAAAGGACACTTTTTTTAGTAGTTTTTTTTTACAATTATTTATTTATTTTTTATGTATATGTGTACACTGTAGCTGTCTTCAGATGCACCTGAAGAGAGAATCAGATCCCATTACAGATGGTTGTGAGCCAGCATGTGGTTGCTAGGAATTGAACTCAGGACCTCTGGAAGAGTAGTCAGTGGTCTTAACCACTGAGCCATCTTTCCAGCCCTAAAGGACTCTAAGAACTGCTCCTGTCTAATGGAAATACAGGGACAAAGAGTGGAAAAGAGACTGAAGGAAAGGCCATCCAGAGACTGCCCCACGTGGGGATCCAACCCACATGCAGACACCAAACCCAGACACTCTTGCTGATGCAAAGAAGTGCTTGCCAACAGGAGCCTTATACAGCTGTCTCCTGAGAGGCTCTGCCAGATACTGACTAATACAGATGCAGAGGCTCACAGCCAACCATCAGACTAAGCACAGGGACCCCAATGGAGGAGTTAGGGGAAAGACCGAAGTTGCTGAAGGGGCCTTATCTGGCATTAATGGGAAGGGAGGCCCTTGGTCCTGTAAAGGCTTGCCCCAGTATAGAGGAATGTTAGGGTGGCAATGTGGGATGGGTAGGTGGGTAGGGGAGCACCCTCACAGAAGCAGGGGGAGGGGGGATGGGATAGGGGTTTGTGGAGGGGAAACTGGGAAAGGGGATAATATTTGAAATGTAAATAAATAGAATAGAATAGAATAGAATAGAATAAAATAAAATAAAATAAAATAGTCAAGGATAAGGCAGAAATGATGGCACATACTTGGAAACCTAGGACTTTTAAGGTAGAGGCCAGCCTGGACTATGTAGTAAGTTCTAGGCCAGCCAGAGATGCAAAGCAACATATATACATAGACATAAGCTAAAGGAGAGAGGAATGTTGAATGTTGGAAGTGACAAACAAATAGAGAACCACAGATGAATGAACACTGCAAGACTTTTAAAGTTACACAAAGGGACAGGCACTAGGTTAGCCTTCACAGTGAGGCAGAATCTGAATGTTTTTGAATGAAGTGCTCATTTTCCTCAGCCATTAAGCTTCCAGAGCAGAGGAAAGTGTAGCAATCCATGGTTTGGGTTCTGTTTTATCTTGTTGGGGATCCCATACATCATGTGTGGCTTGCCATGTTGCCTGAATTCTGTGGGGGACTTTGGCCTTCTCATTTTTGTCTTTAAAAATCATTAGTGGAGACCTCCAGAAAGCACAATTCAAAGTTACATGCAATTATGAATTTTGTAAATACAGAAAATCTCTGTGGAGGTTAGAAAGCCCTATCTAACTATGAGCTAAAGGAAATGACCTTGAAGTCAGACATAGTGGTGCACGCTTGTAATTCCAGCACTCAAGAGGCAAAGGCAGGAGGATCACCGCAAAGTCCAGGCTACCCAGGGATGCAGCTTGAGATCCTGTCTTAAGAGATGGAGGAGGGAGGAGGATAGTAGGACAGGGAGAAAGAGGAGGAAGAAATCAACTTGGAAAATGGTTATCCTTGGTATAGTGGTTTGAGTGAGGATGGCCCCCATTGGCTCATATGCTTGAGTGCTTGGTCCCCTATTAGTAGAACTGTTTGGGAAGGATTAGAAGGTATAGCCTTATTGAAGGAGGTCATGGCCTTTGAGGTTTTAAAAGCACATGCCATTGCAGGTGGCTCTCTCTCTCTCTCTCTCTCTCTCTCTCTCTCTCTCTCACCCCTTCCCTCTCTCTCTCTCTCTCCCTCCTCTGTACCTTGTGCTCATGGATTAGGTGTTAACTCTCAGTGTCTGCTCCAATGCCATGTCTGCCCATCTGCCTGCTGCCATGTCTTCTGCCATAATAGTCATGGACTCTAACCCCCTGGAACTATGAGCCCCTCAAATTAAATGTCTTCTTTTATATGTTGTCTTGGTCATGATATCTCTTCATAGCAATAGAAAAGTAACTAAGACACTTGGAATTTGTGGACTGTAGAATATAACAGAGGGAGGGAAAATTCTGGTTTATTGAGGGGGCAATGACAAAAAATAGCATCAAAATACAGAGCTAAGTGATAATAAGAAAAACATCATCATCCTTCCTCTTAGGTTTCTGAAAGCAAACAGAAGATTACCATATCCTCTGATGGTAAATGTTCCCCGTTAGTCAATTTTCTTACTGCTCCAAGGCAAAGAGGTTAAGCCAAAAGAGTTTTAGAATCCAAGCTGCAAATGGAATGTGGATAGATAGGCACATGACTATGCAACCCAAGCAACCATGGTGATAAGTAAATGTGACATTCTCTTCTTTAAAGAATTTTACACATGTTTTTTGTTGTTGGCTATTATTCATTTTTGAGGAATAGTCTCAAGAAGCCCATAATGTCTTTGAACCTAGAATATAGCCAGAGCTGGCCTTGAACTCCTGTCTCCATGTACTGAATGCTGTCATTATAGGCTTGTGCCATCTCATCTTATATAGTGTCATGCATTGAGCTTAGGGCTTCATGAATGCAAGACAAGTACCCAGCCAAAATGAATTATGTCCCCAATCCTTAGCATGATTTGGAAGATATATTTTCCTGTAAGGTTCCTCTGCACTGGTCTAATGGAACAATGATAAAGAAAATGATGAGACACAAAATGATTTTAATAAGAAAAAAGGCACTGCCCTCTCCACTCTTTGTAAGACTGGTAATTGCATCTGCTAAAATAAGTTAGCAATAGATGGATTAACAGGACAAAGGGTACACATGTGAGTTAATTATATATGCAATTTAAAGAGAGAGTGAATGGTTTATAAGGGAGAAGAATGAGACCCAAGGACACAAGAGGCTACAACATATTTTACCTAGAATCTGGGAACACTGACAATCCTAGTAGTCTTTCCTATTATAACTAGAGCTCTTTGGCATCTGTCACAGATAGATGCCAATGAACAGAAATAGGAACTGGATTTTTAAAACTGAGCTTCATTTCAGAGATCTGGCAATCTCTGGGAAGACAGGGGATTAGTAGCCTAAGAAGTCTGTTTCCCAGGGTGACAAGATGATTCTGTGGGTAAAGCACTTGCTTCACAAGCTTAAATTCAATCCCTGGGATCCACTTGCTGGAAGAAGAAAATCAGTTCCAGTTCTTCCAAGCTGTCCTCTGACCTCCACATGGTGAAAGCATGACCTCTCATACATATTAATAATAATAAATTTAAAAGTTTTAAAATTTATCTTTCATTTCATCTATAGCAGGCAGATTTAAAGGAAGGGGGTAGGCAAAGCTACTTATTTTTGCCCCTCTGGCTCATTATAAACCATTGAGCCTCCATTTTAGCCATTTTGGCCCCTGTTGCACCATGATCTAGTATAAAGCCACATATCCAAGAGTATATGGGCAGCACAAATTGGACTTAATGGGTATAAAAACAGCAGAAAGAGAGTAGGACACAAAGATTGATGAGTAGAGAAGGGTGTCGGTATTGGGAGGAGCTAAGGAAGAGATGTGAATATAATCAAAATATATTGTGCAACATTCTTAAAGAACTAATAAAAATCACAAAAAAAACCATTAAAGCATTTTATCCAATTCAACTGTGCTGGGACAAGGTGGGAGTGGAGCAAAACTATTACAATATGGAAGGGAGTCCCTATGCTTTTTATCATTGTTTTGTGAGGCAATTGGGGAAGGGAATATAGTTCAAGACATAGTCTCATTCTGTAGCCCAGACTGGCCACAGCTTTGCAATGTAGTTAAGCTGATTGCAAACTTGCCTTTCACATCCCTCAGCCTCCTGAGTGCTCAACTTGTAGGCCTGTTCAACTGCAGCTGGCTCACTGGTAGTTTTTAAAGTAATAGAAGTTTTCCCAGTATATCACACACCTTTAATCCTTTGGGAGACTAAGACAGGAGGATTGCCACCAGTTCAAAGCTAGTCTGTATTACTTAGTGAGCTCAAGCCAGCTTATGCAAAAGAATAAGACATTGACTCCGCAAAGGGACTAATGGTAACAACAAAAAAGGGTAAAGTAATAGAATAGAATTAGCAATTGAATGTCTCCTATTTTCTAGACAATGATCCAAGTTTTAAGTCATTTCGTTTCCACAGCAGTCAATGATGGAGCTTATTAAATCTAAAGATGATGACAGTACCACTAAGAGGTTAAAGAATCCCCACAAAAGCCATTGCTGAGGAAACAGCCCAAATAAGGAAAGGTAACAAACTTATTACTTCTACTTTCTAATAAAAAAAAATAGTAGATTTCATTGTAGATCCCTTCCAGTAGAACTAACATGTACTAGGGGTTTAACAGGATCTAGTTAAAAACTTTTAAAGATTTTATTTATTTTTATTTTATGCATATTATTTTATTTACTTATTTTTTATTTTATGAGTGTTTACCTGTATGTATGTCTGTGTTCCCAGTATCCGCAGTGTCCATGAAAGCCATTTAAGCAGTGAGCCATGCCTCCAGCACCCCCAAGAGATGAACTTTAAAGAAAAACAGAATGCTTTGCCATAGCCTGCTAAGCATGTCATCATATTTTGATTGCTGGAGAGCTATAACTTCATGGGCTCAAGGTAAAATGAACACCTTACTGATAAGCCTCAACCCTACACTGCCCTTCCCAGTATAAGCAAGGAACAGAGGGAGCAGAATGTGCCTATGATAAGAGTGAGCAGGCCTTAAATTCAAGAAGAAATCATAGTGTGGCCAAAAAGATCATGAGGAACTTTGTATCTTCTGCATCTTTTGGCTTGCCACCAACCTTTAGCAAATACCCAAATGTGATGCCTTTCAAAACAAATCTAGCCAAGTATAGCGCTTTTCCTAGCCTGCCTTTCATTAAAACAGTCTAGAAAAAAATTAATGTTAACAGCTGGGTGGAGGAGCTGGCCACTTCTGTATTTGTTCCTTGTTGCAAATGACTATGAGAAGTTTCCTAGGATATGGATCCTCTGGGAAAATGGTTAGCTCAACAGTCCTATCCAGAGGCCTTCCAATAAAGCAGCTTAGAGTGACATGATTATGCAATTGTACGCCATGCTTCAAGGAGACACTGTAAATGACAGTAAACAATTTGGCTTCCTGAAGCAATTTTGGGTATGAACCATGCCAGGAAATAGGCTGGTTGGATATCTAGAGCAGATGGGCTTGTTCTGGCTTTTGTAGAGAAAGAAGAGTGGAAAGAGAACACTACGGGGCCATGGTGAGAAACAGAACGTTGGACCAGTGTGATGGCTCAATGGAATTAAGCAGCTGGGGACCTAGGTTTGAGTCCTCAAGCCCATAGTGGAAGAAATTATCTAAAAATTGTATTCTGATCTCCACTCTCACCATGGCTTGTGTGTGACTTCTCTCACACATACACATAATATAACACACACACACACACACACACACACACACACACACACACACACACACACACAGACACGTTAAATGTTTTTTTAAGACAACATATTCAAGGAACCTTCTCCTCTTTCTCCTCAGTTTGTTACTACTGCTGCAATTACTTTATATTCCAGATGTTACTTTATATTCCTGTCTCTGCCTCCCATCTCACTAGGAGATGCTAAGGTGACAGAGGGGTACTACCACGACTGGCTTCTATGTGGGTACATTCTAGGGATTGAGTATGTGTTTTGGCTTGTGCAGTTAGCACTTTGTACACACTGAACCATCTCCCCAGCCCTGTGCTTCTTTTGAGACACATTTTCACTATATAAAATTTTAAGGGGTTGCTATTTTTTGTTGTTTTGCTTTGCTCCTTTTCTTCTTCCTTTCTTTTCCTTTCCTTTTTCCTTCCTTCCTTCCCTCCTTTCTTTCTTTCTTTCTTTCTTTCTTTCTTTCTTTCTTTCTTTCTTTCTTTCTTTCTTTCTTTCTTTCTATTTTTGTTGTTGGTGGTATAAGTGTTTTTTTTTTTTAGAAACTCTTACTTTGTCAATCTGATCTAGAACTTGCTAAACCAATTATCTATGTGCAGATACATACAGGTATTTCTGCACAAGTCCACTCATGGACTGTAATATGAGCCAATTTGGAGCTGCAAAGCAAGACTGTTTCATCTTTGGCGTGCCAGATACATGGTTCATTGGCTAAGTGGCTTTCTTGGGTACTGCATATATTTGGTGGATGTGGATAGACGTGCAGGTAAACACTCATAAGTAAAATGTTTAAAAATTAAAAATAATGAAGCTATGACTGTAGAGATGGCTCAGTGGTTAAGAGCACTGACTGTTCTTCCAGAGGTCCTGAGTTCAAATCCCAGCAACCACATGGTGGCTCACGACCATCTGTAATGGGATCTGATGCCCTGTTCTGATGTGTCTGAGAGGAGTGACAGTGTGCTCACATAAAATAATTAAGTTAATCTTTAAAAAAAGAAAATAAAAATAAAGCTCATTTCTTAGAACTACATTTTGACTTTGGATTTAACTATAAGGATATATATGGAACACTGATTAGTTCTACTGAGAGGAATCTGTAATAATGTCTACTAATTTTAATAAGAAAATAGAAGGAATATGTTGCTATCTGTCCTTATTTGGGATGTGTCCTGAGCAATAGCTTTGGGTGGGGGTAGTTCTCAGGCCAATAATTGTAAACACAGCAAGTTCACTTGTGAAAACTGTCTGACTTTGGTCTGTCATCCGTGTTTTCTCAAATATACTTGAGTTATTCTACTACCCTTCTGTTTTGCAATTACCTATATATGGAATGCTTCCATTTTGAGTGCCAGACATATACATTTTTCTCTTCTTCCCAATTTAGAATTTGGTTTAGTATTTAAAATTTGTTATCCAGAGTACAAGATGGACCGAAAAAGATAATATAAATGTGTTCTGTTGTTATTGCATCTCTCTCTCTCTCTCTCTCTCTCTCTGTGTGTGTGTGTGTGTGTGTGTGTGTGTGTGTGTGTGTTTTCAAGACAGAGTCTTGTGTGTCTCAGGCTAGCCTTAGACATTTGTGGCTGAAGATGACCATGAACTTAATCCTTCTTTTTCCATTTCCTAGACACTCAGATTATAAGCTTGCTTATCTAGTTCTATCTCAAGACATTATCGTTCTAGGGACTAGGAAGATGACTCACTGGATAAAGTGTTTCCTGAGTAAGCATAAGGGTCTAAGTTAGGATCATGATTACCCCTCAAAAATCAGACACAGTCCTATATATAATGAGAGGATGGGAGGAAGAGATGGGCAGAGCCAGTAGTTCACTGGCCATTCAATTTAGCCAAAACAGCAAGCTCAAGTTTCAATGAGAGACTATCTCTCTCAGAAAATCAATCCATCCATCCATCAATCAATCAATCAGTCAGTCAATCAATCAATCAATCAAAAAGTTCAAGTCATACGTAGCTACATACTTAGTTGGAGTCCAATCAGGCTACAGGAGACCTTGTTTCAAAATAAAACAAAAGGAAACAAATAAAAAATACAGAATCCAACAACCATTTTCAAAGCATTAATGTACTCCTGTAGTCAAAATGCCTTTATCAGCTGATAGGATTTTGTACTAATTGTTTATTCTTTCACAGTTTATTTTTTTTAAATGAACAGTGCTATTGTAGACATTGGTATGCAAGTATGTGTCTACAATAGCATTGTTCATAATAGCCAAAAGTTTTTTTTTGAAAAAGATAAACCTAAATGTCGTTAGCAGATGAGTTAATGAATAGATATGACATATGTGCTATTAGTAGAAGATTACTTGGTCATCAAAGGAAACAAGTACCAATACACAATATAATATGGATAAGTTTTAAAAACATGATGCTATGTGAAAGAAACCTGTCATTTTAGGTCACGTTCTTCATGATTCCATTTACATGACATTTCTAGAATCCACAAATTCACAGAAACTGATAGCAGATTGGGAGTTGCCAGGATCTATAAGGAAAAGAGACTGAAGACTAAATTCTATTTTCTCTTTGAGTTGAGGATACCAGCCCAAGCAATATAGTATGATTATGTCTGCTTATGTTACAATGAAGCTTTATTTGTGGACACTGGCATTTTACTTTGAAATAATTTTCAAATGTCATGAGATATTCTTCTCTTTTTTCATTTTTTAAATTAAAGTCTTTGAAAGATATAAAAACCATTATAGAAAAACTATATAAATCTAGGCAGTCAGGTGGGATTTAGTGTGAGTCCAGAATTTACTGGGCCCCATCCTTACTAGAAGGCAGTCAACCAAGGGTGGCATTCTAGAGAGAAAAGGTGAAGCCTATTTTTATTTCCAATGTAGAGTGGAAGATGAGGGGAGGATGAGGGAAGAAGGGTGGATATATAGTATTCAACTTTCCTCCATGGTTTGTCTACATAGGGATCTCTGAAATTCCTGTTCTCTGTAGACTGAGATAACAGCTCCAATTAAAAAAAAAGAAAAGAACGTATTAGCTCATGGCACTATGGAATGCTTTTGAAAGTACACTTGACTTCTAAAGGTTCATATAAACAAGTCAGACAGTTACAAAAGGGAGCAGCAGCAGAAATACCCCGAATTCTTTCTTTTAAGATGTATTTATTTTATTTTATGTGTATGAATGTTTTGCCTCCACGTATGTCTGTGCACCACTTTCGTGCCTGGTGCACACAGAGATCAGAAGATGTCTGATTTTCCTGCAAGTAAAGCTATAGATGGTTAGGAACAACCTTAGTGGTAGCTGGAAACTAAACCTAGGTCCTTTACAAGAGCAGAAAGCCCTCTTAACTGCTGAATAAGCACTCTTAGCTTCTGAGCTCTCTCTCCAGCCCCTCCCCCACCACCTCCAACTTCTTTTTTTTATTTCAGAATGTGATACGATTTGAAATCAACTGCAGGAGGCTTCGTATGTCAGTACCCATTAAAATCATGTGCTCGAAGATCTTCCCTACAAGGCATTCAGTGGCAAACTACGTGCCAACCTTCTTGGTGTAAGAATGTAGCAGATTTGCCAACATGAGGTAAAAGCAAGACCTGATTGATACCATTTAGCTTTAATTAATTGACTCTGATTTAATTTTTAAAACTCTTACTTACTTAAACTTTTTATTTTTTTTGTTTCACCGGGTCTCAAGCAGACCAGATTACAGACTGCCCTTGAACTCCTGAGCCATCTGCCTTTAAATCTCCTGAGTGCAGGGATTATAGGTGTGTATCACCAAGGGCAGGTTCCTTCTCTTGAATGCAATTGTCTTAGAGTTGTACTGCTGTTAACAGACACCATGACCAAGGCAACTCTTATAAGCGCAACATTTAATTGGTGCTGCTTACAGGTTCAGAGGTTCAGTTCAGTATCATCAAGGTAGGATCATGGCAGTGTCCAGGCAGACATGGTGCAGGAGGAGCTGAGAGTTCTACCTCTTCATCCGAAGGCTGATAGAAGACTGGCTTCCAGGCAGCTAGGAAGAGGGTCTTAAAGCCCCTGCCTGCAGAGACACACTTCATCCAACAAAGCTTCACCTATTCCAACAAGGCAACACCTCCTAAGAGTGCCACCTCTTGGGCCAAGCATATTCAAACCACCACAGCAATTAAACCCAAATCTGAGTATGATGCTAGTACACTATTGAATGGGTTAATAAAACCTTTTGATTCTCAACTTACATCCTATAAAAGTAAGTGAATACATTCAACATAAAAAGTAAAGGATGAAAATTACTTTGATGATATATTTCTTTCAGTCTCTTAATGCACAAGTAGTTTGATGCTTTAATTTTATTTACAGGCAATAAGAAGACACAAGAAAATAAAACTTCATTAATTTTTAATGCCAAATATCTACATTAATGTCGTCTATCTGGGCCTTTTTGATCTTTGAGTTTAGATGAGGTCTCATATAGCCTAGCCTGATTTTAAACTGTCTATGTAGCCAAGTCTGACCTTGAACTTCTCCTGGTCTTCCTGCTTGGCCTCCTGACTGATGGGAGTAGATACCTGGATCACAATGCTTAGCTTCAATTCTTTTTAAAGTGCTTAATTTCAGGGTGCAATGACACCCAGTTTTAATCCCCCTACATAGGAGGGAAAGGATTGTAAATTGGAGGCCAACCTGATCAATATAGCAACTTCTAGGACAGCTAGGACTACATAGAAAGACCCTGTCTAGAAAGTAAGAAAGAAAGAAAGAAAGAAAGAAAGAAAGAAAGAAAGAAAGAAAGAAAGAAAGAAAGAAAGAAAGAAAGAAAGGAAGGAAGTTAGTTGGCTGGCAGTTGCAAACATCATGATGGCTAACTTTAGAACATTTTCTTCACTCCAAAGGAAACCCATACCTGTTAATAGTTACCATCCCCTCAGTCCCTAGAAAACTAAGGTACTCTTTGGTTCTGGTTTCAGCTATTGTAGATATTTCTAATAAAGAAAAATCATACAATTTGTGTTCTTCTGTGACAGGCTACTTTCACTTAGCCAAAAGCTTTCAAAGTAAACCCATTTAATAATTTGAATTAGTACTTCCCTTTTAAAGCTGAATATTAATGACTCCACTCTATTATCTATCACGTTTTATTTGCTGTTCACCTATCAATAATGGGGGCTGTTTCCTCATTGTGATGGATAATGTTAATTGATAATACAACAGAATCTAAAATCACTGGGAGATGGATGCCTAGGCATGCTTGTGATCTCAAACACATTCATTGTTGTGGGAAGACCCAGTTTAACTATAGGCAGGGCTATTTCCTGGGCAAGGGAATATATAAACAAGGAAAGCAAACTGGGCAGGGAACATCCATCATTCTACTTTTTGATTGTGAATACAATGTGACCAGCTACTTTATATTTCTCTCATCTTTACTTTCCACCATGACAGACTGTGTCCTTGAACTGTGGGCCAGAATAAGCCCCTTTCCCCTACAATACCCTTCTTGGCTATGGCAAATAATAACACTGTGACCATTTGTATGGATGTTTCTGTGCAGATGCGTGTTTTCCTTTCTCTTGGGTATAACTCCCAGGAGAGGAATTGCTGAGCTCTGTTACAGACAAACAGCTTTAGAAAGTGGCTCTATGCTTTTGTATCCCTAGCAACAGTGTGTGAAAACTAGACACAGCATGATTCATGTCTCTACTCCTAGCACTGAGGAAACTGAAATAAGAAGATTCTCATTGAATTCCAGGCTAGTCTGGACTATATAATGGGATCAAGGTTATCCTGAGCTACACAATAAGACAGAAAATAAAAAAGGAAGTAACACAAAACAATAATAAGCAGTGTATTTGAGTTGCAGCTTGTCACCCTCACCAACACTGGTTTTTTGCTTTGTTTAAATGAGATTTGCTGTTATAGGTGTGGATTTTATTTGTATTTCCCTAATGACTCATTATGTTGAACAACTTCTCCTGTGGATATTAGCTATTTGAAAAGCTACTTTGGAGAGATGTCTATTTAAAATCATATTCGCTTTTAATTTCTTTGTTTTTCTGGTTTTCTTTTGAGATGTGGTTTCCCTATGTTGCCCAGACTGGCCTGCAACTTGTCAATTTCACTCAGCCTCCCAAGTACTGTATTATAGGCTTCATGTATCTTTCTTATTTATTCATTCATTCATTCATTCATTCATTCATTCATAGTCAGGTCTCAGGAATCTCAGGCTAGCTTCAAACTCCCTATGTAACCAATGACAACCATGAACTTCCAATCCTCTTGCCTGTTCCCAAGGGCTAGGGATAAAGATGTGGCACCACATTCAGTTTGATTCTGTCATAGGGATCAAACCCAGGGATTCACACATGCCAAGCAAGCACTCTACTGACTAGGCTGTTAATCTATTTCAAACCCCTCATCACCTTATGTGATGACTTCTATATCTATCTTTTCAGCTTCTTACTTAAAACCTCAGCTTTCCACCCCCTATTAATTTGAAAGTTTCATGAGGTGCGACATACCCAGTACCCAACAAGAGGTCTCGAATACGATAGACACCCCATCAATGCCATGACTAATTGCATTATCTACTTCCTTACTGTGTAAATGAAGTCTTCAGAAATAACAGGAGAGTCATGCTTCTATCTATAGCTTTGTCTCTTCTGAGCTCATTGAATCTCTGTACAATCAACTTCAACTTCTGATAGCATCTCACTTGGGTGTAACAAGGACATGCACTCCATTTGATATTTGTATGTTCCATTTGATATTTGTATGTTCCATTTGATATTTGTAGTTTTGATGGTGCTAGTGTAAGAAATACTAGAATGAGCCTTTTCTAATCAAATACCATAAAACTTGTGTTGTAAGACAAGGAATTCAAATTTTTTTTTGTCTTCTGTACCTTGTATAACTTTTATGCAAAAGTTTTAATCCCCCTCCTGTCCAGCAAACACTTTGTTCATATGAAAGCTCCCAGCTACATTCCAGGAATTTGGTGTCCCGGAGCAGTGACCCTTTTCCCCTTAGAGCAACAGCCCTTTTCCCCCTCCCTCCTTCATTTCCTCTGCACAAATTCTTTTCAGACTAGCCAATCAAATAAGACTCCGAGGTCAGACCTCAGCCAAGGAGGAAATGACACAGATACCACCTGTGTTAGAATAAAACCACGCGCACTTCCTGTCTCTGTGTGTTCATTCTTCTGAGCACAACCTCTTGATCAAGAGTGAAATTTGACTTGTCCCGCCACAGTCTCTGTCCTTTTGACCGTGAAATGTATTTTTAACACTGAGGCAGGAACTGGGGGCCATTGGCATGTTAGGCAGGCATTCTACCATCTACTACCCCAGCTTTAAAAATCCTCTTTCTAATTTCAGTATCAAAAGATTGGGTTAAGATGAACTGATGTATCCTAGCTCCGTAAACTGGATGTGTTCGTCGTCCTGGTGACCCTTTCACCCATACCGATGCTGCTTAATTCTCTGACATTCCACGGTACATCAGAGCTGAAGGAAAGGGGAGGTGGTGATGACTGTGTTCTAAAACCATGTTCTTTCAGAGTAATATGGGAGGGGATGGAGATTGAATGATCTTTGCTTGGCTTGAGCTTGACAAGTCTATCCCACAGCACTTTACAAAAACAGTCCTGAAGCTTAATCAAATAAAACAATTGCGCACAACATTTGGCTTTTTTTTTTTTTTAAAAAGAGTTCCTCTGAACTATTCAGACAGTGATCAAAAAAGTTATGAAAGAATGCTTTGGGTTTTTATGTTGAAAATCAGACCTCACACCCACTGGTTTTTCTTCTTGCTTGATTGTGCAAGCAAGCACTTCAAGATCTATGAGACTGGATCAGCAAGATGTGTAAGCAAGCCTGATAATGCTTGTTCAATCCCAAGATCCATGCAGTTGAAGGAGAGAACTGGCTCAAGTTGTCCTCTGTTCTCTCTAAGCACACTGCTGGGGTTCAACAACAGCACACATGATTAATTAATTAACGCCAGTTTTTTAAGCCTAGATCATTTCATAGGATCAACTTTGTAAAAATCAACTTTGTAAAAATCAAGAATTCAGTGAACAAGGGCGAAATGAGTACTGACTAAGATCATCTAGGTCAATACTTACCTGGCAGGGAAGATATCATGATCACAAATGTGGTTTTCCCAGGGTGAGGCACTATAGATGTGCTGACCCCTGTGATTTCCCCAAATGTGGGAAACTCTCGACTGCATAATTTGTGGTAGTGGGGGACTGTGCTTGTGCTCTCCCCTGGGAGGGGAAGATCATCTAGATCCACTAATATCCACTACTATTTAAATAAATGCATATATTTTATTATAATTGCAATGATGATGATTTTTCATGTTTACTTTAGGTGCATGAATATTTTGCCTACATGTATGTCTGTGTACAACACGTTGTGACTAGTGCCCAGAGAAGCCAAAAGAAGGAGTCCAATCCCCTAGAATGCAGTAGCAGATGTCTGTGAACCATCCGATGGGTGCTGGGAATCTAACTCAGGTCCTAGGGGAGAACAGGAAGTACTGTCAACACTGAGCTTTCCTTTTATATTTTTTCACCATGACTGTTTTAAGTCTCACCTCAGGCTTGTCTTGAACTCCTTATGAACACAAGGGTGGCCTTATATTTCAATGGCAAAGATTCCTTCCAGATTTGATAGCTAGAGATGTACTGAGACAAATTTCAGGTGAAATATTCATGACTCTTGCAGTCCACCATTTGAAGCTGGGCTACAAGATCCAACAACAATAGGAATTCTTTACTTTTAAATAAGTTAGAGGGGAGAGGTCTCTGAGATTAAAGCGTAGGAGTCTCTGAGTTTAGCACTTTCATGAAAGTACTAATTAAGATATAAGGTCATAACTCAGGAAGCTGGTCTTACTAGCAATTCCTTACCTCAGGGTTGCTTCAGACTAGGATCATAGCACTTTAAGGAAGATACTAAATAGGATAGAAGATATGGCTCATCCCCTCTACTAGGACAGTAGCTTTGTTTTTGTTTTCTGTTGCTATGATAAAATACCTTAATAGGAGCAACCTAAGGGAGAAAGGGATTATTAGGTTCACAGTTCCATGTTACAGTATATCATGGCAGAGAAGCCAAAGTGGTAGGAGCTTGAATCAGCTGGTCCCATCACATTCATAACCAGAAAGGAGAGAGTCACAAACACATGCTGTTCAGCTTAATGGCTCCATTTTATACACCAGGGTCCCTGACAAGCAACAGTCCTCCCCACACTTAAGATAAGTCTTCTTACATTGTTTAATTTATTCAAGACAATTCCCAAGAGGCATTCTGTGATATTAATACTAATCTACACAGCCCCTCACAGTGTGCTCAGAAGCCTGTCTCTCAGGTGTCAGTTTGGCAATTAATATTGACCCTCACTAGCAGCATCTTGATTTAACATTTTGAACTCCAGATCCTCCCTGACCTTTCAATATCTGGGATTATACATACGTACCATCACTCTCATGTATTCTCTTCCGGGGGTTGAACCCAGAGTCTCCTGTATGCTATACACTCTAGCAACTGAGCTATTGCCTTAGCCCATTTTTATATTTTCAATAGTTGAAATGTCAGTATAAGAATTCTTATCACTGGGCAGAGACAGGCAGACAACAAAACAGCACACGCAAAACCGTCCCATCATTGTTTCAAAAGTTAAGTAGAGCTGGGCGTGGCAGGACATGCTGCATGACACCCCTGTCACAAAGGTAAGCAAACAAAAATTAGAAGAAAAAGAATCACATTGTGTAGAAACAACAAACGCATGAAGAAATTCATTCTAAGAGGGCTGGAGGTGATGGATGGTTTAAATTTACTTCCTCTTCCTTCTTTGTCTTCTTTTGGTTTTGAGACAGGGTCTCACTGTGTAGCCCAAGCCAGCCTTAACCTCACCATACAGCTTAGTCTGACCTTGAACTTCCAATATTCCTCCCCCGCCCCCGTCAGCTCCCTGCATGTTGTAACTATAGGCATTAGCTACCACGGCTGACCAACTTTCTCTTAATCCATGTGAACTTTAAATGTTTTCTACAGTGAAAGGATAGGAATTGGACAGTGTCTTACACAAAAATGTTGATATACAGACAGAAGGAAAGAAGATCCTGTGTTCACAGTCAGTGTGGTGCCTAGGACCTAAAGCACAGAGCCCCTGACTGACTGCTTTGCTCTGTTCTGCTTGAGGGCTCCTCCTCCTCCCCACTGGCCCTGTTCTGTCTGCTGATCTTGTGAGTCATCCTTTGCTCTATTTCCCACCACACCCAATCCCCTGGGTCAGTTACTGCTCACTTCCTTGACTTCAAGTTGTTGTCCACAGTAGATCAAAGTTCAGACTGTAGAAATTTTACTCAGCGTTTCAATTACTAAGCTACTCTTTTCTACCATGGAGTTATTATCTACTATGACAATTCATGCAATCCTTGCATGTCCTCCTCCATCCTATAGTATTGCAAATATGCCTTCTGCACACATCTGAAAAGTCCCTCTCTGTAGGGATTGTATGGACTTCCCTAACTTCGATCATAAGAATAAACAGCTTTTGATCTGGTCCTGGATGAAAACAATGCCCGCCTATAATCCTCTTCCACCTATTATCAACCATCTTCAATGACTCTTCTGCCTCTCCTTTCTATCACCACCCCTTTGAGACGATAGAGGTTTAAATTAACCTCTACTGCTAAAATAATGAAGTACTGAAAATAACCTAGCTATGTAACCAAAGGGGATGAGGTGAGAAGCAATATTGCAAATATTATGAGCTTAGACTCTGGGGTAGCAGGAGAGCTAACAGTAAAGTACTTGCCTTGTAAACATGAGGTCCTAAGAGTTCAGCCCTTAGAACCCCATGCTAGACAAATGTCTAAGAATTGGAGGGGAATGTGATCAAAATACATATATGAAATTCTCAATTAATAAAAATATTGTTAAAAATTGAGTGTAGTGATATATACCTGTAACACTGACTCTCTTGAAGCAGCCAGACTAATGTACATGGTGATGTCTCAGGCCAATGAGAAACTGTTGTCAACAGATGGACAAATGCCAAAAAGAACCCTTCAACATGCCCCCAAACAAAATTGAAAGAACAAGTTTCAGCATTACAGGACAGCACATATAATTATTGCACTTTTAGGTTACTGAGACAGGGTATCACTCTGTAGCCCAGGCTAGTATAAAACACATAATTTCACCCAAACTGATTTCAAACTCATGGGCAATCCACCTGCCTCAGTTTCCCCAGTGCTAGGATTACAGAAAACCACACACAGCTTTGTTCCCATTTTTTAACATATGCAGATCATCTACATAGGTGGGTTCACAGTTATATTGCTATTAGTAGTATCTAGAAGAGAGTTTTAAGAGTTTTTACTTATTGATAACCCATTTCTCTTCTTATTTAATATTTTGTGTTAATTATAAATGAATTAAATGTTTTAGAGTAAAGAAAATAATTTTCTGCTTGCCTCATAGGATTCCATAGCTTCTGGTTTCAGGTCCCCTTTATATGGGAGGCACATATGGTTCAAACTGCTGTTTATTTGCTTGTCCTGCTTTGGGGGTGAACTATATTTAGATAGAAGTTGAACATTTTGGTTTTACTCTACTTACAAATTTATTTCCTTCAGTATCTATTTTCATGTAACCTTAAAGGGGCTCAGTTCAGCTCAGGCAAGCAAGAGGATATAGGTATTTTGCCTTCTGGTTCATCTAGTAACAGTTTGGGGTCACCTATATTTACCAGAGCTCAAAGAGCTTGAGTAGCTTCAGAATATTTGGTAACATTTTATAATCAATGGAAACATTTGTTCTGGGGATACAGCTCTCACTTGCCTAATATATGTGAGGCCCTGTGCTCAATCTTCAGCATCTCATAAAACTTGGCATGGTATCTGTCTATCCAAGCATCTGTAGGAGCAGGATTATCTGAAGTTCAATGTCATCTTTAGCTACACAGTGAGCTCAAAGCCAGTCTAGAATACATGAAACTACACATGCATACATACACCCAAACATATGTCTATATACATATATAGGTATATGTGTATTCATGTGTGTGTGTGAGGATTAGAAACCTATCACAAGATTCAAATAAAAGGTTTTTAAAACAATATGCCAACAGAGAAGCATCAACAAGTTTGAACATCAGCATCTGATCAATTAGCATGAAGAATCAGGTCAGCCAGTTGGCTCCTGTTGGGAGATAAATCTTACATCATGCTGCTTCTGTTCATGTGATGCCACAGCAGTTTGCTGGATTCAGGATGAGAGCACCAGGTTGGCTGACTGGCTGTTAGCACACAGTCCAATTATCTGCTGTGGAGACATTCTAGGACTCAGTGTTTGGATGCTATTGTTTCCTTTTCTATAAAAACAATGATTGGCCAGGTTATGGTGGTACATACCTTTAATTCCAGCACTCAGGAGGCAGAGGCAGGCAGATCTCTGAATTCAAGGCCAACCTGATCTACAGAATGAGTTTCAGGGCAGCCATGGCTACATAGAGAAACCCACGCACGCACGCGCGCGTACACACACACACACACACACACACACACACACACACACACACAGATTGTCTTTTCAGCATCACTCATTGATTTATATGCAAATAGTCAGGACAAATTCTACTTTTGTCCTGAAAAATGATTATTATAAAGCCAAAACCAGTCCATGTGTCACTAGTAAGAAAGGTCCTAGTGACATCCTATAAGAACAGGACCTGAGGAAAATGTTCCAGAACCCTTTGCAACCCCACAACTGCCAGCCTACTCCTGCATGGAGAGAACCTTACTAAGGAGCAAGGTTAAGAGCTGACTGATATTTTTGCTGTTTTGTCATTGTTTTGAGACAGGGTCTCATGTCACTGAGGCCAGCCATTAACTCACCTATGTAGCTGAAGATGACCTTGATTTCCAATCCTCCAACCTCTTTCTCTTTGATACTAGGATTGCAGGCATGTGCTACCATGCTGGGGGATTGAACCCAGGACCTGCTGTAGGCTAAGCAAGCACTCTAAAAAATGAGTTGCTTCCCCAGCCTTTGACTTTTGCTTTTAAGTGTACCATAATACATGTATATTTCTCATTAGCCACATTTCCTTCCACTATCTGTAAAAAAAAAAAAAAATTACATGTATGCTGGGAAGATGGCTCAGATGTTAAGAGTTCTTGCTGTACAAGTATAATGCCTGATTACAACCTCCCGGAACAAGTGTAAAAAGCTGAGCATGGTTGTGTGATCCCATAACTCCAGCCATGGCCACAGCCTAGGTCCTTGTTTGGTGAACCCTAATTCAATAGAATAAGGGAAGAGCTGCAAGGTAGAGAACATCCAACATCCATGCCTGGCCTCTGCACATACATAAACATGCTCACATACGACACACACATATGCCACAAACATACATGTACATACACACTAATAATAATAATAATAATGATAAAAGTCAACAGGGGTTTTTAAAAATCGCACCTAAAAGCAACTATTTTTTAAATTTAAAAAAATATTTTGATGTTTTTAGAGACAGTGTCTCATCTAGCCAAGGAACAGAACTCGTGATTCTCTTGTCTCCATGTCCCAAGTATCAGGATTGCAGACATGAGCCATAATACCCACTTTTGTTTTATTATTTATTTTTTTGGATATTTTATTTATTTACATTTCAAATGGTATTTACATTTCAAATGTTATCCCCTTTCCTGGTTTCCCTTCCACAAATCCCCTATCCTGTCCCCCCTCCCCCTGCTTCTATGAGGGTGCTCCCTCCCCCACCCACCTACTCCTGCCTCCCCACTCTGGCATTCCCCTACACTGAGGCACCAAGCATTCATAAGACCAAGGGCCTCCCCTCCCATTGATGCCAGATAGGGCTCCTTCAGCTCCTACAGTCCTTCCCCTAACTCCTTCATTGGGGTCCCTGTGCTTAGTCCGATGGTTGGCTGTGAGCATCCGCATCTGTATTTTGTTTTTAAAACAGGGTCTCTGTGACCCCAGAACTCACTGTGCATCCAGGCTGGCCTCAAATTCAGTTGACCTTTTGCTTCAGCCTCCTGAATGCTAGGATTCCAAGGGTGAGCCATAGTGCCTAACTTGAAAGCTACTTCTAAAATGTGAGGATTGGCAAGGTGGCTCATCAGGTAAAGGAAGACCTGAGTTCAAGCCATGGGACATACTTAAAGGCAGAAGAAGCGCTACACGTACTACATGGTGTGCACATGCCTATGTGTGACTAAGAGTTTTAATAGAAGTTTTCATTCATAAAAAGTGTTTAAAATACCCAACAAAAGGAGATTAGAAATTGAAGATTATCTTCAGTTACATAGCCAGTTTGAAATGTTTGAGGTTAGCCTGGTATTTGAGACCCTGTCTCAAAAGAAACCACTACCACCACCAGCAGCAACAACAACAACAACAACAAAACCAACCTCAGATTAAGACCATAGCATAGCAGGAGATGAATGAGGAAATGGGCTGAATGTTCAGTAAAAATTTCCCAGCATTCCTGAACTTTTGGTGATTCTTTTCTTTTTGTCTAGTTGTGTGGCAGCATCACTCTGCTCTGACATCTGACATTTTGTATAGACTTGGACCTAAGTGTTGTACCCTGACCATTCACAGATGTGCACTATTTGTCACTGGTCCTTGGATGTTCATTTTCTGAGTCTTACCCACTTACTCGCTTGTACCAGAATAATCTGGGGCTTATTCACTTATTTATTTTGTTGAGATAGTCTTACCTGGTAGCCTGAACTCACTGAGGATGACCTTGAACTTCTGATTCTCCTGCCTCTACCTCCAGAATGCTAGGATTACACTCAGTATATATGCATGTATGTAATGTATGTAGGTATTGGCATACTCAACTCTATGGAAGGACTAATTTTTGTTGTTGGGTTTTTTCCCTTTTTGGAGACAAGATCTAACTCTGCAGCCTAGTCTCAACTAGAATTTCCTATGTATATCAGGCTGGCCTAGAGTTGGTTGTAATAATGTTTCCTCTTCCTCCTGACTGCTGGGATTACAGGCATGTACAGCCACACCTGGGTACAATTGAATCTTATATTCATTGGGATGCAAACTATATGATTTTTTCTTAATTTTTTTCATTTGTGTTTGGTGTGTGTGTGTGCTCGTGCGAGTGTGTGCACGAGAGAGAGAGAGAGAGAGAGAGAGAGAGAGAGAGAGAGAGAGAGAGAGAGAGAGAGAGAGAGAGGCGAGCATTCAGGTTTGTACATGACACATCTTGCATGCACTCTGTTTCATGGCATACTCCAGGTTAGCTGACTCACAAGAATTTTGGTGATTCCCCGTCTCAGATTTGCATCTCACCTTAGGGCTGCTGGGATTTCACATGCATATCACCAAAGCTGGCTTTTTTATCTGGGCTCCTGAAGTTGATTTTGGATTGCAAGCCTTGTGTAACAAGACGCTTTACCCGATGAGCCATTTTGTCAGCCCTGGACAATCTCTTTTAAATTTTTCATAAATTAGAATACAACTTTGCCAATGTAAGGTATTCAACAGAATAAAAACAGACATACAAGACATTTCACTGGGAGCATTGTTCAGAGTTGCCCCAAACTAGAAATAACCCAAATATTTTGTCAAGAGCTGAGTGTATCAACAAGACTTGGTACAACTATTCAAGGGAACACTATTTAGTCACACAAAGAAAGAGTTGACATTAAAAAAAAACAATATGAATGGCTCTCAAAACCATTATGGAGAGGCTGGGCATGGGGCTCAGATGGTACCGTGATTGACAAGCATGAATGAGGACCTGGGTTTGATCACAAACACTGTGCAAACCAGGGTGGTGGTACATACTTATAATCTCAGAGTTCCAGAATCTCATCAGGAGGGGCTGGGGCTATACCAAGTGCTTGTCACATGTGATAACCTGAGTTCCATGCTCAGAAACAGCAGCACAGAAGGAGGACGAAGACAAGGACGAGGACGAGGAGATCAAGTAGCAGGGAATGTTGGTTTTTCTTTTCTTTTCTTTTCTTTTCTTTTCTTTTCATAAAAATAACTATTTACCCAGCAGAACAATTACGGAAAAATAAATGTTTAAAAACAAATGAAAAGAAAGAGACAAATGCTAAATTATTCTATTGTTACTGACTTTTGGGACCAAGCACAAAACCCTTAGACAGCATGATCAGAAGTTCAAAGTCATCCTTAACTACAAATGGAATTTGAGGTCAGCTTGGCCTACAGGAGACTCTGTGACAAACACAAAACCAAACTGATACAAAGTAAAAATTGCAGAAGCCAAAAGCCACATATTATTGAATTCCATGTGTGTAATATTATTTAACAACAACAACAACAACAAAGCACTGGGTATGGTGGTGTTGCTTATAAAAAACAAGCTAGCATTTAGGAGTTAAGAGTAAAAGTTAGAAGGTAGCCTGGGCTATGTATTTTGACATACAGAAAAAGGAAAATAAAAGAAAAGGGAGAGGAGGGGAGGGAAAGGGGTAGAGGAAGGGAGGGGGTAGGGGTAGGGGAAGGGAGGAGGTAGAGGAGGGGAAGGGGGAGCAGAGGGGAGGAGAGAAGAGAGAAGAGGAGAGGAAAGGAGAGGGGAGGAAAGGAGAGGAGAGGAGAGGAGGGGAGGGGAGGGGAAGAGAGGCGAGGAGAGGAGAGGAGAGGAGAGGAGAGGAGAGGAGAGGAGAGGAGAGGAGAGGAGAGGAGAGGAAAGGAAAGGAAAGGAAAGGAAAGGAAAGGAAAGGAAAGGAAAGGAAAGGAAAGGAAGGGAAAGGAAAGATAAAGGGATCAAAAACAAATCAGTGCTGGCCAGGAACTGGGAGTTGGTGGGAGGAGATTGACTTCAAAAGAACCAAGTAAAAGTTTATGGGATTTTATAAATCATCAGTGTCTTAATTACAAACTATGTTTGGAGCTCTGACCTCATGCATCGAATGGTACACATAAAAAAATGAATTATACATCATTAAATAGGTCATTAACAATAAAACTTATGATTCTATCTACACAAAAGGCATTTGTACTGATTTGCTCACCATTCTGAAATGAAGACTTAATTGTGTCAGTGTGACTACAGTAATAAGGATGGTTCCATAAACAAATATCCTAGGGAAAGAAGCCAGTCTTCCAGGACTGTGGAGGCCTCTGAGCACAGGTTCCAGTGGCGGGCACACCAAACTTGAGAATAAAAGAATCTCAGTCTGAGCTGGAGCTCAGTTGTTGGAGTGCTTGCCTAGCAAGAACAAAGCCCTGGGTTCTATCCCAATACCACATAAGCTGAGCTTGCTGATATGTACCAGTAATTCCATCATTTGGGAGATAGAGGCAGTAAGATCAGAAGTTCAACATCATCGTTGGCCTATTGAGTTTTAGATTGGCCTGGGTACATGAGAAAAGTTCCAAAAAAAAAAAAAAGGAAAAGAAAAAGAAAAAGAAGGAAATTTTAAAAAGGAAACCTTTGTCTGACTCCATGCTCATTTCTTGAGCAACGCCATGTGTATTCAGAGTAAGAAGTAAGTGAGCAGAAAATTGTGACAGTCTAGTAATACATGTATTGAAGCCCATTCAACAAGCTCTCAAATGGTAGAGGAGGGGCTGGGGTAACTCAGTGGTATATCGTGTGCTTGGCACATGTGAGACCCTGAGTTCCATGCCCAGCAAGAGCAGCACCAAAAAAGATCAGGTAGCATGAATGTTGTTGTTTTTATAAAAATAGCTATTTACCCAGCAGGGAAATAATTGAAAAATAAATGTTTAAAAACAAATAGAAAAAAAAAAAGATACTGAATTACCTTATTGTAACTAACATTCTGGAATGGAGCGCCAAACCCATTTGTTGTCTCAGCTAGACTATTTGATGTAACTTGGGTCTGGCCGACTCTTTCCCTGGATATGAAGCAAGAAACAAAGGAGAGTGTGAGGATTTTAGGAAAACTCAGTCAAGAGTGAGTTAAGTCTGGAGGCACCTAGATCCTCCGCCCCCCCTTGCCTTCTCCTCTCCAGCGTCATATCCTCAAATTCTGTAAGAAAGGATTGGAACATGTCTCACAGAAACAAGATACCCTTCAGGAAGGAGTAAAATGTGCCGCACAGAAAAAGATCCACTTTTTTATTAGGTGTATTCTTTATTTACATTTCAAACACTGTCTCCTTTCCTGGTTCCCTCCCCCTGAAAATCCCCTATCCCATCCCCCCTCCCCCTGCTCACCAATCCACCCACTCCCGCTTCCCTGTCCGGGCATTCCCCTATACTGGGGCATCGAGCCTTCTCAGGACCAAGGGCCTCTCCTCCCTTTGATGTCCAACAAGGCCATCCTCTGCTGCATATGCATCTGGAGCCATGGATCCTTCCATGTGTACTCTTTGGTTGGTGGTTTAGTTCCTGGGAGCTCTGGAGTTATTGAGAAGCTCAAGAAGAAGGAAGAACAACGTATGGATACTCTGGTCCTTCTTAAAAGGGGGAACAAAATACCCACAGAAAGAGATACAGAGACAAAGTGTGAAGCAGAGACTGAGGGAAAGACCATCCAGAGACTACCCTACCTAGGGATCCATCCCATATACAGTTACAAAACCCAGACACTATTGTGGTTGCCAACAAGTGCTTGCTGACAGGATCCTGATATAGCTATCTGCTGAGAGGCTCTGCCAGTGCCTGACAAATACAGAGGTGAATGCTCTCAGCCAACCATTGGACTGAGCACAGGGTCCCCAATGGGGGAGCTAGAGAAAGGACCCAAGGAGCTGAAGGGGTTTGCAGCGCCACAGAAAGTTCAATTTTTAAAAAGAAGAATTGGTAAGATGGAATAACCTGGACATAAAACCAGAATGATATGGAATGAAGTTTTACACGTAAGGAATATTGCTTGCACAATGATGGCTGCTATTAAGTCCACCTAGTGGATAGACTAGCATGGACATTCCTTGTTCCTTAAAGCGGTGACAGCACTACTACACTCCTTAAAATACCTTCTCCTTCTCTGGTTGCTTTCACAAAGCTGCTTGGGATTTCTAGAATTCAGTGGCACTTCAGAGGGGAGCAGCTGGCACGCAGGAATTCACGTTTGAAGGGAGCTGGCAGCTGGGAGAACGGGAGGGGCTGCTCGCTTTGTGTCTGGGCTGTAACAGAACTGTCCCTTGGCAGGAGATGAGGCTTCTTCAGATCCCTCTGCCTGCCCCTCAGTCCACATAATCCACATACTTCTCACTGCCTACAGTTTTCATTTCAACCGGGGCCTCATCACTAAGCAAAGGTTCCTCTTCAAATATTTGCTTTCAGAGATTCTGCCAGTGTCAGCAACGCCACAGTACTAGGAAAGACGAGCTTGAAAGATACAGTCTGGTACAAAGTGATGCTGAGTTAAGCATGTGCATCTTATGGACATGTGTTTGTTCAGTTCTTTATGCCCCATGTCCTTCCAACATTCAATATTGCTGGTTTACTCAGCTGTACATGTGGCACAGGAAAAGGCTTCTGTTTCTTTAAGCAACTGAGGACTACAGAGGTGGCTCTATGGGCAAAGGGCTTGCCATACAAGCATGGGAACACGCACTGGGAGCCACAAAAAGCCAGCCTTGGTGGTGCACATCTGTAATCCCAGTGAATCTACATAGTTATAAGAGAAAGACACAGGAAAATTCCCAGGGAGCTCACAGGCCAGCTAATCTGGAATAGACAGTGATAAAGAGACTGTCTCAAACAAAGAAGAAAACAAGGACTGGTTCTTCTCCAACCTCCACATGAGCACCATGATGCATGTGTATGTGCATGCAACGCATATAAGTGTTTTTAAAAATGTTAAGAGTGGGGTTGGAAGAATGGCTCAGCAGTTAAGAACACTGACTGCTCTTCCAGAAGTCCTGAGTTCAATTCCCAGCAACCACATAGTGGCTCACAACCACCTACAATGGGATCTGGTGCCCTCTTCTGGTGTGTCTGAAGACAGTGACAGTGTACTCACGTATATAAAATAAATAAAAAATTTAAAAAATTGATTCCCACAAGTTTTCCTTATTAAAACAACGTTGAGTGCACAGTTGGGGCTAGGACTGGGGCTCAGTCAAGGTAGCATGTACAAAGCCCTGAATTTTACCCCCAGTACCACATAAAACCAAATACAGCAGTGCACACTATTTTTCCATAACCGCAGCACTTAGTCAGTGTAGCACAAGCTACAGAAGTTCAAGATTATCCTCAGCTACTTTAGGGTATATGAGATCTGGCCCCAAAACTAATTAAATCAGTAAATGAGAAAAGTAGAACGACTCCACAGTCTAATAACAGATGGGTGCTTGTGTGTGTGTGTGTGTGTGTGTGTGCATGTGCGTGTGTGTGTGCGTGTGTGTGTGTGTGTGTGTGCACATCTGTACAGCAGAACTCCAGGTCAAATGGGATAGGAGACTCTAGAGCTTTGAACCACATGATGGCAATGCCATATGATTGTCTGGATAGTCAGTCAGTGGGCACTGTTGATGGATGGAGGCAGAGAGGAGGCGGGTGCCACATATTAGGGCAAAACAAGGGAATTTTCTATTACCTTTCTCCGGACTTGTCTGCAGCAAAGTGTTTGCCCTTCAATGGCAATGGATCAGTTGGGCTAAATTATCAAGGTAAATTAGTCTCCTGGGGCTGGGGCTGCTGTAACAAATGACCACTGACTAATGATTTCTATGCAATGGAAGATTATTCTCTCCCAGTTCTAGGAACAAGGATTTTGAGATCAGTATCTCTGGGAAAAATCACAGTGTGGCTTGGACCGTGTGTACCCAGGAAGCTCTAAAAGAACATAAACGACTTGTTTTTTTTTTTTTCTGGATTCTGGTGCCCTCAGTCATTAGCTTGTGGCCTCCTCTAAGTTCCGCTGCTGTCACATTGCTGTCTCTGTTATACACATTCTGCAACTCCTTCTTCCTTTATAAAAAAAAATGTATTTTATTTATTTGATTACTGGTTGGTTGGGCAGTTTTTTGAGACCAGGTTTCTCTGTGTAGCCCTGGCTGTCCTGGAACTCTATACACCAGGCTAGCTTCGAACTCAAAGAATCCCCCTGCCTCTGTCTGGAGTCTGGTATTAGAGGTGTCTGCCACCAATGCTCAGCTTCTTCCTCCTTCTTATAAGTATTTCAGGCCCTCCTAAATATTGCAGAAAAATTTATCTTAAAATCTTTAACTTCAAAACTGGGGTTATAGCTCATTTGGTAGAGAGCCTGCTAATGCACATGAAGGCATGGTTTGGATCCTCAGAATAAACTGGATGTGTGTTCATACATGCGTGTGATCCCAGCATTCAGCAAGTAGAGGTAGGAGGATCAATAGTTGAGAGTTATCCTTGGCTACATGAAATTCTGTCACAATGGGGCTGGGGGTTTAATTTCATCACATCTGCAAAGAGTTGTCTTCCCCCATGCCCCACATAAAGTAACATTCACAGAGTGATACCTTAGGATATTATGTTTTAATCTGTTACACAAGACCAGCTCCTGCCTTGGTCCTGATGCCTATCAACAGAAGCAAACACTGACCTTTTGCTGTCAGGAAGAAAGATACAGTCGGTTAAAAGCCATGTGTGTGGTTCTGTCTGCTCTCTGATCCCTCTTCTAGTTTCACGGGCTGCCGGCTTCCTGCTTGCACAATGACTCTTTGAAGAAGCCCCAGACGGAGCTTCCTGTGAGTGGTAGCCACAGTGCATGAAATGAAAAAGAAAAGCAGGCTTCTCACTGGGAAGGGGGTGGCAGATTGGGGGCCACATCCTTCTTTGTGCTGGGGGTTATGCTGTTCATTATAGGATAGTTAGTGGCATCCTTGGTTTCGACTCAGTCAAAACTAGTATAATCGTTACCTCTCTACTCCAGCTGTGGCTACTAAGACTGACTCCAAACATGCTGTATAGAACTAATAACTCTCTCATGAACCTCACTGGTTTATTGACTGATGAAGGCCCATTGTAGTTCCTAGGCGCTAGGCTGTCTTGTACTCTTCTTGGGATTTCTCCACTTTTGCAAACAGAAAGGACTATATTTTAGGGTCTCTGCTCCGGACACTTTGTGATCCATCCCATTGAGATGGCTTCTGAATTTGAACATCCTAAGGTTGGGAGAACCCTAAGTGAATGGCCCCACTAGGGGTCCCAAGCTCCTATCTGATTTCTTGAAGTCACTAGGAACTCAACCATACTCGGATCTCACACAAAAGGACACCTCTCAGTTTTTTCCCTTGGAGCCCCAAGAATTGGTGGAGGTTGGAGCTTTTGCTAGTTGAGTCCTCAGAAGGTGGAAAACCCAAGGAAATATCTCAGCAGAGTAGGGGCTTTTGCCATCCATCCCTCCTCTCCAGATGTTTTCTTAGTTCTCCTCCTTACAAGTTAAAGTGCCTTGAGCAAGTTACATTATCTCTCTGCCTTTCTTTCATAAATGCTTTCTATTGGTATATATATATATATATACATATATATATATATATGTATATATATATGTGTGTGTGTGTGTGTGTATACATATGTATATATACATATAATATATATATATGGGTTTCATTATATTATCATACATAATTATTTTGATCAGATTCACCACCCAATCTCATTAACCTTTCTCTTCCCAGCTAGTTACCCCCCCCATCTACTTTCATGTCTTTTCTTTCGAACCCAGAGAGTCCTATTTGTTTATAGGAGCATGGGTAATGATTTGCATACAAAAAAGGGCGTGGGAGTCTGTTTACAGTGCCATGCAAAACTTTCCAATGGTTATGTGCCATGGGCACCTTTCCAATGACATTTTCCAGTCATTAAAGAAAATGTCTTTCCTCCCATCAACTGCTCTCTCTTTTTTTTTTTTTTTTTTTTTTTTGGTTTTTTTGAGACAGGGTTTCTCTGTGTAGCCCTGGCTGTCCTGGAACTCACTCTGTAGACCAGGCTGGCCTCGAACTCAGAAATCCTCCTGCCTCTGCCTCCCAAGTGCTGGGATTAAAGGCGTGCGCCACCACCGCCCAACTGCTCTCTTCATATAAGTCATTAAGGGGCGGTTGGAACCCCTCCTCCTGCCTCGGGTTTTCATCTGCAAAATATAAGAATAGAGTCTCCTTTTCTGGGATTGTGGTGGGAATGAAGTTAGGTGATGCAAGATAAACAGTGATCACTTAAAACTCCAGTGAGGTTCGGCACCTCTGTGGACTCCCTACAAGATTCAACCATCTTCCTCAAGCAACACTTCAAACACAGGCCTGGTTCCTCTCACCTGTCATCCCAGTGCTGGAGAGGCTGAGTTAGGAGGACAGTCTAGAATCCCCAAGACATTCTGGGCTCCATGGCTAGCCCAAGCTACAGAATGAAAACCCTGTCTCAAAATGTAGAAGGGTGAGATTGATGCATTTATTTCCTTGACATCCTGAAAAGTAATCCACAAATCCAATATCACATGTAAAATGCAGTAATGAATGCAACATTATATATTCTTCAACACCCACAAGTTTCATAGATCTGCTTCTGGTTGGAATGATATACGCAGGACTGACTTCTGTTTTCCATATTTTCTTTCATGTAAATAGTGTAAAGTCAGAAGATACAATTGAAGTCTGTTTTTGTTTTCTGAAGCAAATTTTCTACACTGGCTCCCTTCGTTTTACAGCCACACTGTATGTTCCCAGGCAGCTCCATATGCATAAAGATCAGGCTCCTTTGTAAGAAGGAGAGATTAAAAACACTTCCGGAAGTCTTGCTTTTCAAGTACTCATACCATAAGTGTAGTTGAATGAAGCAACAGTATAGCCAAATATAGACAATACAAGCCACGAAACCTCACTCATGATTGGCTCCCACCTCTGCCCCAAAAGAAGAACATTGTGGTTTAAATGCCGTAGTCCCAGGAAGTCTTGAAATCAACTGAAGGGTTTTTCAAATTCATTCTTCATCATTTCAATTGGACCCCAGCCCAGTGCAATTGGTGGCTAGGTTGGCCTGAGTCTCAGGTCCAGGGCTGACATTTTCAACCCTCATTTGACAGGACATAATTAGAGGAGAAGCCATACTCCAGTGTTGCTGACATTTGAGCCTCTGGAGCTTTCAATCCCAGCCATGGATTGGATTTCAGTTTCTTTCTTGCAGCACTGCCAATTTGTACTATTGTAAACTGAGCGGCCAACAACCTCTGAAAAGCCAGCTCCAGCTTGACTGGTTTTCAAAGGCCCATTGAAAGCTTGGAGCTTGTAAAAGGATGTGTTCGATGAAGCTTCAGTTGGCACCTCTAGGCCTGAGCTGATAAGATGCTTTGCAGCTTCGGTTTCCGCCAAGTGTTTTAAAACACGGGTGTTTGTTTCGGGCCTGTGTAATTGTTTGTTATCTGACCCACAGCAGTTCTTTCCCTTGTGAGCACATCATAAGTCCTTCACAGAACCAGAGCACAAGCTCTGTAAGGATGAAGGCTATTAACCCCGGGCTCAGTTCATGAGCAACCCGAAGCCTCATTAGATTGCCATCAGTGAGAGATCTGTACACCTAAGCCAAGGCTGTACTTCCCTTTCAACCATTTGCGCATGCCCTCCACGGCCTGGCTTCCAGGATTTGGATAAACAGGAATTGAGCCCCAACTATCCCTGGGGAAGTGGTTAGCTATTATTATCACCAGTGGAAAAACAAACAATAGTTACACGCTACAGAAAACAGCCTGGTTAACATCACCTTAAGGACCACATGACATCCAAGTTCAACCAGCATGCTTTTCTTTTTAACAGGAACGAAGTACAAACGTGCATGTACCTTTTCACAGAAACTTTCAACCTTACTGGTCTGCCTTGTCCCAGACTCTGACTTCAATATGTGTGGGTTGGAGGAACGTAGAAAAATTTTGTACAATGTACTTTTTCAAACTTTCTTTGAATGACTTCTGTACTGATGTCACTGTAAAAATCAGTGGCTCTGCTAAAGTGCTCATTTCTCTCCAGAAAGTACCATCAAGTCCATCTCTGACAATTTTTCCCCTTAGATCTTAAAATCCCAGATATAGAGCTTTTCACCATCATTTAAGACAACTGCATGGTGACTATTAGCCCTAAATTCCCATGATCCTTTACTAACAAAAATAAAGCAAACCTAATATGGCCATAAATTAGTGTAGTCGATTTTGTCGATCTATCAGACAATCAATTAACCTTGAATATTTTAATTCAAAGATGTGGGCTTGGCTGATATTCAGAAATACAGTAAAAAAATAACCCTACAGTTAGAGATATTCATTAGAGAAAAATGGTCTGCCTCTTAAATATTCTTCAAAAACAATTTAAACACACAGATGACATGTTCTTACAATAAGCATAATTGTTAATAGTCATGTTCCAGAAGAATGAGAATATATGTGTAAAATTTCTCACAATATGAAAAAAGATAAGATGATCTGGATTTGTCTAGGTTTGTTGCAAGAGAAACGTATACTTAAGAAAACATGTAGACAAGGAGACCAAAACTATGTCCCAACACTTGGGAGGCAGAGGCAGGAGGATCAGAAATTGAAAGTCACCCTCAGCTACATATCAAGTTTGAGGCCAGCCTCGTGTACATGGGACTCTGTCTCAAATATAAAAGAAAAAAATACATCAGAATAGCAACAATTTCTCATTAGCTGAGGGTAAAGCTTATCAAGGTTTAATGCCTCTCCCCAATGGTTGAGCTTTTCTATATTGTCCAAATCCCCTATGTGTAAGTGTTTTTACCATGGAAAAGTCCACTTAGGAAAGTAATACCCCACATGAGCTTGTTGTTCCTTAATGAATTAATAATATGAGAAGGGCAACATACTAACTTCCCAGAAGACAAGACGGAGATGAGAATATCAGTCTTCCATCCATTTGAACTTTATTCACTCTTGCTTTAAAAAGAACTTTCATGATTACATATTCCATGCACCCCGCAAAAAGCCACGACTTTCACATTCAGACTAGGGAATAAAAAGCTTGCCCAGGCAGACTGCGGATGGAGGTGGCTGTTCTTGCATTCTAATTGAGGGACTATGTGCCTCAACCATTCTCCTGACAGATTAAGAGAATGAAGAAATCACCAGCTGTCAGAGCACAGAGAAGGAAGGGACCAGGCGAGGGTGTCTGGCTGAGACATCCTTCTGTTTTCTTGAGTTAACATAGGGGAAGAGAAAGCCTCCAGCCATTGCATACAAGTTAGAGTGCATGCAAGCAAACAGTGCAGCGTTCAAGGGAGGGGCCTTGCAGGCCCAAAGAAAATGCCTATTTTGGGACTTGTGGTTGTGACCACAGTGTTCTTCTACCTTCAGTAAACTGCTCATGTTGTGATTAGAACTTTGACACCAATGGCAACTGGGTGACTAGATGCTAATTCCTTTTTTTTTTTTAAAAAAAGAGGCTGGGATGTTTTGAGACATGGCCTCAAATGTGTTATGTAGCTGAGGATGGCCTTCAAGCTTGGATCCTCCTGTCTCCACCTCCAAGGGTCAAGATTACAGCCCTGTATCACCACCAAGTGTCTCAGGTATTTGTTTTGAATAGACAGTAGATAAAGCAGGAGAGGTTGAAAGTTTTCTGACCTCATATCCCAACTATCCACACCAGTCTTACCTTTCTGTTGGTCATCTATCTTTTCCTATCTTAGACAATCCATCCTTGTAAGTCCTTCTGTCAAACTGTGTTGCTTTAGTCCACAGAGGTGTCCCAATTTCTCCCAAAGGCTTAGATGGAGGAGCTAAACCAGATCTATTGTCTCCTCTCTGTCATCTTGTATCTGCATACTAATGGGGGTATCTAAAGTGTTCATAAATACCTTTGCTTTTCTAGCTTGAAAATAGCAAAGAGATGAAGAAAATTACATGGTAATCTGCCATATTTATTCTGGTCCACTTGAAACAGGAAGTTCCTAGGGCTTTGTCACAAGCAATTGATAAATAGTACTGGTTTCAGTATAACGTTCAGGTAGATGTGCATTCAGAAACATTCACACAAGATGCACAGGAACATTACGAAGACTCTAATACTCATCACATGCAACCCCTTAATGTATAAACAAAATCATCTGTTTTCTTGTTCATATTTCCTTTATATTTAACATCTAAAGGTACCACCCAAAGGACGGCAAGCTGGGTCCAGTTGAGGAAAAGCCCGGTATAAAGCCTTTTCTCAATTGCTCTTAAAGAATCCCTCGGGCGGAGCCATTTTCCCTTGAGCAGCATCCTCGTGGCTCACTTAGGGAAGGGAAGGACATTTTACACTCTCATAGCTGAGAGCAATCTCTTTTGGGAAATGAAGCTAAAAGGGAAGCCCTTTTAGCTGTCTTCTGTTATTTATCTGCTCTCAATCCCAATCAATGTTATTTAGCACTGCTGAACAAGCATTAAGGGAGAATCTGAGAGGGCTCTAACTTCTAAGATGCTCAGATGCTTACACACTAAGCTTTCATATCCTAGTAGTCTTGGGTGAAGCCATTTCCCACCAAGGCAGATGATGCTCATATTTTAGGATGCACTTGTATGAGCTTTACAAGCAGGTTACTCTTCCATTATGAACTATTAATGTGGACTGCAGCCACACTGTAAGACTTCAGGATGATGCATATTGTGCAAGAGAAGGGGCAGCCTGTGTAAAGGTTTTTACATTACCCCACTGAAGGTTTTTGTTATCTTTCAAAACTTCAGAGTAGGCAGAGGAAACAGACCTAGCCCACAAGATCTTAAACAGAAGAGGACTTCTCTTATTTTCCTTCCACTTTCTGATTTCTCACTCTCAAGGGTATTCAGTTTAACAAATAAATAACCTTAGAGATACATGGGAGCATTGCCCAATTAAAAATGACTTATGCTGGATATAGTAGCACTTACTCTTAATCCAACGCTTAGGAGGCAGAGGCAGGCAGACGTCTGTGAGTTTGAGGCCAGACCGGTTTACTTAGTGAGTTCCAAGCCAGCCAGGGCAACACAGTGAGACCCTGTCTCAAAGAAATGACTTATATAGGGAGCTAATACTTGATTGACAATCTATAGCTACCACCAGAGCCTGTCTTAAAACTACCATGGCAATCATCATCTTAATTTTCTCTTTTCCTCTATGATGGAAATGAAAATAAATCAACAACATGTGAGCAGGTTCTCTTCAGTTCTAGGGGCATCAAACCCAGGACCCTGTGTATGCTAGGTAAGTGTTCAACTAGTTGCTCCACTAGTGTTCCAAACCTTCACATCAACAAATGGATAAGTGAAGCAGGTCTGGGATTCAATGCCATTTGTTCTTGTGTCCCATTAAAATTCAAGCCCATCAAAGCCCATCAAAGAGAAGAAAGGGCAAGACAGTCTTGGGTAAAGTGCAAAAAGCAAAACTGTAGCCCAACTAATTGCATGCAGCTGCAAAGAATAGCCTACATAGCCAAATGCTCTGGGCTGGCAATGTGGACAGGGAAATAAAATTGGTAGAGAAACAAGCAGAACTCAGCTTCCTTGGGTTCCTTCCGGGCTTAATGTGGGTGCGTCCTTTCCTGCAAGGCACCTGCATGCTCTGTGACATGACTTCCGGCCAGAAACTTCCTGTAGAAGGGGAAAAAATAGACAGTATTTCAGCTTGCCCCTGTTTTTTCTTTTTCTTTTCTCTTCTTTTTCTTTTCTTTTCTTTTGTTTTGTTTTCTCCTGTTTTCAGTTTTCAATATGATCTCAGACAGTGGTACTCGATATCTTGAGCTTGGTGGAAATCTTCTTTATGTAGATCTGTTTGGACAATTCTAAATTAACTAACATTTAGACTGATGTTATAGTAGAAGTAGTTCTGTCTGGCAGGAGGACAGAGTCTTCAGTATCAAACAACACCCAAACTCAATAATATGAATACCTGAGTCCCTTCATCACAGAATCTTGAATTGATTTGGAAACTAGAGAATTGTCAATTCTCTGATACAGACTTACTGATTTCATTTATTCTGCCAAAGGCGGCGAGGGGGGGTGGGGGGGCGGAAGGTCTTCATTATCTGCAATGCCACTGTAGCAGCAGATTGCTGGTAAATATTATTTCCTCTATCAGATTAAAGGGCAAACCTCACAGTTTCACGAGCTGTCACTTTATTTCTAAGTTGGTAGAATTTACTAGAGATATTCAGTGATTTAGTGACAATCTCTGTCACCAGCCTGTGCTTAACTGTTTTAGTGTTGTTGTTTCTTTCCTTCCACGTGACCACGGAGGTCATAACCTAGCATCTTTGCTTTCCAGATAAGGAAACAAATGATCAGTGTTATGGAGATAAGTTCTGACACCAGTTGTCCTCAAGGCCACTGTTGCCCAGTTATCCCACCAATGTTCTTTGTGAAAACCACACAATTGGAGGTCAGGACTTTCTGGATTTCCATTCTCAAAGGATCTTGGGCTTCATGTTTTAATAATATTCAGTTTCCTACTAGAAAATACTGTAAGCTCCATTTCCTCTTCCGGACAGCAGATCAAAAAAGCCCCGGCTTAGAAGTACTGGAGTATACAGATGGCTTTGCTGGACTTGAATTTTTTATGTTTATCACTTATTGTCCTGCATATTTTTAGCATTCATTTCATTCTTTTCCCTCAAACTGTAGAACAGTAAACAAATGAGATAATTTTTTAAATGAGTCAACAATGACAACAGAAACCATCTTTTAATATTCTATTCTTTTCCTCACTTGAAATTTCAATTCGTTTAGCCAAGTGATGCTGCTATCAAAATTTATTGCTAGGTAGAAGCAGAACTGTTTCAGTGATTTCACTAGGCACAAAAGAATCTCTAGAAGGGCAGACATTACAGTGAAACATATTTAAAGAGATTTAAAGTCTGTGTACTTATAATAGGTCATGCTTACATTTATTTGATGGTTTCTATGGGGTGAAACAGAGGAAGGAGGAAATACTACTAATGGAATTGTGTGGTTATTGTTTGATCAGACTATTGTTTTGGTTAATTGAACCAATGGGGTGATGTGTCAAGTTGTTTTATATTTAGGGCTGGAGGTAGGATAAGGATTTCTTCATCTGTTAACACTGGGAGTTTGATAATTCTGTACTGTAGGGGGTCATGATAAGCAGGGTGACATTAGGAACAGTTCTGCTTCTACCTAGTCAGTGACAGCTCCTTCCTCCCACCTCTCTGTCATTAGTGACAAGCTAAAATGGCTCCAGGCATGGGCTAATGATTCCCCTGGATTTTGCCCTCTGTCTTGAATGGAGAGTCTCTGCACTGTATCATGTAGAGTCTCCTAGAGAGCATTCGTGCTACATTACAGTAGCACATGCTAATCAAGTTCTCTATCACTGAGATACAGCCCAGCCTCCCCCCTCTAAATGATTGTCATTACCGTCATCGTTGTTGTCGTTGTCATCATCATCGTCATCATCTTCATCATCATCATCATCATTGCCATCAGCTGTCTTTTGAGACAGTGTCTCACTATGTAGTCCTGGCTAACCATAGCATAGCCTTGAATTTGGGAACAATCTTCTCTTTTTCTATCTTCCAAGTTCTGGGACTGCAAGTGTGTAATGCCTGTGTTTTACTGAGACCAAGTCTCACTGTCACCCACGATGACCTCGAACTTGCAATCCTTCAGCCTCAGCCACCTACATATGTGAATGACAGGCTTGCACCACCAGGACAATCCTGCACTTAACCTCAAACACCTGGTCACACTCTGCCACCCCATTATACTCAATTTCCTGAAACTTCAGACAAATTGAAACACATTTTTGGTCTTAATGACAGTTCTGAGAGAAAGATTCTGACATGTCTTGTTTCTGCACTCTTTTCTTTAGCTTCAGAGGGCACAATGTCAAACCATAGTACAGATCCAAATGTAGAGAAACACCGCCAAAAAATATAGCCCACTGAAGCTCATGGTGTCGTTTTCTAATCCCAGGGCCCCTTATGCAAGTTCCCTGTGTAAGTCTGTGGCCTGACTTTCTGAAAGCAACTTCCTGTACTTGTACAAAAATATTTCAGACAGTGATGCATTTCTAAACTCTTGTCTTTTCTTTCTCTCTGTTCCTTTTTTTTTTTTTTTGCCTTTCTCAGACTTTCACTCACATTATGCTAGCTCCAGTTGTCTGCCTTTAAGAAATAGCATTCCTGTGTTCTTTGAACATTTCACAACCATCATTAACACTATGCAAATTATTTTGCAGTCACTTATTTATTTTTATTTATTTATCTACTTATTTACTCATCTATATATGTGCGTGTGTGTGTGTGTGTGTGTGTGTGTGTGTGTGTGTGTGTGTGTTATGCATGCAGACATCCACCTATAAGTACCATGGCTTACAGGTGGAGATTCAAAGACAACCATCAGGAATCAGTTCTCTCCTTCACTCAGGCATGAGTCTTGGTGCTAAGCTCCTCTACTAGCTGAGCCATTACACCAGCACCTTGCAAAAAAACAAAAAACAAACAAACAAAACAAAACATTAAGGAGTAAATGCAGCTTTTGAAAGACATTTCTTGGACTGAGGGTACAGCTCAATAAGTAGAGGGCCTACCAAGCATGAGTCCTCATAAACCCAGTGTTGTGTTTCACAGCCCTGAGGAGGTGGAGGCAGGAGAACCAGAAGGTCATCTTTGACTACACAGTGAGTTCAAAGCCAGACTTTCAATAATAATAATAATTTAAAAGCATTGTCTCAAAAGGAAGAAAGAAAGAAAGAAAGAAAGAAAGAAAGAAAGAAAGAAAGAAAGAAAGAAAGGAAGGAAGGAAGGAAGGAAGGAAGGAAGAAGTTCCTATATAGTCCTCTACTCTGATCTCATGAAAGCTGCTAGGACCTAAATAGACCTAGGATAAAAAACAGAAGCAACATTTTTCCCCCTGAGACAGGGTTTCTCTGTGTATCCCTGGCTGAGATCCAACTGCTTCTGCCTATCCTGTGCTGGGATAAAACATGTGTGCCACTATGCCCAGCTATGACATTTTTCATAAAGGTATTTCCCATAACAGAAAATGTTTCATGCTTTTTCTACCTTCTTTATAACTTTCTTTGTATTACTAATTTTTGACATTAGCACAGCAAGTAATGTATTTCATCATTGCATCTTTATATATGTGTGTCAGACTAATAGGTTTCAATACAGATCTCTTCCTGCAGGCTCAAAGCTCATGTGATTTGTGATAAAGAAGACTAGTTTTAACTTGAGCTTAAATGATCTGAGGCCTCCATGGAATATATAAACATTAGCAGAGAATAAAAAGCCATAAAATTGCTTCTCTATTTGATTTGAGACTTCATTTTCGGTGGATATTTCCCTCGATTGATTCTGTTGGAATGTATAATTCTTTGATATTTGATTTTGTAGGACTTTTAAAAATTAACATAAATCATGCCCAGAATGCAGAAGCTTATTAAAATCCTTTCTTGATGGAGCTATATTCTAGTTATTGGTGAAGAGAAAAAAAAGAAAATACATAAATAAAGATGATAAAACACACTGTTTATTAAGAAGGAAAGAAGTCAAGTAGAACAGAATAAAAGGAATGGTGGGCCTGACATGGTGGCACATGCCTTGAATCCAGCAGTCAGGAGGCAGTGACAAGGCCAGCCTAGCCTACAGAGGGAGTTCCAGGAGAGTCAGGGCTGTTACATAGAGAAACACCGTCTCTAACCCCAAACCCCCCAAAGAAGTAATGGTGGTTAAAAGTGGGCATAGGATGGAGATAGGGAAAGGAAGATAGGCTTCTTCAAAAAATAAATCTGATCCAAGACTTAAGAAGCAAGAGAGTCAACCATGTAGGTATTGGAAGAAGTCTCTTCCAGTCTGGGCACATGGCTCAGTGACAGAAAATTTGTCTAGCAAGCCCTAGGTTATCAGTTTGAAGATAGTTGGTGCTCTAAATCTCTTTGAAGCTAAACCAAGCTAAAGGAACAGTCAGTGCAAAGGAGGGTGGGAGATGACCGGGTGTCTGGCAGAGAAGAGGAGTCTCCTAGGGACCAGTGTGCCCAACGTGCCCAGTGTGCCCAATGTGCCCCATGTGCCCAGTGAGGGAGTAGTGAAAGTTGGAGACATGCTTTTTTTCATGCATTATGTTGTGTGTGTTGGGAGAAGGGCACTCTCACACCACTGTGTACGAGAGCAGGAGTTAATTCTCTCCTCCTACCAAGTGGGTTCCTGGGATTAGACTCAGATCATTAGCCTTAAGGACAGATCTCTGTACCCTGAGTTATCTCACTAGTCCTTGAAAGGGAATTTTAACGTATATTGAAGCATGGGAGCTGACAGAAAGGGAGACACTAGGGGAAAGAATAAAAACACATCCAAGAACATGGATGTGGGTTTCTTAGAGCCTAGTTCCAGTTAATTGTCTTGACTCAACCTATATAAACATGTTAGTACATTCCGAAGTTGTTATCTTCAGAGGCTTGCTAGGGAATTTAAAGGACACTAGTGTGGTTCCTGAGGTGGGAGGTAACACCCTAGTTTACAAGGAATAGCATGGCAAGATAGGATCTCCTTACTATAAACATAAGTTTATAGTCTTATTTGTGAGGTTATCTGAATACTGCAGCTATACAGTTAGGAGGGACATAATATAAGTTTAGGCCTTAAGCATGGCTCATTGTTACATTAACAGGTATATTTTCTGGAGGGATGACAATAGAGTGAATCTGCTTATCCAGTTCCGAGCAACTACCAGACAGCTCACAGCTACCTGTAACTTCAGTTCTAGGGGGTGTAATGCCTTTTTTCTGGCAGCCAACGATGCTCATACACATGTGCATGTACCATCACACATAGCTGTACATATTTAAAAATTAAAGGTAAATCTTTAAAAAAAATCTCTCTTTAAAAGGAATATTGTCTCTACCCAGGCAACTTTCATAGCAGATGCGACTGATGCTAGAATCCTAGTCTCAGCTGGTGTGAGGTTTCAACTGGCCTCTAGAGTGAAAGGCTTTATCCCCTTCACTTTCTTCTGTGCTTCTACCCAGATTCAATTCTGACTCGAAAGTCCACCATGATGCCTGGCTAAAATTAAGTGTTCTAAATTTATCTTAACCCTAGATAAAGGAGAATAAAGAATATTAGGTCTTTGGAGAACCATGAAACTGATTGCTTTTGTCTATATATTACAGAAAACATTTTTCTGTTTATAATCAAATTTAATCCATTATCCACACCTACCCGTCATCATAACCTCCTCAAATTTATTGAACTCCTGGCCATTCATTGTCAGGTACTACATTAGTGGAGATATGGCATTAGAATACTATGTGATAACAGAGGGAGGAGAATCAAGAGTTCAAGGCCATCCCTCAGCTACACAATAAATTGAGGCTAGCCTAGGCTATATAAGATGCTGTCTCAAACAATAAAATAAAGGATCCAGTGTGACAGAAATGCCAAGCAAAGCAAGTATAGTATGCTCATAACGGCCACCTAATGTATCTGGGGGTGTAGATGAGGAGTGAGTGAGAGACAATTCTTCTCTGGGGAGTTGATAGAAAAGCAAGATTTGCAAGTAGCACTGACCAAGCTGCTGGAAGTGGATAAAGGGGCACAGGTCCTAGCATGGGTGATGGCTAAGAGTACTGGAGCTGAAGTCTCTTATGGCAGTGGGTTCAACACATTCGAACGTCTCAAAGTTCCATTTCACTAAACACATATGTGTGTGTGTGCATGTGTGTTTGTGTGTGCAGTGTCCACAATTACAGAATGTTTACAGACATCTGTTCTGTATTTTACCAAAATTTCAACCAACCTGGCCTCAGAATAGAATTTCTTCTTGGGGAGAGAATTCCTGGAGCGGGTGCTGGTTTATTTCTAGTTTTCCCAAGAGGCACTTCTTCATCAAAGTATATGCAGAAGGAGTAGGAGGTAAGTTTGTGATAACCTATAAACTGCATACCAGCCTATGACACCATCCCTTACCCACTGCACTTCACCTGTTCTTTGCCCAGCCAGACTAGATGGTACCGAGGATGGCTATGGATGCCATATTTGAGTGGAGGAGGCTGATTTTACTCTGCAGATGTTTTGTGCCACCCTCTTTTTCTTCTTTCCTCTCCTCTCAGCCTCCTCCTGTCACCTTGCCCACATCTCAGCATGTTCCAGAAACCAAAAGGGCAACTCTGCTTCCCTGGAGCTGATGGAGAGGTCGGGAGAAGGGACACAGCAGGGCTAGTCATCCCACAGATCTTTTCCTGCTTCAGCCTTTGATTTCTTTAGAGCAGTGGCAGAGAGGAAAGCCAGAGAACATACTGCAGAGGCAAAACTGTAGCTTCAGCCCAAATTAGGAATTCAGCAGGGCCTCCTCCGCCTTTCCAACAGGAACAGGTGCCTGCTGAGTCTGGGGACAGAACCACCTGGGATACCTCTCATTTTTCTTACTTGAGTATTTTCCATCATGCAGAGCTTGTTGGTGGCTGAAAGGCCAGCAGGCTGGAACTTGTTTCAAAAGCAAAGAGAAACTTTTGGTACATGGGAATTACCTTCTCTGGGCTGTTTTCTCTTTTAAGGATATGATCTCGCATCACACTGCATTTGGTTCACTGGTGTTTGCTTCAATAAAGTCTCATGGTCCATCTTTCACAGGAATCCCTGTGTAAATTATGAGAAATATTCACTCTTCAGATACCAAGGACAAATATTTAATGGTTGATTGGCCTTTATTTGTCAACAGAATAGAAAAAAATTGAGGATTAAAAATAGTAGGTTAGCAAGATAATACCCTATGACTTTGTTGCCCAAAACCTACATGGCAGAAGGAATTGACTTCTGTAAACTTTGGGAGGTTCTATATCCTTTTTATTGTTTGAGACAGAGTCTTATGTAGCCTAGGCTAGCCTCAATATACTATGTAGCTGAGGATGGTATGAACTCCTGATCCTGCTCCCTTTCCCTCTGATATCATATGAACTCTAATATCATTATCTCCATTAATGTAGTTCCTAACAATGAATGGTCAGGGGTTCAATAAATTTGAGGAGGTTATGAATAATGGGTAGGTGGATAAATGTATTAAATTTGATTATAAACAGAAAAATGCTTTATGTAGTATATAGATAAAATCTATTAGTTTCATGGTTCTCCAAAGAACTAATATTCTTTGTTTTCATTTATCTATGGCTAAGATATCATCATAGCTAGTAGATGCCTTGTGCATGTGACAGGTAATCAAGTACTAGGGCACGGAGATGCCATTGTAGCTGCTCTTTCTAATCTTCAGCTTTGTTTAACTTGAAAATAATATGGCAATCACTTCCAAGTCAATAACATTAACTCTCTATAAAATTTGGACTGAATAGAAAAATACAAAAATTTAAAAGTTTGTCATGGGTATGCCTATATAGTCCCAACCAACAAGAAAACTAAAGCTTGAAAGGACGAGGTGACTTCTTTGCCCAAGGTCACATATCTGCTTGGACTGGACTCTAGATATCTGAGATGGTAGGTTTAGTGCTTTCCTTTATTGTCTGTCTTTTTTCTAAAGGGTCTCATGTCACTTAGGCTGGTTTTCAACTGCATATGTAGTCAAAGATAACCTATCTCTATAATCCAAGTGCTGGTAGCATAGGCATATGTTACCATAGCCAGCTTTAGTTCTTTCTTTACTATCGAACAGAATTAGTTGCTTAATAAAAATATCCATGGAAAAATAACATATGTATTTTGGGCACCGACTTGTGTTTGTAAAATCACTTATGCCTAGATATCATGAAGTTATTCCTGTTATACATATCCCATACCCACTTCTCAGCATGGAGCCTAGTGTGGTGACTGGATTAAAAATGGGACTCAACTGAAAAGATCTTAGTTGGGACTGGGGAGATGGTTCAATAGATAAAGCAAATGCCCCCAAACTAGAAGGACCAGAGTTCAGATCCCCAGCAGACATACAAATGCCAGGTGGATGTGGCAGCCCACCTGTAATCCTAGAACTCAGGAGGCAGAGACAGGGGATCACAGGAGCAAGCTGGATGGCAAGATGAGCCAAATTGGCAAGCTCTGGGTTCCGCCTCAATGCCTAAGGTGAAGACTGATCAAGGAAGACATTAGCACTAACCTCATTCAATGTGCATCCTAGCTGAAGTATCCAAAATGTAAGGAAGCCATTTTTTTTTAGCAGTCCATAAGCCTGGACCTTTTCCTAGGGAGAAATATTACCTTTAGAGTGGTCAGCCAGGTTTGGTAGTCTGGCAAATCTTTGCTCTGGAAAAAAGATCTCCCATTCTTTCTAAAGCCATCCAGTATACAAACATCCTTGAGAAGCCAGTTGGGAAGACATATGTGGTGAACAGTTGTTGCTCATCAATATATGCATCATTCTGATGTACCTTGTATTCCAATAGAAGCTGATTGAAAGTGCTACATCAAGGGCTTGGGGATCATTTTACATCGTATACAGTGGAGTCAGGGTCTTCCATTTGTCGTAGAGCTTTCCAGTTTGGTTCATCTAGCAAGTCAGCTTGCTCCGGGGATTCCCCTTCTCTGCCTCATGAATTCTAGGCTTACAGGTGGGCTGCCGTGTCTGTATATCTGCTGAGGACCTACACTCTGCTCCTCCTGCTGTGATGCTCCTCCTGCTGTGGTGCTCCTCCTGCTGTGGTGCTCCTCCTGCTGTGGTGCTCCTCCTGAGCCATCTCTCTTGCTCCCAATTAAGATCGTTTAATTAACTAAAAGAGTTCTATGGTCAAATATATTTGAAGAAATTTATGGTAAACCAAATTTTTACCACTGAACCTAACAGAACCTTCCAGGTGCCCATGTCTGTGCACCATCAGAAAAAAAGGAACACAATATGAATCTGTCACCATTCAGTGCTTCCTGCACGGACCTGAGAATTATCTGGAGAGCTCGATGGTTGAGCATTTGCCATGCATGCATGAGGCTCTGAGTCTGAGGGAAAAATTAAAAGCAAACAAACAAACCAAAAAAAAAAAAACAAACAAACAGAGCTACCTGCAGAAGTGCAGATTCACCGGGTCTACAGTGGAACAAGAGATTATGAATGGCTAACATCCAAATAAGCTTAATGTAATTTTGCCAATGTGGGAACTCTTAAGCTAGTGCGGATCTGGATGAATGGAGACTGTAAGCTTCAAGTAGGTTTAAGTTCGTCTAAGCATCTTACAACATGGTCTGCTTGAGTCACCCTCATCCTCATTATTCATGGACAGAAAGCTGATCTCACATGGCAAGAGGACCTTCAGAGCACATTCAAATGATTCAGCTTCACCTTATCTTATAGTTACATTCCTTAACACTGTGGTTCCATGGCCTGAATACATGATAGAATCCACCTCCCCCCCACCCCCAGCAATGTTTTGGAAACTCTTGATTCCAAGACATAATCCAGAACAGTAACAAAGAAACCTCTAGGCTAGGGACTTTGTGCCACTAGGTTGTAAAAGTCCCCCAGTGATGCAAATGGAAATTTACCCTTAAACCTCTGACAGAGATCAGTGAAGGAAGTGAAAGCCTGTTATGTATGTAAGTGGAGCATAAATCCCCAAGCTATACCTGCTTTCCTTTCTTCCGCATCCCTGATGCTGCCACGAAGAACTGAGAGAAGAGAGATGAGCAAGCACAGGCTCGTTTCCTTCCGAGCATCACCTAGGCTCTTCTCTGCGGCTCATGTCTGGAACAAGTTATTGTAATGTTTGGGAAGCACAGAAAACTCCTTACGTAGGAATTTTGACCAGGATGAAGCAGTTGCATGGCATTTATGATCAATTAAAATGCAGCATGATCTCAATTACTACACTGAATAAGATAATCCTGCAGGAGCATCCTGTGAAGATAAGATTTCCGGGTTTGGGTCATAGCTCTCTGTAATTAGCAGCTGGGGCACCACAGTGAGCAAGTGACTCCAGCTCACTCATCCTAATTTAGTCACATACACAAAAGGGAAAGTGAGAAGTTCGTGACATTTTGAGGTGTACTAGCAGCATGCAATCCATCTGAACGAGTGCACACAGCATCCAAGATGCAGTAAATCCTGATAAAGACTAGGTATTTTTTAGGTTGGTTAAATAGCGTTTAAATGTCTGACCATTAGCTACCTCTGGGATGTTTATTATCTACCTTCAATGAGACATGTTAGTTGAGATGTTGAGATGGACTATTCAGAAGATTTTATACTAACTTAACAGAGTATGTCTATCAAATCTAATAATCAAATTTGTGTCCTTGGATTATGTGTGCTGTTACTGAGTTTTTGAAATAATTCACTTTATTAGGACCTTGGTCCACGGGCTGATTTTTCATATGCCTTCCTCGTTTAATATTTTTCATAATTCACCTTTATTTTATTTTATAAAAGTATTTTAAAGATAGATTGGATATTATACAATTGATTTTATAAAGTAAGCCTTCGAACAACTAGTTTAACTATAAGTTCATAAATATTGTGTCGTAGGAATGAATGGAAAACCACTGAATCTGTCCTCATGCTATGCAATAAACAGACACAAATCAAGTAGCTCTAAATCATATCCACTTGTTAATTCTCCACTTTTATTTGTGGGAAATGTGGCCATGGTGTAGCTGAATCCTCTATTAGGGCTTCATGAGGTCAAAATACAGATGCCAGTCTTACCTGGAGCTTGCACAAAGGATGGCAAAATTGAATTCCTTGAAGTTATAGGACTAGGGTCCCTAATTTCTTATTGGTGGTCAGCAAACAAAACGTGTGCATTGTGCAATCGAGGGGGGGGGTCACATCCTATCACTTTTGACATATTTTATTGACTGAAAATAAAATAAGTCCTAGCAAGTACTCCAGGAGAGAGTATTAGACAAGGATCTCACTGTAGGATGTGCCCACTACACTCATGTGTGTGTGTGTGTGTATACATACACATACACATGCATACGCATACACATACACATGCACATACATGCACATACACATACATATGCATATACGTATACACACACAAGCATATATATATATAAGCATATATATATATATATATATATATATATATATATATATGCTTATTCTAGCAGATAAGTCTTCCAATTTTAAGTTGGCAATCATCAGATCAACCAAACCGAGCAGCAAGAAACACACTAGCTGGACATGGTGTTACGTGTCTTTTAAATCTCAGCACTTAGGAGGTAGAGGCAAGTGGATCTCAGTGAGTTCAAGGCCAGTGTGGTCTACAAAGAGGGATCCCCGGCAGCCATGGCTATTACACAGAGAAAGCCTGTCTGGAAAAAAACAACCTGCAAAGCATCCATTTAGGAGGCACAGATAAGAATCACAGAGTACTCAATGTTCCTGGAGTCTCAGATGAAGAAATCGGTCTCTGAATTAATCCTGCAATACTTTTCAAATAATACACCATATAAGAATGAAGATTTTCAAAATTCCCAGCTTTTGTGTTCCTAATATTTCTACAATGATTTCCTTGGGAATATAGAAGCTAACGTAATTTCCTTTGGGGTGAGATATTTAATGTTGTGAAAGCTAATGGCTATGTTAGTGGTGAATCCCAGTAAAAATGTACCTCCATGAAGTCCCTGGGATATACCATAGGTAGCTATGGAAATGGCTTCATAAACTTCTTTTAGAATCTGTTAATTTTTTAAAAATAAACTATGGGTTTTAATTTACAAGAATCTTCTTTTTTTTAAGCCTGAATCTCTACCTGAGACTATAAATAAATGTCTCAATGAGTCTGTGGCTGGTGTCTGCAGCAAGATTGCTTTGCATTTGTACAACCCTTCTTCTGGCAAAACAATAGTGGAAGACAGTGTTTACATCCAGATGTGGAGTACTAATGGCTTCAGGACCTTTTGGAAAGTGCTTCTTACATAAATATCAAAGGAATAAATGTGCGAGGGAATGGTTAAGTGAGTGAAAATGGAAAACATGTTACTTCCAAGGAGAGAAAGTCATCCACAGTGGAATATAACAGAATATAACAGAAAACCCAGACAATGGTTTTCCATCAGAAGTCATTTGGTTACCATGGCACTGCTATGATTTGAATGTCGGTCCCCTCCAGAACTAATATAGAAACTGAATAGCCAATATCACAGTTTAACATGTGCGAACTTAGGAGACAAAGCACATAGGTTCTGCTCTCAAAAACTAAGTTATCACAGGTCCATTTGAAAACAGAGAGTTTGGGCCCAGAGATGCCACAGTGGGTGGCATGATAGCCTGAGTCCAATCCATTGTTCACGTGAGGTAGAGAGAAAGAACTACTCACACAGGTTGTCCTCTGACCTCTACATGCTCACCATGACACAGAAATGAATGCCTCCCCCAACACATAGAAAATAGATATATAAATTGGGGGAAAAAGAAAAAAAAAACCAAGGAGTTTGTTTCTCCACCTCCACAATTCTGCTGAGTGTATGTGGCATACAGTTTCGACCCTTTAGAAGATGAAACACTCAAGGCAAAATTTTGGAAGTGGAGACCAAGCTCTCTCCAGACACCAATCTTCAGGTACCATGATCTTGAATGTCCTTGCCTCCAGAACTGTAAGAAATAATTTCTTATTCTTTACAAATGGAACAGTATCTAGTATTCTGTTGAAGTAACTCAAACCTTGTAAATTTCAATACCCTTTAATGGGGTGCAAAGGATATAGAGACAAAGGTAAGTGGGATTTATAGGGGAGCAAGTAGGGATCATTTGGGGGTATTAATTTATAATTAGATAATATTAAGGGCTTTATGCTTTTACCAGAGTAAAAGTTAATGCATCTATTGTGTACCTACACTGCTAAAACATACCCTGCAAATACCTCTTTCCCAACAGTTAGAAATCCATCCTTTTACTGGGCTAAGTGGCCAGAAACTGTCCTACTCTTTGAAAAGTCTTTCTGTCTCATCTTTAACATTGCTAATTCATAGCTCCATCTTTCACGCTCTTATAGATTGTTTTCTCGTGTTTGGGAGGGTGGGTTGTATTAATCCTAGGGCCTTTCCCATGCTGGATAAGTACTTTACCACTGAGCTAATAGGCCCTTCTCATGGGAATTTTGCTTTGTTTGTTTGCTTAGTTGGTTTGGGGCTTTGGTATTTGCTTGTTTGTGACAAGAGCTCTCATAGTCCAGGTTGTCCTATATGCAAGGATGACCTTGAACTTCTATCTCTCTTCCTTCCACTACCCTAAGGTGAGACTAAACTAGTTTATGTGCTGCTGGGGTTTAAACCAAGGACTTCATGCATGGAAGTCAAATAGCCTACCAACTGAGCTACATCTCCACCCTCTTGTGATAAACATGGTAAAGCTAACATCCCGTAGAATAACACTGAGATACCTAGGTTGAGGGATTTTAGTTTCAAAGCAAGTGATAATGAAAAGGCATACTGAACAACTGGGTCGGTTCTCCAGGTGGCATTTGGGACCTAGGAATAGCAAGATGTAGCCTTAAGTTGAGACGAGGGCTAAGAAGTGAAGCATCCAAGGCTCATGCTCTCCTGATTCTGTGATTTGCTTGCTCTAGTTCATGGAGTCTCCAAGAAGAAATATGCTAGGACTTTAAGGCTATGAGTGTCTATTGACTGGGGTCCAGACAGACTCAAAGAAGCTTGGATTCGATTTCATAGAGATGAGTTCTCCATCAGAAATAGAACTCAAACCCCAAGAATGCCTAATTGAAAAATTCTACCAATTTGCTTTCCTTCTTGAGACAGGGTCTCATATTGCTTAGTGGACTCAAATTGAATCTCCTGCCTTTACTTCCCAAGTGCTGAGATTACCATCCCATACCAACATACCACTTTATGCAATGCTGGGAATGGACCCCTAGGCTTCGTGTATGCTAGGCAAAACTTGACCAACTAGAGCTACATCCCCAGCCCGTCCACTGAATTTTAAATTTTGAAAGATTTTCCATAAGTATATTGACACTTGTAAAGAAAATATAGGATATTTGTTTTTATTGTTACTTGAGGGATAGGATTTCACTATGATGCACTTGGCTAGCCTGGAACTTACTATATAGATGGGGTAGGCCTCAAACACATAGAGTTACACCTGCCTCTGCCTCTTTAGCATTGGGATTAAAGACTTGCACCACTACTCCCAGATCCTAATGTAATATACTTTATTTGACCCAACATATCCAAAATACTATCATTTCAATGTATAATCAGCTGACATATCATAGTATCAGCCCTCATGAGGCAGGAAAATACCCACAAGTCTGAGGCCAGCAGGATCTACAGTGAGTTTGAGGCCAATCTAGACTACAGAATAAGGTACTGTCTTTGTGTATACAATGGATATATTTTATACTAACTTTTAAAAATGAGCCATCAAGATCGGGGATGTTATTTTATATCGACAGACCATCTGAATGTGGATTCGATGCATTCAGTTGTTCACATATCACAGCCATGTGTATGTGGTGGCTACTGGATACAAAAGGACACCTATAAAAATCATCTAATAACTACTTGATTGGAGGTAAGATGTTCAAGTTGGTTTGGTTGCCATACATCTAAAACACTGGAAAATAATCTGGGAAATCTAAAATATTCCTGACAGTTTATTTAAAAGTGACCACCAAGAAATTTACTTTAGAAAATTGCCTAGAAGGAAATTAAATATTATCATAATATGAAAGTGCCTTTGTGTGTGCTGTTAGAGAATGATTTCTGAGCTCCTAGCCTAGAAAGAGAGTATTAATTAATGTTGCAATACAAGGACAGAAAGAGATATAGATAGAGACAGACAGACAGGCATGCAGACAGACGGAGACAGACAGGCAGAGAGACAGAGACTGAGAGACAGAGGGAGAGAAAAAGAGAGGGGATGGAGAGAAAATGGAGGAAAGAATTCAGATGTACTTCACTTCACAAGCTATGCTTACATTTAGAAAACTGGAGAAGTCTCCATCACAGAGGCAGAGCGTATTTTAGGTGGAAAAAAAATGCCACTGTTTCTTCAGGGGAACATATAGCTTCCAGCCTCTGTTCCTTTTGAAATTCAAATACAGGATGAGAAGTGGATCTTAATGGTGGCTGTCCCCAGACAGAATATGCCTTCATTAATAGAACTGCTCTGTGCAAGCAGTCTCCTGATTGCTAGTTTCCAAGTTGCAGAGATGATTCATCCTCAGGAAATGAAGCGACAAGTTCATTTTCCCAGAAAAGGTCTTCCCTGCCTCTTTAAGATCATATCTCTTCCTGCTCTTCTCTCTATACCACTGACCTTTTTCAACAGCCACTAGCCTCTCAAGGTGCTTTAAAAATAAGTGGAGGGCTACTGAGATGATTCAGGGGGTAAAGGTACTTGCTGTAAAGGTGTTTGCCTATACTTCCTGATGACGTGAGTTAGAATCCCAGGATCCATATGGTGGAAGAAGAGAGCCAACTCCTGCAAGTTGTCCTCTCACTTCCACGTGCACTTTTGGCATGTGCACATATATACATACATACCCAATAAATCTAATAGAAAAAAATAAATATATGAAGTAAAGTGGCTGGGAGATGTCCCTGTGGGTAAGAATGATCTCTGTGTACTTGTGAGGATATGAATTCAAGTCCTCTGAACATACATCAGAAGTAGGGCAAAGTTATGTATGCTTGTAACACTAAGTGTTGTGAGAATAGAGACTGGAGACTCCCTGGTACTTGCTGGCCACCAGCAAGTCTCCAGGTTCAGTGAGGGACCATCAAAAGAATAAGATGGTGAATGATAAAGCAGGACATGCATCATACCACACACATACACACACACACAGACACAAAGACACACACACACACACAGACACACGAACACACACACACAGTGAGCAATTGAAGCAGATGGTCAACAACAACATTGACCTCTGGACTTTGTATGCATTCATGTACAGATTCATCCACATACACATATAACACACACATTCATATCACACACACATATACACAGAGACAATAACACTTTACAATTTTGTTTTACTTTCATGTATCTGTGTGTGTGTACCTTCATGATTTCATGTGCACCAAGCGGATGAAGGTGTCCTTGGAGGCTGGAGGTCATCAAATCTTTTGGAACTGAAGTTACAGGCAGTTGTGAACTATCTGATAGGGGTGTTGGGAATTGAATCCATGTCCTGTGGAAGAGCAGTAGACACTCTGAATCACTGAACTGTCACTACAGCCCCTGACCCTTGTTTTGAACACTAAGGACTGATGACAGGATGTCAGTATGCAAAGCATACACCCTACTGCTGAGCTACACAACCATACTAAGTGAAGAATTTATTGAAAAACCTCAAGTGTTTCATGCAAAACAGAGGCTCTCTTCTACATGAGATTTCCACAAGAAAGCTTAGGCTTCTTCACAGTACTAAGTTTCTTCATTGCCAGACCTCTTACATCATCTGATACCCATAAAAAAGTGACTATGCCTCTTAAAGCTAAGGTCTAGGACTGGGGATGTAGCTCATGGATAGAGTGATTAGCATGTTCAGGTACTGGATTAATAAGAACCAAAACAAACTCTAGGTCTAGAATTGGTATAGCAACACTCTACAGGCTTTTTGTGGTCAAGATAAGTCAGGCCATTATCAAGGGTGCAAAGGAGACAACACTACTTCTAAAGCATGTAAATATGGAGACAAAAGCAATTGATGGACATTACCTTGAAGGACTACCACACAGGGGTAAGGATACCTCTTGTTTGGAACCCTAAGAAAGTAATGACACTTCTTTTTTCCTCTGAGATAGTCATATGTATCCCAGGCTAACCTTGATTCTCTCATTGAAGCCAAGGATGACCTTGAACTTCTGATATTCCTACCTCTACCTCCTAAGTGCTAGAAATACAGGAGGGCACTGTCATACCCAGTTCATGTAGTGAAGGGGAAGGAACCAGGGCTTTGTGAGTGTTGCATAAGCAAGCCCACATCTGAACTTAATGCCAGTTCTCCTGTTACTTTTTCTTATTCTGTATATTCAACTTTTCTAGATATTGTCTAAATGATAAATACCATAATTTGTTTTCATCAGCTGCCCTGGCTGCCCTGGATCTCTAGATACAGCCCAGGTGGGCCTCAAAATCACAGCAGCCCTCCTGCCTCAGTTTCCCACGTGACAGGATTATAGGTATGTACCATCATGTCTAGAAAACTAACTTTTAAACTGTGAGATGTTTGTACTCATAATTTATTAAATAGTGTCAACGTGAACATTGGGAATAAACAGACCAAGAGAGAGATGTCAGTAAAAACATGACGTCTGCCGTGTCTCCAAGATTTTTTTGTTTTGTTTTGGCTTTGTTTCTAAAAGAATAGCTAGCTAAAGTACTAGCTGATGAACAAGAGGAAAGTGTAATTTTCTATCCATAAGAAATGAACCCTTGCCTCTTTAAACATTCTGCTTGCTCATCATTTAGCTCAGCATGTGACTGCTTTCTCTTACATTCAAATGAAGGCTGTAATCTACATCCTCAAGAATAAATCGATTTACCTTTTCAGAGGCCATGGGCTTTCTTCGGCTTGAGAGCTTGCTCCTATCTAATCAAGCTAGCCATCACTCTGGCAACAGAAGGCTTCTGAAAGGTGAGATCATAAAAGTCATTTTCATCTCACCCAAAAGTCCAGGACCTTTAATTACTTGCTCTGAGACAGGTATCAAGGTCACTTACCACCTAGCTGTTCTGCAGTTCACAGAGGTTGAGATGAAATGAAGACCTTTCAGTCTAGTGACTTCTTGTCTTAGAGATGCCGGACCACCATTCATCTTCCATCGACCCTCCTCCAGCCATTTCAAGCACCTACCTCTTTCCACAGGACATGCTCCAGCCTCAGCTTATACTGTTTTCTGCTTTGTGCTCAGATCTGGTTCTCTTTCTTCAGGGAGTTTCCCTTCATTTCAGATTATATTTTGTTTCTCCTCTACTGCCATACTCCCCAACATTTTGCTCTGCTACTATGTCTCATATGCTGGTAATGTGAGGAGGGCAATTTTTAAAAATACCTACCCTTGGGAAAACACATGACCTGGGGAAGAGTTTCCTGCAAAATGGTGCAGGAAGATCCAAGAAGGCGGTGTGGAGTCTAGCCTGGGTCTCTGTGATACTGCTTGAGCAGAGAGCATGGCAAAGAACAGAAGCACAGAGGCCAGAAGTTGTGGGCCAGATTTCATCTGACCAGATCCCCATCATAGGCTATGTACCAGGTTAGAGAAGCATGCATCAATCACCTCTGCAGCATTAACATCTCTTGGAAGGGAGTGGCCTCCTATGACCCCCATCATACCCCTGGGGTCCATGCAGAGAGGACGCTATATATGGAAAGTCATATTCAAAGACCCTTAAGGTTCTCTGAAACCCAAGATATTCTACTCTCTTACAAACATACAGTGTGGTTTTCCAGAGAGTACAGAACATACAGAAAAAGACTCAACATAGAGCAGAAGAGGAATCTAGATATCATTCACTCAAATATTGAAAAAACTGGCAACCATACAAATAGCATTGATATCTATATCTATATCTATATCTACATCTATATATATATATATATATATATATATGTTCTTTAAGACTCCTGACATATTGAGGGTCATAGAAATGACTTAGCAGGTAAAGGTGCCTGCCACCAAGCTTTACGATCTGAGTTTGGTCCCTGAATTCTACACTGTTGAAGGAGAGAACTGACTCCTGCAAATTGTCCTCTGATGTCCACAAGTTACACTGCAGCACCTTCATACACATATAAGATAAACAAACAAACAAACAAATAAACAAATAACTGTTGAGAAAATTAAAAACAGTAACATATTGACATGCAATTGGCTTACTTTTCTGTTTAAATACTTTAATTAGTAAATGTATCTCAATGTCCCTGGATTAATTGCTTTTACTCTGAAGTTGGCTCCTTTAGGTGTTAAGTAAAGAAAGTCTCTTTGGTGGGGCACATTGGTTCACACCTACAATCCTAACATTCAGAAAGTAGACATAGAAAGATAACAGCAGGCTTGAGGCTAGACTCTCCAGGGCTTTAAAGTAAGACGCTGTCTCAAAACAAACAGCTATGGATAAACAAACAAACAAATAAAAACACAAAACAAAGCAAGTCTCCCAAGATACTCAAGTCTAACATCCTGGAAGGAATCTGAGACCAAAACTTGAGGAGTCACCGGAACGGATATTTCCCCTATACTCAAGTCCATTCTTCCCCATACTAGCGCTGAAATTTTGGTCACGTGGAAGCATGTCAGCACCTATTTCTTCATCCAGAAGCCTATGGAGTGACAGTAAGAATATCATTGTGAGGGTTTTAAGAGGATTCCTCAGGTAAAGGGCTATAGGTGCTATCTGGTATGTGTTGAAAAGAATCACTCATGGAGTCACTGCTGACCACTAGGAACCAGGCTTCCCTCCAATAACACTAGAACTGAGAAATTCACCAAGGAGCCAGTGACCCAGAGAATCTGGTCATATTCGTGTGGACTTGGCTAGACAGACAGGACCCTCATCAAAGAAGTTTAACCATTTCACTTCACTGAGGTATTGCTGCATCCTGCCTAGCATGGTCCTGGAAACCTGACTGAGGCAACTCAGGAATGGAGGAGGAAAAGAAGAAGGACCAAGGAAATCATAGACGCACTTAGAGAAAAAGCTGACAGGCTGTGCTGGCACTGATTGAGAGCACCTGCTAAGTAGCCTGGAGCTGCAGTGAGGTTATTCTGTACAACTTGAGGAGTTAGCTGCTCTTAGTGGGAGGTCTCTGTAGAAGAGCAGTCTCAGGTTGCAGTCACTTAGGAGGGGGAATTTGTGATTGCTGATTTTTGCACACACTGGTCAATCATTCTTAAACCCTGGTACTTGGATCACAGGAAGGCTTTGCCAGTTCGCTGCCTCTGACCTAAGGATGCTATGCCATTCCCGTCAAGCTGGGGTGTTTGGGTCCTTAACATGGCTGTGCTCATGTCAGCAAGGCACATGCCCTCCGGACTTCATCCACTCCTCACACATTTCACTCAGGGCTTCCCAACAGAGTATGACTGAAACAAATCCCTCCAAGAGTCCAGAATGTTCTGAACTGACATATTTGTCCAGAATGTTTACAAAGCTGAGACTTAATTTGGGAGGGCTGGCCAGGAGTCTGGGTACCAGAGACACTCGTTTTCTGACTTGCTTTAATAACTTATTTATGAAACAGCAAACATCTGCTGTGCTCTTGGCCCTCTGCAAGGACAGAGGCACATTGAGATGACTAAGATACAGCCGGTGCCTATAAGGAGTTCCCACAACTGACGAGACTCACCCTGATCTTGGTCCTGCAGAGATTAAGACAGATGGTAGAGCCATTGAATTTCTCTGACTATTCCTTATAAGAACAGCACCATAAAACTGGAAGTTAATTCAGGGTCCACCCTCAAAGGTCTCTGTTCTAATGTTACTGATTCTCTCAATAAACCACACTTAGCAGTTGAAAGTTATTATTACCTTAGGCTCACTGTGCTATGGTGAGCAATAATGTCCCCACTGTGTACTAGGAGCCACTAAAAACACACTGGCAAGAATGAGTTTGGCCCATAGTGAGTGAGTCCTAACTTGGAAAATGGAAGTCGCAGGGGGACAGAGCTTCAGATCTCCTTTCTAGTTTATGGGAACTGGGTTTTACAACAAGCAATAAATTTTACAAATTCCTATTTGACATTTAACTGTGTTTTGTTTTCTGAGATAGGGTCTCAGTGACTAAGTCTGTCCTCAAATCTACTTATGAAACTGAGGATAGCCTTGAACTTCTGCTCCTCCTGCTTCCATCTCCCAAGTATAGACATGTATCACCATAGCCAGTTTACACAGTGCTAGGGACCAAACCCAGGGCTTTGTTCATGGCCACCAAGCACTCTATCAACTGAGATGTACTCTTATACATAGTCATATTTTGTTTGTTTGTTTAAGATATAGTCTTGCTATGTAGCCCAGGCTGGTCTTGAACTTACAGGAGCCTCTCAAGTGCTAGGATTATTAGGTGTGACTCATCACAATCGATTGAAATTTAAGTTTTAAATTCCCTTACTTAATTATTTCTAACAACTTCCCTACCCTTAATTTCCACCTTTTTTGCCCTGTTGAGACAATATTCACATAGGAAAACTAAATGAGCACAGTGATATTCCATTTTGTCAGTAGTTGACATTTACTATTATTTTTTTCTCTTAACAGAACCACAAGTATGCATTTTTAATTTTAATTACTGTATGCATGCGAAATATCTGTATGTGTAAGTGCAGGTGTGCAGAGGTGGAGGTCAGAGGATGACATTCTCTCCTTCCATGGTGGGTTGTGGGGCTGGAACTCAGATGATCAGGCTTGTTCAGCAAGTGCTTTTACCAAAATAGCCATCTCAATGTCTTGGAACTTCAAATATCAAAGGAATTCAATTAGGCATGGAACTATTGAGTTACATTTTAGGATTTGTATTTTACCTCTCCTTCTTTATGATGGCATTGCTAGAGTGGTCTAAAATTAGATAATATTTATAAAACAATGCCAGAGCATAACTTTAAGTCCTACCACCACCCCACACTACATGCAGAAAAACATCTGAGCTATCGCTTATTCTTGTGTAGTGAACATTGATTCTAATTGCCTGAGTATTGGATTTTCAGCTTAAATGTCTACACTAGTGGGGAAGCATTTTGCTAATGCTTCAGTAATCAGCCAAAGCTAAAAGAAATCTAGGTCAATCAAATAGAAGCTGAATGTTGAGTTTTAGGCTGCTGTCTTCCCTTTACAAACAAAATCTATAAATTCACAAAGAGTCTGACTATAAATTCAGAATTGAGTTGCAACTCCTGGGACATTGACTGACTCAAATCCCTGACCATGAAAAGCCTGGTACAACCGCTCTGGAAAGCAGTCTGGCGGTTCCTCGGAAAACTGGGCATGACACTCCCAGAGGACCCTGTTATACCACTCCTGGGCATATGCCCAGAGGCTTCCCCTGAATGCAATAAGGACACATGCTCCACTATGTTCATAGCAGCCTTATTTATAATAGCCAGAAGCTGGAAAGATCCCAGATGTCCCTCAACAGAGGAATGGATACAGAAGATGTGGTATATTTACACAATGGAATACTACTCTGCAATTAAAAACAATGAATTCACGAAATTCCTAGGCAAATGGTCAGAACTTGAAAATATCATCCTTAGTGAGGTAACCCAATCACAAAAGAACACACATGGTATGCAGTCACTGATAAGGGGATATTAACCCAGAATCTCGGAATACCCTAGACACAATTCGTACATCAATAGATTTCCAAGAAGATGGAAGGAGAGACCCCTGGTCCTGGAAAGACTGGATGTAGGGGAATGCCAGTACAGAGAAGCGAGATGAGTTGAATGGGGAACAGGGGGAGGGAAGAGGGCTTATGGGACTTTTGGGGAGGGAGGAACCGGGAAAGGGGAAATCCTTGGGAATGTAAATTAAAAAAAATATAGAAAATAAAAAAATAAAAAAAGAAATTGTTCCAAAAAAATAAAGTACCCATATGTTAAAAAAAAGAAAAGAAAAGCCTTTTTGCCTTTCATCATTTTCTGCTTCCCCATTCCAAACTAAGCAGCATCATACTTCATCACCAACACTTACATTTTTTAAAAACACTAAAATATTCTAGAGGTAAAATCTTGAAGTTGGAAATATTCAATTTCTATATCTAGTTTTTTTCTTAGTTCACTATGTTTTTTTAAAAGACAAGAATGAATTCCTAACCCTCTTGCCTACCTCTTCCATGTGCTAGGATTATAGGCATACGCCAGCAAGGCTGGCTCAGTTTTTATGCCTTTACTTCCTCCACCTAACATATGTGTTATAATCATGGAATGATGAGTTCTACAAAAGCAAAATTTCCAAAATTCCACACTCTGCCTTCTCAGGCCTCTGTCTGTATCTGCATTTCCCCTTTTTCTTGCAAACTGCTTCTGGTCAGCAGTTTCCTCTTCTCCAAGGCCTGACTAATCACATAATCTATGTTCTTGGAATTATTCATGAAATAAAAGCAATCAAGGTCAAAGTCTGCGGCAGTCCCAGTCTGCTTGGAGAATACACACAATGTTTAACAGTAATGTGTGAAGTCCCGAGAACAGATACCATGTACCCAAAGAGATAACCAAAGTAACTAGTCTGGTCATTCTGATATCAGTAAATCATCTGTTTCATCCTGAAACTATTTATGGGTACAAGAACATGGCTCAACTCAGTTGAGTCTGACGTTTCTCAGTTCAGGCTAGTTGACCTCTTCACCCTTTCCACGGATGACTCAACCCCTCTATGGGTCAGCCTGAGGCTCAGGATAGAACCCGAAAGCTTCATATGGAAACTGCTTTCTGTCCCCTTGCCTTAAAGCACATTGAAAGATCAAGCTCCTTCTTAGGAAAGCACACTTTGTAACCCATACAGGAGGCAGTTTCTGAGGGGGCAAAATAAAGATGCTGAAGAATTTTTTGGGGGAGCACACAGAAGGCCCTGAGTGTAAGATAAGGTCACACTGCCCACACTTGGGTATGTGTTCAGAAAGACTGTGATTTAGTTGACCCATCCCTTAAAATTCAAGCCAACCATGGTGGTTCATGCCTGAAACTCTACCACTTGTAAAATGGAAGCAGAAAGGCTGTCATAAGTTCAAGATTAGTTTGGGTTAAAGAGTAAGACTGTGTTCAAAAAGAGAGAGGGAGAGGGAGAGAGGGGGAAGAGAGAGAGATGAAAGGAAATGGAAAGGAAAAGAAAAAGAAAGAGGAAAAGAAAAAGAAAAAGGAAAAGGAAAAGAAAAAGAAAAAGAAAAAGAAAAAGAAAAAGAAAAACAATAGGCTGAGATGTAACCCTGTTAGTAGATAGTAGAATGCTTGCCCATAATGTCATGAGTTTGGTCTCCAGCAGTTCATGTATTGATTGTGGTGGTTGTGCCTGTCCTAGGATTCTGGAAGTCAAGCAGAAAGATTATACTTTCAAGGCCAACATCAGCCTCAAGTTTAGAGGTCAGCCAAGCATATGAGCCCCTGGTTCCCCAGCAGAAAATCTGATTCAGAAGACCTAGACTTCGTCTGGGAAATCTCACTTCAATTTACACCCAGGGGGATTCTGATAAGGGATTTCTGAGGACAATGCTGGGCAGAAATAAAATTTTAGAGAGGTCAGAGAGTTCATAGGTTACAGAGAGCAAACATATCAAAAGCAGGCCCCCTTGGAAGGTGTAGGGAGGCCCCACTCAAGTTCACAATAAGGTTTGTACAAAAGTCAGAGTAATTATTTCACTGGAATGAAAACCATCAATGGCAGAATAAGCAGCATGTAAAAGTGGAATGCTGTAGTCTCTTGTAGCCTCATTTAACAAGAAAATTCTGAGAACAAAGATAACCATCAGGTTCACTTCTAGACATGAAATAACACCACGCATATCATGCCAGACAAACTAAACTGTGTCTAGAAGAAGAATTTGAGCATCAAGAAGGAGAGGCCACTTTCATTAAATTTAAAGTAGAGGATGACATCTCAAAGGGACAGTGTGTGAATCACTGGGTGCATCATGTCTTCCCTTTGATATGAGGCATATTGGACTAGGGCTTTATTTTTCCTTTTGTTTTTTGTTTGTTATATTAAAATAGAAATAGAGGCACCTTATTCAGAAAGGGAAAACACTCCTAAGAATAAAAGTGGGTCAATTGCTAGGTATGATGGTCCACATGTCTAATGCCAGCACTCAAGAAGCAGATCTCTGAATTCAAGGCTAGTCTAATCTACTTAGTAAGTTCTAGGCTAGGCAGGGCTACACAGTAAGACCCTGTCTCCAAATTGGGAGTGGGGGAGCAGCAATAAACTAAAAAGAAATCCACCCACTCCAAAAGCTTTGTTTTGTTTTGTTGGGATTACAGACATGAGCCACCACATCCAGAATTAGTTATAATGTTTGTTTGTTTGTTTATTCTTCTTATTTATTTTCTTTTTTCTTTTCTTTTTTTTTTTTTTTGAGGCAGGGTGTCTCTGTGTAACAGTCATGGCTTTACTGGAACTCACTTTGTAGACCCTGAACTCATAGAGCTCTACCTGCCTCTGTCATCCGAGTGCTGGGATTAAAGGAATGGGTTACCACAGCCTGGCAATAATTCTTATTCTAGAGACACTTTTTTTCTTTCACTCATTTGCACTTTCTTTTACTCACTCATTAGTTGTTTAGAGAGAACATCTTTGCTAATCTTCAGCTTTCGAACTTGACAATTGTTCCTAGTGGGTTTGAGTCATCTCTTTATTGGTTAAAAAAAATACCAAGGGCTTTTTAAAGTACTTCATAAAATGGGGCAAAGTACTAAATAGTAATGTCTTATGCCTTAACTATAACAATGGCTTTAAAGGCATCACAATGACACTTATACTTTAAAAATAAGAAAATGCAAACTGAGACAATTTGTGAATAAGCAATTCAGCAACAAGTCCCGGTTTCAAAATAGACTCCAAATGAGTTATTTAAGTTGTTTCTAGGAATTTACACAAGTAAACATGCCCACAGGCCAACCTGATCTAGAAAATCCATCACTGAACTCTCTTCCTAGGTGATTCTTGACTGTGTCAAGTTGACAAAACTAGCCATCACAAAAATGTTTATACAAGTAAGGAGGGGATCTGGAATGAATGTAACTATTAGGAAGCAGCTGGTTAAACTATTGCAGATACAATAGGATACTATATCACCATTAATTAAGGCATACATATTAGTAATAATACACATGGATGCTCATAATATTATGTTAGGTTAAAAAAAGATAGAATGTGATGTTTAGTATGGTCCTATGAAGAGAGAAAGAGTAAAATAAGCCAGTTATAGTGGCACACTCTTATAATACCAAATCTTGGGGGGGGGGCTAAGGCAAGAGGATCACAAGTTGGAAGCCAGCCTGGCCTATACAGAAAGACCTCATCTCAAAAGGAAAGCAAACAAAATAAAGCATAAACTAAAACTATGTATCAGTCGGTAGAAGCTTCTACTCAGAGTAAGTGAGGAAAGTCCAAAGCCAGGGACATTTTATGAGTATCCCAGAACGATTCTGAAAACTTACATAATGTTAATTTTCCTCTAAGAAATCATACCGAGAGTGTGTAGACCATGATCTTCTGTCCTGAGTCCACATTATGTTTAGGGTTAGGAAAATGCTGTGACTGTAGCAAGTAGGAAACCCTGATGTAAGTCTGTGGAGTACTTAGGAAAGTCGTCTGAATGAGTAATTATTGCTCATAATTAGCATGATGTGTACATTGTGCTGATTTTGAGCAACACTAATTTGCAAGGCATCATAATTTTTATTTTATGGGACTAAGCTACAACCTCTTGATTTTTATGATGTTTTACAGTTATCTAGACAATCGCCATGGTGAATACTAATAGCTAAAGATCATGACTGTGTCTCAATTCCTTTTGTTGATGAACTAACATGGAATCAAAGTTCAGGTGAGGGCATGAATCCCAGTCCATTTGAAGTCTAGAAGAATGATTCAGAGATGATTCAGTACTGAACACTGATAGGGTATATCTGACTAGTAGTCATTCATTTTAAATCATTAAAAAGATAGATAATTTTTTGTCAGTAAACATTTCCAAAAAGATTCTATGTGAGTATGCAAAAGCTTTCTAGATGGACATGATGGTAACTCTCAGGAGGACTGAACCTGGAGCCAACCTGGACCATATAGCAAAATCCTATTTCAAACAAACAAACAAATGTACAACGGCTTTAATGCAGAAAATCTCTTTTATTTTTTGTTTTTGTTTTGTTTGTATCAGGGTCTCAAGTATTTCAGCTTGACTTCCATATGTACCTAAAGATGATTTTGAACCTCTGATCCCCCTGAGTGCTGGATTTACAGAGGTACACTACCATTTCTACTTAATATGGCAACTCCGTGCTTTGTGTGTTCTATGCAAAAGCATGCTGCCAAATTAGCTACATCTGCAACCCTAGAAAATCTTACCTAAAACATCATTGGAGCCCTGTTGGTGGCTTCCTATATCCTTAACTGGTTGATGTATACTTCACAAAGTATGATTATAGTGATGATGGTAGGTAACCCATCTCCAGGTTTCGTAGTTTGCCAGCCCTCTCCTTGTAGTATTGAGATTATATCCCTTCACCTGATGTTATTTTGAACAGAATTTTCCCCTTTGAGGCCATTTCTGTGATGTCTTGGAAACAAAATCTGGTATGTGAGATTTACAGACCTTCATATCCAACCTATATAGGAAAGAATAATCCCTGGAAACCATTTCCTTATAGAAAACTCAGAGGACACAAATTACAGAAGTGCCATTAGAAATTTCTTATTCTGTAGATATCTTGCACATTTTTCAAATTAAAAAAAATCAGACAACATCACTTCTCAGCCTTTTGGCTGAGATCAAGTATAAAAAACCAGACAACATAGCTTCTATATCTGATATGGTTCATAAAGGAACATTTTAAGGTGATCTGAGCCTAAAGTCATACATCCAAGAGATTCCCAAGAACCTTGTTTACTTCAAGAGTCTAACTGGAGTGACTACAGAGGTTGCCCAGCTGTTGAGAGCACACATTTCTTGCATAGAACCTGGGTTCAGTTCTCAGCACTCATATCAATGTTCACAACCACTGGAAACTCCAATTTCAAGAGCTCTGATGCTGTCTTCTAGCTTCCTCGGACACCAGGCAGACATGTAGTACATAGACATTTAGGAAAAAACACCCATATATAAAGATAAAAGAAATATATTTTTCCAAAGATCTAATTTAAATTGTGACAGAAGATCAAACCATTCTTGTGTGTAGTTGCCGCATGGGACTTGACTCAAAGCACAAGTTTTTCAGCTCTTCTGTGAATGGCTGAAGAATTCTATACTGAACAATGTAATACAAGTTGACTGTAATCCTCTGACTTGGCACAGCAGGCCCAACTCCTGAGAAAAACTAATATTGTTGCATTTATTTGGAAGACTTTCCAATCACATCAAAGACATAGTTGTGAACCCAAGTAGCAAAGACAGAGAAGCCCAAGAGTGCAGCTTTGGCTTCAGACTTGGACAATAGTAGCTAAGTGCCATAATTTTAAAACAGCTTGGGTCAGGTTGAGGATATAGCTCAGTTGGTAGAGTATTTGCTTAGTATGCAGGAAAATTTGAGTTTAATCCCCAGCGTCACATAAAACTCGGCATGGTGATGAATTCCTGTAATCCTAGCACTTTGGATGTAGAAATAGGAGGGTCAGAAATTTAAGTCCAACCTCCATTGAACAGACTGTTCAAGACCAGTTTAGGCTTAATGAGACTCTGTCTCAAATAAACAGAAAAAAGCAGGGGTAGGTGAACTGGAGAGATGCCTCAGTTGTTAAAGAGTACGTACTGCTCTTGCAAAGGGCTTGGATTCTGTTCCCAGTGCCCATATTGGGTAGTTCATAATTGCCTATAACTCAAATTCTGGAATATCCATGAACTCATCAGACACCTGCATGAACTTATAGGCACACACACATACACATTTACATACACATATGCATATACATACACATAAATAAAATAAGAAAGAAAAGAAAGAAGAAATTAAGGAAGAAAAGAGTGTGGGCTATGTCTAATAATGAACAAGAGTAAGGTGTGTAAGGCAGATTACAGTACCCTAAGAAGCACCTTTTCATTTTCTAATGGTGTAAATGAGAAGAATGTTGATATCACAATATGAAAACGTGAATTGAAAAGTCAGGATAGACAACTACCTACCCTTTTACCAAACTGCTGTTTCACCATGCTTGTGTGTAGCCAGTTGCAACTTTAAAAATGTTCTGGTGTCTCAAATCTTTCCTGATTTTTCCATAATGACTTACTTAGGCCAAGGAAGTCAAAGTTAGGACTGCTTAATTGAATTTTCAGCACGAATCTCAATAGTATAACAACAGCAAAATAACAGCAGCAGGGAGCGGCTAGAAGAATGCAGTGGAAAGGGTCCTTTGACCCTTCAGCATCACAATAAAGCAAGCAAAGGCATTTGGGGTTGTCTTGGTTCTAGCAAACAGCCGGGGTTTTTTTTTTGTCTTTGAAGCCCTCAGTGATATTATTAAAATACATCTTCAAAAACAGGAAACTGTGATTTTTATTCTCTGACAACCTCTCCCTTTCTTGTGAACTGCCAAGCCAACTACAATCTATTAACTTTGATTCACTTTGATAGTACAAAGGCAGTCACAAAAGTATTTCCTTTTCTCTTAAATCTCCAGATTTTCTGCGATCATGAAGTGGTGTCCTGTCTGCTCATTAATGTGACCATAAACATCCCTGACGCAAAGCTTGTATGAAAGTCAGAAATGACTTTGCTTTAGTTTTACTTTATAGCTAGAATGGAGAGGAACATTCATCTTGATGAGAGTACAGTTGACTTACTCTGTACTAGAATAAATAGCCCTTCAAAATAGCAGTAAGGATGGGTCTATTAGCAGGTCCAGGAGGCACTTCTGCTTTGTCAGAACAAGAAAACAAATGGCTAGAAACATCAAATGGAGTATCAGGAGTTGTGTTGTTTTGTTTTCTCCAAATTTCTAGAGAGAATTGACTGAGCATTTAGTTAACTTATTTTCCTTACAGGGCCCGAAGAGTCAACGTTTTTTTAACTTCACTGTTGCATTTATTCAACTCTCCTCCTGTTTTTAAAGGTAGCCCCAGAAAGTCCATCATCAAGTGAACATGGTTGTGTGCCAATAAAACGTCATTTTCAAAATATGGGTGACAATCCAGATTTAGCCCCCAACCCCTTTGACTTTGAGAATATTCTTTTAGCAAACAGAAGAGGAAAACAACAACAACAAAAACAGTGGCACGTTCCTTTACTCTCTGATCACTGCATTCTTTTCTTCAACTTCCACTCCAGGAAGTGTTGGCCCTCTAGAAAAGAAATCTCCCTATTCTCCTCTGCTAGTTTGCCTTCTGTCTACAACAACCCAGCCTCCCCATACATGGCAACTCAGTAGTTCTGCAAAGACTTGCGATGACATCCTGGTTCTCAAAGCTTGGTGTGGGTATCCTATCTTTAACTTCCTGATTCTCAGATATCGTCCAATGTCCTAAGCATTCTCTGTAACTATGAAACCCTGGTGTCTTCGAGTCTGCAGACTCAGCTTACCGGCTTGTCTTCCCATGCATTCCCAATATGCTACAGACTGTAGTACTGGCTCCTTTTCTTTCATTTTAATCCAGTGTTAGTTTGATCCTTTCCAGTCCTAATATTTAGGAAACTCATCAGCCATTTTCTCTCACATTCTTTCCATGGAGCGATTTAAAGAACTACAACTTCATCTTCTATAATCTCGGAGCTAAAACTCTTAATCTTCTTTGACCCGTATAAGCTATACTCCCTCTTCAATGACTACCTTCTCTCCCTGAGTCAATCCGTTGTCATCAAATAGATACAAAATATCCACAGATGTCAGCTTCCCTCCAAAGACAGAGCCGGGGGACCATAGGTTTCTCTTTAAAAACTAAAATCCTGGGCTGGAAAGATGGCTCTGTGTTTGAGAGCACTTGTTCTCTCAGAGTACCTGGGTTTGATTCCCAACACCCATATGGCAGTTCACAATTATTCAAAACTCCAGATCCAGGATGAATACAATACACAGACATACCTATGAGCAAAACAATCATACATATTAAAGAAAATAAACCAATCAAAAGAAATAAAATCAAAGGTAGGTGTGTGTGTGTGTGTGTGTTTGAATACAGGCCTATAATTTCACCATTCAAAAAGCATAGACAGGAATATCAGGAGTTCAAGGACAATCTGTGCTACTTGAGACCTGGAAAGAAAAGGAAGTGAAGGACAATGAGAGAGAGAGAGAGAGAGAGAGAGAGAGAGAGAGAGAGAGAGAGAGAGAAGAAGAAGAAGAAGGAGAAGGAGAAGGAGAAGGAGAAGGAGAAGGAGAAGGAGAAGAAGAAGAGAAGGAAGGAAGGAAGGAAGGAAGGAAGGAAGGAAGGAAGGAAGGAGGGAAGGAAGGAAAGAAGGAAGGAAGAAGTGGAAAGAAACTGCAGTACACCAGTACACCACCAGAAGTTTTTTGGTGCCTTTCTCTATGGAGTCCCAACAAATGCAGCTCAACTACACAACGTAAGGAGACCAATACATGCATGTTGTCAGCAAAGAATCCTTCATCATGTGTCCTTTCACGTGCTTGCTTTGGCAGAACATCCTTTTACCTGTGTCCACTTCAGCTAAACATTCCTTCACATGTTTGCCCCAGCAAAACATTCAACTTTCCAAAGAACCCTGAAGTTTCCACTTCAGAGGGAGGGGAAGAAAATAAAGTAATATTATGAACCATCAGCTCTATGTGTTAACAAAAAGTTTGTCCTGTACTTTTTTTGCCCAGATACTGACAAAAAACAAAAATGCTTTTTAAAAAATTTCTGAGTTAAGCATGATGGCAAATGTCTTTAACCCTAGCACTCTGGATGCAGAGGCAGGTGGAAGTATGTGACTTTCAGACCAGCCAGGGCTACAAATCAAACCCCTGTCTCAAGAAAAAAAATGTAATCATTAAATATTTTCTATTTGAACACTTTTATTCTTTCTAGAAGAAAAAAATGTAATATTTACTCACAAGAAAAAAATGTCGATGTGAATATGAAAACTATGTATGGGCATGTCTTAATGATAAAATGAAAGGCAGCTACAAACATTTTCAGCTGCTGTTAGAGAACATATCAACTGCAGATGCAAACACTGGATTTGTCTTCTACAGATCACATCCATTTGCTGCTTCTTGTTCTGCTTCCTTTACTTCTTTGACCAGCCATGTTTATCAAGCAACAAGCCTTATACCAAGAACTGGGCTGGATCCAACAACACTCTATATTTGCACCTCCCTTTGTTAACTGTGGCATTTAATACTATATTAATAGATCTTTCATTAGAGCTTTCCAAAGTTGCCATTCCCACAAAGTTGCCTCAATTATGTATAACAGCAAAGATATAGCATGGTTCTGCTATTATAAAGTAATTGATGCTTCTCCTTAGAAAGTATTTGATGGATTCTTGCTGAGCTGAGAAAAGAGGATTTGCATGACTTGTGAACGATTATGCTTGTTTGGGACATCAGTTTCGCACTGAGAGAAGAAAAGATGGACTTCGGTTTCTCATATGAGGGGGATATTACTAATTGCATGTTAAATGACTTGAATTTATCAGAGATCTGTGGCAACCTGTCTTTAAAATAAAACTAAAGTCTCAAACTCTTAATTAAACAGGGAATCTATATAATGAATATAGCTTTCAAGGTTAGAATCTCTACAATTTCCAGATTGTTATGAGGGACATTATCCCCTGTATATAAAATGCCTAGTGCAAAGAAAACATCCATTGAATGTCATTTGCTGAAATCAGTTGGACCTGTAACAACAGTTGACTCACATGTACTCTGGAATACATGGGTGTGTAGCTGTTTAGATGAGGATTGAGCATATGTACCATGTATTTAGGGAAATGGAAACAAAGGAGTTACTTTGACCAAGAAACCCTAGACCCATCTTTGTCTGTTAATATGTTTATGGAGGTGATAGACATTAAACCCAGTAGACTATGCATGATCCGCAAGAACTCTACTACTAAATCTAGAAAACCTAGGTAATCTGACAGCTATAATAAAGTCAGGTGCCTCAATTTGAGCACTTTGGATACTTGAAGTTGGATTTCTTTCTTTCTTTCTTTCTTTCTTTCTTCGTTTGTTTTAGTTTACCTAGTGTCTCATGTAGCCTAGGTTAACTTTGGACTATGTTCTAGACAATGACCTTGAACTTCTAAGCTCCTTTCCTCTACCTTCCAAGGACTTGTATTATAGGTGTGTACCTCTAGGCCTGTTTTATGCATTGTTTGGAGTCAGACCCAGGGCTTTGATCATGCTAGGTATGCCCTCTATTAATTGAGATACAACCCCAGGCATGGTTCACCTTTGTGTTGGAAGGTGGGCTTGGGATGTTCTATGTACTATAGGATTTGGGGCAGCATTTGGAGTCCTTGACCTCAACCTACTAGGTGCCAGTAGGATCCACTTCCAGGTGTGACAACCAAAAATATTTCTGGGCATGTCAATTGTCTCCTGAGAGGCAAAAACAGCTGCCAGTAGAGAACAGACTTCCATGATAATTTTGTGCACTGGAAATCTCGTAGATTCATGGTTTTCAACTTGTGAGACATGACCCCTTTGGTGTCAGATATTTACATTATCACTCATAACAGTGGCAAAATTACAGTTATAAAGTAGCAACAAAGTAATTTTATAGTTGTGGATCATCATAACATGAGGAACTATTAAAGGGTCACAGCATTAGGAAGGGTGAGAAGCACTATTGTAGATGGTCTTGAGAATCAAATGAAAGGCAAGTGGAAACGAATCTGAGGACCTGTAAAGCCTTAACTCAGGTGTTCTTGGTGTTTTTAATACCCAGGAGAGTTTACCATCCTGCCACACAACAACAGTCCATCAGGAGCTCAGTGGGGAGGAAAGGGGCATAGGAGTGCTTTGGAGTCACTCGGTGAGCCCAGAGAATACAGTGTTAGAGAGAGGTTCCTGCTCTAACCTGTCATTTCATCCTCAGTAGTTGGTGCTTAACTTTGTCATATGCTGGTGTGGGGAGCTACAGAAGCCTTGAATTTGTACAGAGTGAAGTCCTGAGAGAAGGTGTGTTGTTGACATGACCATGGTCATGTCAAGGTCTCGTGTTTCAAACCTATGGAAAAAGCCTTCCTCGGGTCTGAGTGCGAATGTTGACAGTGTGTGCAAGTACAAATATTTACAAAAGATTGACCAGTGTGTGCAAAAAAAAACCTAGCAACTACAGCATCCTCTCCTCCAGGATGTTTCCAGCCTTAGACTGCTGGCCTACAGACACCTCCCACCAAGGGTAACTAACTCCTCCCCATGTCCTGTTCATAATAAATGCACTGAGAATATGGGTTGTATGGTAGTTGGTGCCATTCAATTAGAGCATGTGCAGTTAACCTGAACCCAGCTTGTGTCACTGTCCTTTCTTCATTCCTTTGTTGCCTCTAGTCAGGTTTCTAGGCACTAAGCCATGTAGTACAGTTTTGGAAATACTATAGGCCCTGGGACTAAGTCTCTACAAGTAAATGCATCAAATCCATACTTGGACAAGGAAGCATTTTCCAGTGGCCCACTGCATCATGGATAACAAAATCAGACTTTGCTCCTGTGCTAAGGGTGTTGTGATCTAGTCTAGGAGATTCCCCACAAGCACCATAGGAAGAGTCCTGCTCCAGTTTCCACAGAGATCACAGAATAATAAATCAGGGTAACCTCTCTGAAACATATAGGGTACTCTTCCCTTCTTTTTTTCTGTCCTTGTAGCCTAAGATAGCCGTGAACTCCCTGATCCTCCATACTTCACCTCTAGAGAGCTAAATTATAGGCACATACCATCATGTCTGCTAAATTTTTTTCTTACGTAGCCAGAGCTGCTATATTCTAGAGAAACATGATTTGTTTTTTATTTTCTTTTTTCCCAGTTTAAAAAAATTGCTAAAAATACCTCCTCAGGATTGTGGCGAACATAAAAATGTAAATGAATGAAAAGCATTTAAGCATCTGGAAGATTATAGGTGGAGGTTTTATCACATGGATTATGGGGCACCTGCATAAACTCAGCACCATGATTGGCTATTGAAGCTTAAGTCATGAATTCAGACAACAGAGTGGGATTGTTTTACCTTTGATTTTTTTCTGACATTTTATTATTATAAATTGCAAACATTTAGCAAAATTAAAGGAATTCTCTAGAGGATACTCAGGGTCCCCTTATATTCTACTAGTGATATTTGGCTATGCGTGCTAAGTGTCCTTAATGAAAAATGATGGGAACCAAAAGTGGCTTAATTTGGGATTTTTAATTCTGCTTTTGAAATGGGCGCATATATACAACAGTATACCTTGGGATTGAAACCTAAGTCTAAACATAAAATTTATTTCTGTTTCTTTTATGCCCATATACATGGAGGCAGAAGATGGTCTTATACAGTAATTTAGTGTTCCTTCATTTTAACTGTGATGGAACCCATTAGGTGAGATGTGAATATTTTTTTTTTGTGGTATCACAATGGTTCTCAAAAAAATTCTTAGATTTTGAACAATCTCAGATGTTGAATTTTCAGATTAAGGATGATCAACATGTATTTATTTATTACATACACATTCAACTTTCTGTACCTCACTGTTTTTGTAAATCAAAATGAGCATGGAAAAATTAACTTTAAAAAAAAAAGGTCTTCTTACCTTTGTGGGTAGAAATCATTAATATCAGTTTGTCAGTTTACACAGCAGGGTTGAGTTGGTTATTGGGGATGTGAGTGGGTCAGAGTTGCTATCGTTAGCTACTGACTCTCTAAATTACTATACTGATTCTGGGCACTCTTAAGACATAGCATGGAAATTTGCTAAAACATTTCCTGTGGGCTTTGCAGATAACCTCTAGTGAGAGAAAGAAAGAAAAATGTACAGGGCCCGTGCACACTTGGCTCACTTTGGTTAGCTCACAAAACCCATGTGAAACATGTATTTTCAAGTTTCTGTGCTTCCTCCCCCACAGTAGCTTCAGCCAGACTTCCTCCCTATCTGAGGTTCGAAGATTTGTATGCAGAAGGGCAAAGTTGCTTCTTCTTTCTGAGAGAGCTGAAGAACTCTCCCCCTAGGAAAGGAAATCAGTTGCCTCATCTGAAAATTTACAAAGTCTTGGGCTGGGGCAGGGGGTGGGCGACTATTGTAACTCAGAATTGGGTGTACTGCAACGTCTTGTTCTATTGAACAAAGCCAAATCCTTTGCAGTTCATTAGGAAGTCACTCTGCAATTCTCATTTGTCTCTACCTGACATCAAATCCCACTTTAATGGGGAACTGTTCCTTGGAGTGTCTTTTCAGAGGGAGAAGGAGAGGGGGAGGGAGAGGGAGAGGCAGAGGGAGAGGGAGAGGGAAGAGGGAGACAGACACACAGAGAAAAAACAACAAAAAAGAGACAGCATTGACTTCGTAGCAGAATACCTGTGTGTGTGTGTGTGTGTGTGTGTGTGTGTGTGTGTGTGTGTGCGCGCGCGCGCGCGCTCACGCGTTCTGTTGCAGGCAGGGCCTCGGATAATACTTCCCCCTGAAATCCTTGATGAAGCATTAGTAAATTGTATGTACCCAGATGGGCTCTAAAGCAGTGAGAGTAGCTGCACAAAGCCTTCAGCAAAATTTGTTCTTTTTTTCTTAACTGTTACATATCTGAAGCTCAAAATAGAAGGAAATCTGAGGCAAGGATGGCTTCCAATTGCCCAAGATATTTCATTGGCTAGCCTGAGTACCAAAAAGGCTGTGGGGAAGTAGGGACTGCTGCTGCTGCTTGGTGTCAGAAATTAAAAGATTTCCTGCTAGATTCTGAGAACGGGGCAGGGAGGCTATAAAGTGCATTGCCTTGTGAAGGGGTGATCGCGCCCCCACCCATTCACCCAGTAAGGGAAAAACCCTGATATCCAGCATCCTGACTAATTTCACCAGTCAGTGTGATAGTTGTTTTAATACAGAATGTTAGGGAAGATAGGTGAACAAAGGAGTGTAGATGAAGGAGCTGGTACACTATGCCCAAGTACCAGAGACAGGATGCAGAGACACAGATGAATGCTAGAACTCAGCTTACTTCCTCCCTTGATTTAATCTGAGATCCTAGCTGAAGGATTTGGACTGCCACCATTCAGAGTGGGTCTTCCCTCATAGACACACACCAGGGTGAAACTCCTGGGTAATGCTAAATCCTGTTAGGCTGGCAGTGAAGATGAACTCTCATGGATGGTAGGATTGAGTCGCAGCCCATGTAGTACTTTCCAAGGCAGAGCTGCGCATATACCCGAGACAGAAACTAGTGTTGAAGTAGGAGGAGAATTGAGAAACACAGGGACCAAGATTGTCAAAGTAGCCCATATGGAAGAAGCAGGGATAGAAGCAGTTTGGCATGCCCCCAGAAATGGAGAAAGAACTGTGCACATGATCATTTCTGTTCTCTGGGGCTAGGATGTTCACAGTTATGAGCAGAGGCTTTGTATGTCCACTGGTCCCATGCCCAGTAGAACATAAAAATCTGGGTTGTTTCAAATCCCTTCTACTCTTCGATATTCTATAAGGGAGAATGGGGGTTTAAGCCATTTCCTACCAAAGGAAATGAGCCTGTGCGCTTAGCTGAAAGGATTCTGGTTGCTTATTTTTTTTTTCTTCATGATGTAAGCACCTGAATCCTGTTGGATGCCAAAGACACTTGGTTCTATGCTCTTGGACTCCAGGGTTTTTCTGGGAGCCAGACAAGCAAAAGTGTGGGCACTGGGATCAGCCCTTGTGTAAAAGGAAGCAAGGCATTTAAAGACTGTGTGCCTTTGATGCCCCTGAACATCATTTCCCACTCTTTGTGTTTTCTTGAAGCAATACAGTTTACATGATGGTAAATTCAGTGCTAGAGAGTAGCATGTCCCAGTTGCAGAAAGTCTTATGGTACTCCTTCCAGAACTTTCTGTTTAGCTCAGGTCCATGCCACGAATTTTAGTTCAGCAGGTCTTTCGCTTTGAAGAATTACTACAGAATCATGTACAGTCTGATGTGAGCAAATGGAAGATGAGAAAAATGAAATGCACTTGGTTCCAGGGAACTATGTTCCAAACAATGACTGCTGAATAACTTTAATTTTTAATTGTGTGTGTGTGTGTGTGTGTGTGTGTGTGTGTGTGTAGGTTGTATGTGTGCGTGTGTGTGTGTGTGCCCATGGAGACTAGAGGCATCTGATCATTATGAATTTGGAGTTACAGGCAGTTGTCAACCTCCCATCTTGGGTACTGGGTACTCAATTCCTTTGTAAAAAGTTCTGAGCTATCTCTCCAGCCTCAGAGTCACTCTTTTTGAGACGGTTCCCAGGCTAGCTTTGAGCTCACTATGTAGCTTGCCTTGAACTCCTGATTCTGATGCCTCCACATCTCAGATGCTGGGATTGCAGGCATGCCTCGCTGCTTCTAAAAGTGGAGAATTAATACACCACTAAAGAAACTTTAAAATAACTAGCCCCTTTTGTTTGGTTTCTGACCCAGGACAAGGGACTGAGGTGCATATTTTACACATCAATTCAGACCTGGCCTTCAGGTTCTCTCAGCATCCCTCAGTCCCTGCCTGGCATATCCTTACCCCAGAGTTTCCTCCCTATATAATTCAGACATTTTGTGCACCCCTCCTCTCTCTCTCTCAGCATTCACCCTGTCTCTCTTTCTCCCTTACCCTTGTCCCCATGGTGACTCCCCTGGCCTCAATCCTTGGACCCAGCAAACTTTTCCGAGAGCAGCTTCCCAATAAACCTGCCTTTAATATAATCTAATCTGGCTTGAATTGGCTTATTTCACTGGTGGAGAAATAACCTATCACCCTTACTGGGTGATTATTGTATTCAATAAACATATTTGACCCTTATAATATCTTGACCTGCATTTGAGACACCAGAAATAATTTCCATCTATGGGAAAGAAATCAATGTGAAGCACTCTGATGAGCAAACTTGACGTCAGAAAGGGTGAGGATGATAGGTGTCTTGGCTCACATCTGTAATCCTAGCACGGAGGAGGCTGAAGCACTGTTGAACATTCTCGATAGCTTAGGCTCCGTAGTGAGACCATGTCTCAAACAGCCATAGTGAAGACAAAGGAGAGACCGAAATAAAAGGGACTGCGGAAACACAGAGAATGTTGAAAGCACTGTAAGAGGCTGGGAGTATGGCTCAGGGGTAAAATGTGTGCTTAGGCAATGGATTCCATCCCCAACTCTATATAACACAATAGAAATAAAATTACTGGGGCTGGAGAGATGGCTCAGCAGTTAAGAGCACTGACTGCTCTTCCGAAGGTCCTGAGTTCAATCCCAGCAACCACATGGTGGCTCACAACTATCCATAATGAGATCTACTCCCTCTTCTGGAGTGTCTGAAGACAGCTAGAGTGTATTTAATATAATAAATAAATCTTTAAAAAAATAAAATAAAATAAAATTACTTGAGACTGCAGATGCAATTCAGTTGGTAGAATATTTGCCTGGAATGCTGAATTCTAACCCTTGCAACTCATGGACTGGGTGTGGTAACATCTACCCTGTGATTCTGTATCGTGCCTATCATCTAAGCACTCAAAAGATTGAGGAAAGAGGAAAAGGACAGCCTCAGCTATAGAACAAGTTGGAGGCCAGCCTGGACTATCCAAGACTCTTATATGCAAACACTTAAAAAAAAAAGACTGGAAAGATACTGAGTCAGGGTAACAAGATGTAATTATAGCAAATGGATTCTTTCCTCCAACTATCTCTGTACAGACTAAGAAGCAAGAGCAATTGCAAGTGTTAAGGAATAAAGCAGGCCTGGTCTCTGGAACACTAAGACTGTGTTGTGCCAAGTGTGGTGTTTCAGCATATGCAGTGCTTCCAACTGAAGTCACTAGGAAGGCCCGCCTCTGAAGCAAAGTCCCTCTGTGTCCTCCTGTTCTTCTCCCACATTCCTTATCTTTCCTCTGCACAGCAGAGAGGAGAATCCAGAACTCAGCTCCTCAAAGTGGACCATAGGAATGAGAAGTCCTACTTCCTAAAGCCAGCATTCAACACTTTCTTTGGAGTATCTGTCCCTAAAGAAATTCTCTGAACTACCTTGTTGCACAGTAGATCATAATATCTTCATTCCAAAATAGAGCCTAGCCTTCTCCATGGAGGACGGGATGCCACACAGAGAGATGGAGAACTTCCTGGGCGTCCCTGTTTCAGGGTATTCTATTAGATCACATTATCTATTTGGAAGTAATTGTAACAATAAAAATGAACAGTTTTCCCTGGATCTTCATGTCCCCATTCTGTAGTCTATTGTGTTGTATGGAACTTTTAACAAGAGGTTGGAGTGATGGTTCAGTGGTTAGAAGTGTTCTTGCAGAGGATGTGGGTTCTGTTCTAAGTAACCACATGGCAGTTCACAACTGTCCAGGACTCCAGTTCCAGGAGATCCAATACCTTTGTCTTTCCCTAGTCAGGTACCAGGTCCAAATGTGGTGCGCATACTTACATGCAGGCAAACATTCATATGCACAAATAAAAATAAATAAATCTTATACAAGCAACTTCAAGTAAATTAATCCTTAAATGATGAAGGAAATGTTGCTTGTCACCTGTAAGCTAGTCAAGGGAACGTCTCACCCCTATTAGTCCCAACTACTCACCTCTGATATAACACAGAGTGTAGGAAGAATCAACTGATACCCCTGACAAACAAGCTTCCATCTTTAGATGAAATTTGAAGCTCCTGAATTTAATGGCATCTTAACCACTAAGAAAAAAATTCATTAAGACTTTTCATAAGAGATCAGAAGAGATGGCTCAGTGGATAAAGGGATTTGATGCCAAGCCAGAAAACATGAGTTCAACCCTCAGGACCCATGTTGTAGGAGAGAATCAACTGCTGAAGTTGTCCTCTGATTCTGGCCCCCTCCACACACACACATGCATGCACACACGCATCCACACTAAATGAATAAAGTATAATATACTTTTTAATTAAAAGATAATTTCATAATGCTAGACATGGCAGCATAAGCATGTGATCCAAGTACTTGGGAGGCTGAGAAAGGATGATCATGAGTTCTGGGTTAGCCTAGGCCACATAGCCAGACCCTGTCTCAAAGGAAAAAGAATATTCACAAAGGGGAGCCACAATATTGTACTGATCTTGTTCTGAGGCAGCTTAATAAAGATTCCGTGCGCTAGAACATTTTCTTTGACCATTGAAAGCTAATAACTTTATTATCTACAATTTCATCTTGCTTCCAAATTCCTTCTGTTTGGAAATTGTCTCTTTTCAAGTGCACATATTTAATATGGACATTAAAAAGAGAGTATGCCCCTTACTCTGTCAGTTTATAATTTGAGAAATAGTTTGCAGTAACCCATCTTTGAGTTTTGAACATCAACTGTGATGAGTGTAAGAGCTCTTGGTTCCACCCAATTCAGCATGTGATAGTTTTCTAAGTTACTGGGATGGGTGTCTTTTTTCTTTCATAAATCAAAATGGGCTCCTTTTCTGGCAGTTCTTGGGGTTGATTGGTTTTGCTCTCTGTTTCTCTTGAGGGTCCTAGTCTTTTCTTTGGCTCACTTCTGTTACTCTCCCTTAGTTGTAAGTCTCCTGAGGGAGATGAGTTTCCTTTGAATGTCATTAACACTTTATAATTAGCCAGGAAGCCAACAAGAACACCAAATGTCCTTTTCCCATCACTGGTGAACAGTTTTGTTTTGTGTTCTGCAGCCCAGGCAGGAACTGGTTGGGGATATGACGCCCTCCATCAGAGGAGAGTGATTGATTCCACAGAAGCTCCTGACACGCCCTGCCAGGCTAGGAACTGAACAAGCCTTTCTTTCCAGTCACATGGTTAATGCCTTTGTGCTCCACAGTTTATTCACTCCACAGCTTCCTCCTAAGGCACGATGGGAGAGGACCAACAAAGCTTCTGAAAGGCAGAATGCAAAAGGTCCCCAGATTCACAGTCTGGCAGACCCAAAAGCAAGACAGGACTTGGCTAACATACTTTCCTTCTTCATCAGGTTGTAAGGTATAATTTGCATATAGTAACTTTCACCCGCAGGCCTGGTATTTGGAATTATATTTTCTGTAATCCCTAATGGAAATTACATTCTATTTAAAGCCAGGAAGTGGAGATTGTGAGCCTCCCTGCCCCCACCCTTGTCACAGTGTCTCTGAACTTTTTGTGATCTGTAGAAAGTGAGCAAGTAAGAGCAAGTTTAGCCTGGTGGTGCAAACTTGTAATCTCGGCTACTCTGGAGGCTGAGGGAGGAGAATTTCAAATTCAAGGCCTGCCTGGGTAATCTAATGAGACTCTATTTTTAAAAAAAAAAAAAAGACTAGAAGATGGCTTCGTGGTTCAGTACTTTCTAGGCATGCACAGGGACCTAGGTTCAATTCGCAATACTAGAAAAAATAACAAAGAACCTAAAAAAGAGGATCTTTTCTGTGGTACTAGTCTACAGCTTAATGTTTTAAATGACTCCAAAAGAGCCAGTGGAATGGGTCAACCGCAAATCCGATTGCCAGATGACCTGAGTTTAATTCCAATGGCCCACCTGCTGGAAGGAGATGCATTCATATACACACACACACACACACACACACACACACGCATGCGCATGTGCACATATACACACACAGAGAGACAGAGAGGGAGACAGAGAGACAGAGATAGAGAGGGAGACAGAGAAACAGAGACAGAGAGAGATAGAGAGACAGAGCCAGATGAAGACAGACAGAGAGAGAGAGAAACAGAGATAGACAGAGACAGATAGAGACAGAGAGGGAGACAGAGAAACAGAGACAGAAAGAGAGACAGAAAGACAGAGACAGACAGAGAAACAGAGATAGACAGACAGAGAGACAGACAGACAGACAGACAGATAGAGAAACAGAATATGTAATAAATAAATGTTATTCTAAAGCAAATGTCTTCTTAAAAGACTTTTAAGAACATTGTGCTGGAAGTTTCCTGTCTAAAGGAGAAAACTGTTTCTACAACTCAAAGTTCTTTGACAGTTGCTGCTAGAGGAATCTCAAAGCATATTGGAATGAGTGGTTCGCAGCCCCTGTTCCTAAGCTAAAGTACGCCTCATGCCTCACTGCATGATCTCAACTGAAAGACACCAAGAAGAAAGTGTCCACCATTCTTTGGTTACAGATTTGGGGCTCCACTTCATTAGCATGGAAGGAGGTGTCTGAGCATAGTGAAGTGAACCTCTAATTCATTCTGCCTTTATTGTCTCTCCTTCCCCAAACCGAATCAATGACTGCTTGGAATGAACAGAGTGCATAAACCTCCCTGGTAGGTCTATGGCTGGAGCTGGAACAGGGCATCAGGATGAGGCACTGCTCTTTAAATATTTGGAAGGGTGTTATCCCAGTGTAAAACCCTAGCTTGATGTTCACAGTGGGGGGGGGGAGACTTGTACTTATCCTGTGGCCCTTCTCCTCCAGGTGGGCACAAAGCATAATAGACGTGAGAAAAGGAAGGGGGATTTCCAGGGGAAGGATGACCTCATTCCTTAAGTTCTGGCCATTCATGGCAGCATTGTTTTTCCTTTAAGTCTTGTTGAAAATGGATTTCCATGAGTCCCTCAGGAATTTGAGAAAAACACATCAAACCGTAGCTCATTCCAATTTGTATGAGCTGGTCAGAATCTGAGCTCTTCTAGTAAGATGACATCAGGTAGAGATTGACCCATTTCTCTTTTTCCCAATCTCACATAGCTCATTCTAACATGCTAACATAAGTCATTTTTGTTTTGTGGTGTTTGTCACCTGCTTTCTTTCATTCAAATGCAAGAGCATGGGAGATAGGACTCATATGAAACAACAATGAATTTGTAACATTACCACCCTTGTGTTCCTCAACCTTCCCATGTCCTCTTCTATGTTTATCGCTATATCATATATGTCACCTATGGCAGTGCCACAGGTGCATATATAAAATCAAAACTCATCCTAGCACATATTTTTAAAATGCCATTTCTTGTACATCATTAATATCTCAACAGAGCTGAAAATATATATTTAAAACAGTATATTTTTGTGCCTCTATCAAAAACTGTCATGAGAGCCCAATGGTCAGTTGAACTTGTTATTTTGGGTCTCATTTTCCTTTTCTCTATAACAGCATCAGGATTTTAGCCCAAGTTGTCAAAACTGCATGTGTTATATATTGGTGCTAACAAAGTATTGTTATGCTTGTCGTGATCACATTTTGAGGTTTTATTTCAGGAGCTGTGTTGGTTGGTGCTCCTGTTGCTGTGACAAAAATACCCAACCAAAGCAACTTAAGGAAGTGAGGTTTTGTTTAGCTCACAGCTTGAGAATTCAGTCCATCAGAACCAGAAGCCCTGGCAACACAAGTGTTAGGCAGCTAGTCACATTGTATCCACAATCAAAAAGGGGGAGAGAGATGAATGTTGGTGCTTAGCTTGCTTTCCCATTATTTAGTTCAGTTCCTCAGCCCAGAGAGACACTACCCACATTTAGAGTGGGTCTACATGCCTCAACTAACCTAATCTGGAAAATTCATCACAAACATTCCAAAGGTTAGTTTCCATAGCAACTGTAAGTCCCACGAAGTTATGGATCACAATTAACCATCACAGACCCAAAAGTACCATAACCGTGGCTGGTAGACCTTTGTAATTTGCTTTTCTTTCCCACTTTTGATGCATTTTGTTTTGTTTAGAGACAGGGTCTCCTGTAGCTGAGGATGATCATATACTTTCCCTTTTCCTTTCTCCATCTCCTAAGTGCTGGGATCACAGGCATAGATCATCATACTCTATTTCTGTGTTTCTGCTCAAGGAACCCAGGGCTACATGCATGCTAGACAAGCCCTTCACCAACTGAGCTACATACCAAGCACTTGATTTGATTTTTGATACCAGGTGTCATGTATTCCAGGCTGTCCTGGAGCTCCCTAAATAACCAAGAAAGACTTTGGATGTCTGGTCTTCCTGCTTCAGTTTTCTAAGGCAGTGCTTCTCAATTGCCTTAATGCCACAACATTTTAATACAGTTTCTCATGTTTTGGTGACCCCAAGCCATAAAATTATTTCATCGCTACTTCATAATTTTCATTTTGCTACTGTTATGAAGTGTAATGTAAATTTCTGAAGTATACCCCAAAGGGGTCATGACCCATAAACTGAGAACCACTGTTCGAAGTGCTGGGATTACAGGCACGCACCACTGTGTCCAGTTTATATGGAGCTGGGGATCAAACCAAGGGTTTTACATATGCTAGACAAGCACTCTACCAACAAAAATACACCCCTAACCGTTGTCACACTGCTGTTCTGTTTAGATGGATCCTCTTTCAATTTCCTCTGGTCTTTTTCTCAATGCTGGTAATGTCCTCCAGTTTCTTGGCATTTTTTCTGTGTAGTCTTTGGTCCCCTGCCCCCACCCCCACTCCCACCCCCACCTCCAGAGGGTATAGTCAACTGCGTTTGGGACATTTTCATACACATTGTGGTTTATCAGTTCTTGTTCATTCACATCTTGGCCCATTCATGAACTGGAATGCTAATAAACTATCTAACACACACACACACACACACACACACACACACACACAAACACACACGATCATGCTTGGGTCATGTTTTTATCCTTTATCATCTCCCTTACCTTTCTTTCCTTTGTTTTTCTGGCACATAGTCTCATGTACTCTAGCCTTGAACTTGTGAGGGTAGCCTTAAATTTCTTACCCTCTTGCTTCCCCTGTCAAGTGCTAAGGTTATAGGCTTGTACCATCCATCAACCTTGTTTATCTGTGATGCTGAGGATTGAGCCTAGGGATTTCGTCATGTTATGCAGAAGTTCTGCCAACTGAGCTATATCCCATGCTCACTTTCAAAAAAAATCATATTTACCTTTTGAGCCCAGGGACTGGTAAGGAGACCATATAATCTTTGTACACTAAAAGGCCTAGATAGTGAATGTGAATTCTGACCTTGCCTTCTTTTAGATAATCAGGATTACTGATTGCTCTTGGAACATCTGTAAAATGGTGCTTATATAATATCAATGTACATTTATGAAAGCATGGCAAACCATATTTTACTAAAAATCACAAATGACCTGTGCTTTACCTTGGGTAATGGTTTCTTGAATCCTCCATGGTAATATGGGATCACCGTTTTGCCTTTGGGGAGATCTTGGGTTCTATTTTACTTTGACCCTATATTCTATAGCCTCCAGCTTATTTTCAAAGTTTCAGTGTTTCAAATGAATCCAGGGCTTTATGCATGCTAGGCAAATGGTTTACCACTGAACTACACTTTTATTTGAGCATAGGTTTTTAATTGCATCTGCAGTTTTGTTGGTGCTCTGGGGATGGTCTTGTTGGCAGGGACACTTGAGTTTTTTACCTTCCTTGTTTCCACTTGGATATGTTACTAAGTCCATGGGGTTTAGTTGGAGACAAATAGATATTCTCGATACTATCCTGCAGATAATGTTCTAAATTGCTGCCTATCTAATTACCCAATGATATCACTGGGTCATGGTAAAACAATGCATTAATTGTGTTTTTTCTAAACAATGTGGAAGTCTGGTGGTTTACATGGAAATACCCGTTTCCATATTTAGGTCATGGATTTTTACAGCTTTCTTACGGAGAAGTAAACCTGTTTCCAAATGATGGAAAGAGTTGTACTTAAGTTGGATTTTTGTATCCCTGTAGTCATTTATTAACTAACCATCTAAACAATACTTCCCAGCTGGGCAAACATCAACCCTCACTGAATTGACTTTGAAGAAAATACAGCTTTCTGCATTATTTCTGTATCAGAATACTTCCTCCTCAGCACCTCCTTTTCATAGAATTCTCTACAGTCATGATTTGTAGAAGATCGCAAAGATCAAGTCTTATCTGCTGTACCATTCTTTGGGCATCTTTTCATTATTTTTATTTGTTTTTGAAACAGGGTCTCCTGTATCCCAGGCTGGCCTCAGACTCACTACATAGTATGCATACTCAAGTTATTTGGTCCATGAGATGGAATCCCAAGGTTTCAATCATACTAAGCAAGCACTGTATCAACTGGGCTGCATCCCTAGCCCTCTCTTCATTGTGAAAAAGAAGATTCTGAAAGAAGCTAAAATGAAATGCTGGAGGCAACTGTTTTCTGCTGACCCAGGCTCTCCCTTAAATGTGGCCAAGACAGAAGGAACCATCTCTTTCCTGGTTGCTGGCTTGCGGGAGGAATTCTCTTTCATGTGTCATAACTAACTGCTCATGTTCATTGTGGAACTAACCCAGACATGGGATACCCTTTAATTCTCCCTTGCAAGGAAGAAAATGAGAATGAATTGGATGAAATGTGGGAGGAGCAATGGGGGTGGGGGAGAGAGAGAATCCTCTCCCTAAAAATACTAGAAAGGGGTCTCTTAAAGGGGTCTTCATTCACTGAAATGTCTAATCTCTTCATTCCCTTGTTTTTGTGGTGGTTTTAGTTAATTTTTTAATGCTGTGGGTGTTTTCTCAGTGCTGAGAATTAAATCCAGTGCCTTGTGTTTGCTAGGCAAGCACATTATACTGAACTGAACTATCAACCTCTAACGATGTCCAATGGGAAATAGAGAAAGTGCTGGCTTTGTAAAAACTGAGACTCCCAAACTGGGTGAATTTTAAATTGTCTTTTGCTCAGTGACTCATAAAGACCCATAGGGCATTGTAAACCACTTCCTATCATGGAGGGTGTTCACACTTTCTCTTGGAAGAGAACCGCTGGGCCATTCTTCATCAGTGATGGGAGAGGAAATTGCTTGACATGAAGCACTCCAGAACCTTCTTTCCTCTCATATTTTGGAATTCTGAGTGTTCAGACAGGCTGCATAGGAGCTCCAGGCAGGAAGGTCAGCATGGAGGAGCCCTCTGAGCAACCAGGAAGAATGTGGAGGAGACTCAAAATGCTAGGGGGGCTGAGTATAAACTGAAAGTCCTAGAAGAAAGCCACACCTACTTGGCTAAAGAATCTGCAAGGCCAAGGAACTGATCAGAATTTTGATTGTGGAGAACTGGAATGTTACACATCCAGAAGCTAATTGCTTGGGCTAACTTTAGCTTCCCTAATAGCCAGTCATTACTAACCTCTGTGTTTGGCCTAACATCTATTCTTGTGACTACTAGGAAAACCATGGAATATATTTATAGACTACTAGCTTCTACCAATTCAATGATTAAGGATGGCACCAGACAACATCCAAGATCTATAGCATAGATTGAGATTATAATATAATTACATTATTTCTCCTTTCCCTCTCCTCCCCCCAAATCCTCTCCTATACCCTCCCTCCCCTTGCTCTCTTTCACATTCATGCCTTCCCTGGCCAATCTGTACAATGTTATTTTTGTGCATTTTTTTCATGGCTGATCATTTGATATTAGATAACAAGTTGGTACGATCTTCTCTGGGGAAGACTATTTCTGCTTTAGAATGCCTTAGCTGCCTATAATCCTTTGTGTAGGACCAAGAACTCGTGGGCTTTCTCCTGTCCACTTTGGCATGTCTGTTGGTGTCCTTGTTCAGCTCATGTTTAGGCAGTCATGCTGATGAGACTTTATGGCTGTAGCTTCTCATAGTACTTACAGGAGACACACTCTCACAGCAAACTCTCTTAACATATGTTTCTTATTATCTTTCCACCTCCTCTTTCGGAATATTCTATGAGTTTCATGCTTAGGAGGCATGTTGGAGATGTATCAGCTGGGACTGAGCTCTACAACTTTGCATTTTTATTGGTTATGGTTTTCTATAGTGGTCTCCATTGTTGCAAACAGAAGTTTCCTTGATGAGGGGTGATGACTAAATTTGTCTGTGTGTATAAGGATAAATGGTTAGAATGTAGTATAGGATTATGATAACTTAATAAAGTGGTGATTGTAGTTATTTCCTCCAAGATCCAGCACTTCATTAGCCCAGAGCAGAGATTTCCTTACTTTGCTGTAACCCATCAACCTGATATTCCCCCAAATTTATTTGAAAGGTGCTTTGATTTATGATTTTCTTTTGTTCTATAACTGTAAATCAAATTCAAGAAACTTATGTTGAAACAAGGTATTTGGGGAAAGCTTAACTCACATTCTAGAGTCACAGTCACTCATATTTGACTCTAGAATAAGGTATCGTTCCCACTCCTACTTCTGTGTCGCATGTATCCTAGGATGGCTTCAAATTTGATATGTAGTTGTGGATGACCTGGAACTTCTGATCCTCCTGCCTCCATCTTCTGAGTACTGGGAGTACAGGCACAGGGCATCAAGGTTGGTTAGCTTTTATGTAATGTTAGCGATCTAATTCTAGACTTCAACAATGCTAGGCAACCAAGCACTGTACCAAGGAAGTTATATACCCAACCCCAAGAGTTCTCTTCCCTTTGAGGTGAGGCAGGGGTGTGTTTTCCAGTGGACAGCTGCTTGAGGCTCTGTCTATACAACAAAGTAACTAGCTGAGAAGGCTAGATATTTGATTAGGAGTCAATGGCTGTGTTTACTTGACACCAAATCCGGTTTTGCCTGATTTCCTTTCCCTTCTATTGAGCGGTAATTTGACTGAACTGACTCCTTGTGAGAGTTGTAAATATTTCTAGCAAATCTGCTTATAGGCATCTCCAACTCGAAGCCTAAGAATACAGCCTACTATTATAAGATTCCTTTGCCTTTTTATTTTTTCTTCTCTCTCTGTCTCTGTCTCTCTCTCTCTCTCTCTCTCTCTCTCTCTCTCTCTCTCTCTCTCTCTCTTGCTGTCTCTCTCTTTTTGAAACTATTCTAGGGTACCCAAGCATGAACTATGTAGAGAACACCTGACAGTTGTGATGTCAAAAGGTTGAACACACCTTTAAGCAGATCTGGGAAATGTTGAAGGCATTCCATGGAGCTCCAGGGATAATGACTCCAGTTCTATTTAGGTCCTAGTGATCTTGTCCAGGTTCAAAGGTAGATTGACCTCATCAGTTTAGAATCCATGGGCAGGGGCCAGTCTTGTTCCAAAGAAGTTTCCATTTAAGGTAAACAAGCTGTTGTTCTCTCAGGGAGTTTCCTTTAAAATCACTCTTATCGTTCTTTTGGTGGCCAGAGGGCAGAGCAGAGGTGACTCTAAAGCAAGCAAGGAGCATGGAGTCAGACTGTATTGCCAAGATGTACTCCAGGTCTCTTCTCTGGGGACAATATCCTGGCTCCTCCTCAGTGCCAGTGGTCTCAGTATACATTGTATGGTGACTTAGAGGTTCCTAAGTCCTGGAACAAGAAATTAGAAAGAGAGAAGTGAATGGAAGTAGAAAGCAGAGACCATTTGTTTAGGGAAAAAAACGGACACTTTCAAGGGGGGGGGGGAATGAGTCAGAACTGGGAGGAAATTTAGAAGCTTGGTAGTCCCTTGTGTCCTTTAATGGATAGCACAGTACCACCACCACCCCTCCTGTCTTTCACTGGCATAGCACAGTTTTTTAAGCATACTCTTTCTGTTACGTGTCTGATAGATATATACTGGCCTAGGTCAAGGAATTTCATACTAACTCCCTGTCAACTGGTTTCTTTCACATGTTACTTTTGTACCCTTTTGAACATCACTCCCCCACTCTACTGTCCTGTCCCACTTTCCCTCTCTTGCTCATCCATCACTTCTACCTGTTCTTGGGGCCTGTCTCTCTTGCTGGACCACCAGTCTGAGGTCTCTTACCTAATCCTATTAGAAGAGCCATAGTTCACAACTGTTAACAATCTTGGTTAAACGATGTTATTAGGCCGGGCGGTGGTGGCGCACGCCTTTAATCCCAGCACTTGGGAGGCAGAGGCAGGAGGATTTCTGAGTTCGAGGCCAGCCTGGTCTACAAAGTGAGTTCCAGGACAGCCAGGGCTACACAGAGAAACCCTGTCTCGAAAACAAAACAAAACAAAACAAAAAAACAAAAAACGATGCTATTATTATAAATCATCAGATGCCTCTCCTCCTTTCAACCCTTTCATCAGTGATATAAGAATAAAAGCCCAACAATCTAAACCAGATTGAGTAGTCTTCTCCATGACCACCCAGAGGTCTCCTGCAACACAGGAAGCTACCTTTCCACTCTCGGGGCCACTGTACTTGCTGCCCCTGGGTCTGGAACACTAAGTTCTTCTTATGGCCCTTTGTGTCGCGTCATGCTTGTCCCAGCTATACCTTTCTCACTCTGCAGCAGGGCTTCCCCAGACCATTGAAGATAAATGTGTATGTACCCTTTCAACCTAAGCCTATTCCTGGGTTCCGTTCTCTCTGCAGCACCTAACCACAACGGCAAACAGGTTTTCTTCATTCCTTGGTTGACTTACTGATTGTTTTACCAAAGAGCAAGGATCTTGCCTGATTTCCTCAAGATTTATGTCTTGACCGAATAATATCAGTGCATTGGAGCCTACTACCTTTGTCTGACTGCCTATCCTACTCAGGTTGCATTTTACAGGTCTTCATTATCTAGAAACATCCACCTCATTCCCCATGCCTCAATCTGTCACCATTCACTCCTTCCCACAGTTTCACTACCTGGGACTTGTAGACATATCTGAATAAACAATTACCACATGGTACTGTAGTTTCTCTCCAGATTCTCTGTGCAACTCAAGGGTGTGGACTGTCTTACTCACAATGTTGATCCACAACATATGCTCAATCCATATGCTTTATAAATACTTGTTGAGTGTATAAATAAATGAATTAAAGGAACTTATTAGCACAGCTGCTGGACTAGAGGCATTTTTTCTTTTGCTCAAAGAATGTTTGTCTTACTCATTTTTATAAGTCAATCTTATATGTAAGTATAATCAAAACAGCACCTGTAAATGATCATAAATGAATGTCTTTACAAAACAATAAATATCATGGAAGTGAAACAAACATAGCATTTAGAGACAAAGTTGGACTGTCTTTACAAAGCTTCATCCTGAATAGGATATTTAAAAGATATGTTTTTCGACTATGCATTTTTATAATGCACATCCTTACTACTGAATAATGTAGTGACATCAAAGAAATGCTATATACAATGACTTTTTTATGCAGCTTCTTTGCACATTTTTCCAGGAAAACAATACATAGATGAGGGAAGAGACAAGTTTGTCGTCTTGAGTTTACGTCAGAGCATTTTAGCCTACTCCTAGAACAAGGCAGACACATTTACAGTGGTCCTGTGGGATGAATTTCATTCAACTGATTATTACTTTATGATTATTAATTTGTTTGGGTTTTGGAAGCTTTTTCCAACCAATGTGTATTAGATATAAAATTATTAGTCCTTTTTTATTTCTTTTGAATTATGTATATATGTATGTATATCTTAGTGTAAATTTGTGCATGTGAGTACAGTGCTTGTGGTGAACAGAAGGGAACATTGGAGCCCCTGGAGCTGGAGTCACAGAATAGTTGTGAGCTCCCTGGTATGGGTGCTGAGAACCCTAGATCCTCTATAAGAGCAGCACTGTCTCTTTACCTCTGAGCTATTTCTTCAGACCCTAAAATTATTAATATTTTTAATGATGTGTTCCATTCCTAGGAATAATTCTTATAGAATGCCCCACAGAGGCATATATTTTATAGAACTACATTCACTGTAACATAATAAATATTCCACCATTCAAAACACTCTTCAGATACATCATCTTAATAGAGACGTTGTATCCTATTTTTTGTAGTGTCTGATTATTGTTCTTTATTTGGGTATGGTTTATTCCAAACTTTCTGTTACTATGATTGGATACTGTGAGAATTCTTGTGAGGAACCCTTGTGCAAAATAGCTTACACGAAGAAAGAAAAATGATGCCTTGTTTATCTTCTAGCAGAAAACACACAACATCAGCAGAGAAGAGACATGGCACAATTAGTGAGTTAATTAAAACTCTACTGCTCACTGTGTGCTATCTTCAGATAACAGGAAGGTAGCCCCAGGGCATTGAAATCCACTCCTAATGAAGAAGGGAACCATCCAAGGATGGTTGAGAGTTACTCTAGCTGTTTATCTGTCAGAAGCTGATTCTGCGGTAATTTATGGAGAAAAATACGTGTCCCCCTAGCTCCTGTTTTTAAAATGCAGCAGGGAGAAGCACATATGGAGAAAGGAACCTCATATAAAAATGAGAAATGTAGTGGGAAAAGGGTTCTGCTTGTAGTATTTGTCACCCACATCCCAACATGAAGACTTTAATGAGGTGAATGAAACAGAAGACAACATGTCATAGTAAGCCTCTATTTTATGAGACATAAGCCACTCATTGAGAGAGAAAGATGAAGAATACTGGAAGACACATGGAAACAGTCAACATGAATTTTTTGATACATAGGCCAGTTAAATCAAGACTTATAAAGTTGATATTTATGCATTGGATGGGTTTGTTCTTGTTTCTTTGTGTTTTGAATTTCTCCTTCTTTCTCCTTCTTCTTCTTCTTCTTCTTCTTCTTCTTCTTCTTCTTCTTCTTCTCCTCCTCCTCCTCCTCGTCCTCCTCCTCCCCCTCCCTTCCCCCCTCCTCCTCCTCCTCCTCCTCCCCCTCCCTTCCCCCCTCCTCCTCCTCCTCCTCCCCCTCCCTTCCCCCCTCCTCCTCCTCGTCCTCCTCTTCCCCCTCCCTTCCTCCTCCTCCTCTTCCTCCCCCTCCCTTCCCCCTCCTCCTCCTCCTCCCTCTCCCTTCCCCCCTCCACCTCCTCATCCTCATCCTCCTTCTCCCCCTCCCTTCCCCCCTCCACCTCCTCCTCCTTTGACAAAGACTTTCAGTGTAGCCCAAGCTAGAGCTCATGCAGCCCAGGCTACACGTCACTCTATAGCTTATGGTGCCCTCAAACTCTCAATCCTCTTGCCTCCATCTCTTAAACTCTGGGATTATAGGTGTGCAGCACCACACCTAGCAGACTTACATGCTCGTGCACAAGTGTGTGTGTGTGTGTGTGTGTGTGTGTGTGTGTTATACCAAAATCTATCTCTGTATCAGTTTAGAGGAAAACTAGAGAGACTTGTAGAAACAGCTTTTAAACACAAAGTCATTCTTTATTTCAGTCATAAAAATAAGAATTTAAACAGGATCTGTTTCGCAGTAAGTGTTATGCTGTGCGGGTGGCTCCAAGATAGTGAGTTTTTCCTTCCTTTTCTCTATTTGTTTGGTTGTCATGGGAGTCGGTGTTTATGGGGAAATTCTGAATATATTTCCTACAAGAAGCTGTCTCTGTTTCTTAGACCAATGTTCTTCTGAATTAAAAATAGCTAGGATTTACTGAATGGGATTAGATTCAATCCTGAAGATGTCTGTTGGAGACTGAAGAATTGTTTCAGGCATCAGAAGGAATATTTTAATTCTATTCAAATAGGGCTTAAAATTTGGGAATCTACCCGATGAAATCTTATAATTTTGGAAAGCATGCAAAGAATGATTTCCTGACACACCCAGTGAGGCTCAGGAGAAATGAAAATATGTGGGAAATTGTCATCCCTGGCCCGAGATACCAGAATATCTGGGTTTTTTTTGAGGAAACTAAGCATGCTTTCTGAGTCTAGGCAAAGCAAGGAGACCCATGCCCCTGCAGGAAGGCAGAAAGGTGTACACATAGCATGTTGGAAATGGAAGGGTCATGCCATCTGGTCCAACCTCCTCTCTAAATTTATGGGAAGAACTATTGCCTCTTTCCTGATGCAGAAATTAGGACCTGACTCAATGGATAGAATGGTTGGAGACAGGCATTTCTAGAAGGCCTAGCCATGTTTTGTTTTGTTTTTTTCTTTCTGGAAACGTGAAGGACTACAGAATATTATTTCACCCTTGCCTGAACTGTGATGAAGACACAACACTATGAATGATCAAACAAGAGGACTGTTGAATTGTACCATGAGATCACATCTGAGATGAGCTCCCACCCCCACCCTAGGTTTAATCTAGACTGTAGAAGATGGAGATAATATGCAACTAAATGAGGCAATAAGGTGAACTTCCCCTCAAGAAATGGATTTCTTAAGCCTTCAACATGAACTTCATTCAGAAGCAATAAGGACCCAAGTAGATGCCATGAGACTTGCCACCATGTAGCCTCTGACTGGACCCTGCAAGTCATCTCAACAGGGGAGGATTTTGCCTTCGCTATCCTTTCCACATTTGATCCTCAAAGTTGAGTCATTGGGACTCTTCTTATTTCCCTCAAAAGGAGTTTGGTAGCTGAACATACTGGCATACCACGAAGGAAGAAATATTATGTGACTTACTGACCTGCAAAGTATGCTGTAGACTCTGGAATCCACCAAACCCGAGATGAAAGGGAACAAAACAGGTCTGTTCTCTTTTTGCCTTTTTGTACTTCCCTGTACACTGTGTCCCATCAAGAAAAAAACTAGTAGGCCTGTGCTTTCACTTCCAATGTGTTCAGTGGGCTGGATACTAAGGACACAGCATTGAGATAGAACAGAAGCGTGGGAGAAGAGTCCAGCCAGCAGTTCTCACAGTGATTGGCCATACTTCAGATTGTTGTGATAGCCACAGTGCACACCCTCTTATAGCCTGACTATTGAATCCATGCAAAAGTCCGCATACATTCTCAGTAGTGACAGCCTTGCAATTTGAATTTGAGAGATAATCTTGAGAATATGAATAAGATTTTTTATGACTGAAATGAAGTATGAGCTTGTGTTTACAAGCTGTTTCCTACTAGTCTCTCTAGTTTTCCTCTACACTGTTACAGAGATTTTGGTAACACACACACACACACACACACACACACACACACACACACACAAATGCTAATCCCTATCCCAAAATACTTAGGATCTGATAGAAAGAAATGTAACCAAACATCAGAAATTAACTGATGACTAGGACAAAAAGTACAGAAGCACCAAGAACATAGACATTTGCAGCAAGAAAAGTGGTACCCTAATATTTGACATGACATACTGGTTATTGACCATTGTGGTTATATGATATAAGGACACGAAAATCGGAGAGTTGGACTATATGTTTTCTGGGTTTTTTCTCTCTCTCTTTTGAGAAAGGATCTCCTGTAATCTGATCTGGCCTTGATCTTGCAGTATCCCTAAAGATGATCTTGAACTCCTGATCTTTCTGTCTCCCCTGTCAGAGTTCTATGATTAGAGAGGTATGTGTGCCACCATCTAAGGCTCAAGTCTACACTTTCCAAGTTCAAAGTTGAATAGGTTGGTTAAACTTTGCTGTGTTTCTGGAGTAGATTTTTTTTTTTTACCTTTTTTTTTTTTTTGGTTTTTTGAGACAGGGTTTCTCTGTGTAGCCCTGGCTGTCCTGGAACTCACTTTGTAGACCAGGCTGGCCTCGAACTCAGAAATCCTCCTGCCTCTGCCTCCCAAGTGCTGGGATTAAAGGCGTGCGCCACCACCGCCCGGCTCTGGAGTACATTTTAAAGAAAAATTAAACACAATTGTAGGGAAGGAGAAAAAAATTCCTGAAGACCAAGGGATGCTGGCAAAGAAGTCTCTGAAAGGAATCTCATAAGGATGGAGGCAGATTAAACTTGGTGAAGACAGAAGAGCCTTGAACGTCTGGTGCAAAAGACACCATACTTGTGGGTGAGAGGGGTTCCTGGGTTTCCATGCTTTGCCTTCCATTCTTGGCTGCTGATTTGATTGTTCTTACCCCTCTGCCATGAATTGGCATCCATTCTATTTAATCAAACATTAATAGAACATTTATGTCACCAGGTGCAATTTACAAGGTTCATTTATTGCTTCTCTTATTCTTCAAAGGACAATACAAATTATTACTGCTTTATCCATTTATAATAAGGAATCAGAAACACAAAGATATCAACACATTGAAGGTCATACAGTCAGGAGATAGGCCAGTGTGAACTTGACCATGGAGCATGGTCAGAGAGCCTGGCCTGAAAGAATTGGTATCAGCTCAGGGCCCCAAGGCCAAGTTCTCAGCCCAAAGGAGATTTATTTGTTTCCGAGGGACAGAGGAGAGGGATTAAGGACAAAGATAAGAGATAGAGGAAAAGGGAAGGGAACAAGGGAGAAGGACCACAGATAAATTGTAGGGGGTCAGGCCAAAGGACTACCTCTGGATAGAGAGAAGACAGACATGGCCCATAGGCAAATGGTGGTCTATAAAGCTAAAAGGGGAAACCTCTGTGTTGGGATGAAGTGACTAATTTTAATTGGGCATGTTAATTAGGTGAGCCAAAGGGGGCTGTTCATTGCTGGACTTTAATACTTTGATAGTTGGACCTTGGTAGTCAGCCTCAGGAGGAGGAAGTAGCCAACTAAGGGAATAGACCTTAGTGGCTAGCTTTAGGAATAGAATCTACTGGTTTTAGCTTTTTTATTGAGGCAGAGAAAATGAGGGAGAAGGGTAATGTCTGCCAGATTAATGTTTGCTATGCTCAGGCTGGCTAGAGTTCCTTCACCACCTCTGTTCATTAACCTGAAGGAAGCTTTTGCTGACAAAGACTGCATATTTTTGAACATTGCTCTAAAGAGGTAACCTAAAAGTGACTTCCAATATACATGTCAGGCCAGCCCCCCATCATCCATTCTCAAAAGAACCCAAGTGGGTTAATCAAGCCTACCATCAAACTGAAAACATTCCTTCTCAATCTCCTGACTGACCTTCTGTGGAGATCTGTCTCAAAACACTTTTCATGGCATTTGTGGCAAAGTTCTCTGACGAGAAAGACATGAACCTAATTCATTTGGGGTGGGGGGATTACATTGGCTTTTCTAGCTTCTGGCTGTGGAGCCACAGCTAATACAAGTTTGGGGAAGTCTAATAGCTGAGGGGAGGTCTCTGGTGAGTGCTTAGCCTTTTAAGCTGTTTTAATCTCCACAAAGGCATAGAATCTGCATGAATCTGCATGCAAATAAAAGATGGTGCGGTGCTCATAGTCAACAACTTTATACTTGAAGATGTCCTTGCAATTAAAAGAGCAAGCTTTATCATTGACTGCAAGAGTTGAGATCCCACATCTATTTCACTACTACGCAGGCAAAGTATTAGCTGTGCAATATAGAGGAACAGAAGAGTGGCTTCCTCATTACTGCAGTCCCCTTCCCCCACTGAGCTGTTATGAAACAGCCTTGAACCTCACAACAGGAAGCACAATCCAGGGCTGGTAAACAAAGCCTTCCTTCCCTTTAGTAGGTCTCAGAACTTCCTTCTCCTAGGCTCCAAATCTTTTTACAGATGTTTACTTAAGAACTGGGATTTTTCACTCCTTTTCTTAATGCCATTTGCTTCAAGTTTTATATTCCGAAAAAGCTACAACATCCAGGTTATTGTCAGGAAAGCCTCAGAATCCCAGGGAAATAAAGCCCTTTCCTTCTCTTCTAAATATTTTGAGTTGGGCTCTATCAACACCATTTTGCCTTTGGGTTGGAATTTCCCTTTTCATTTAGCCCTGGTGCAACCTGCCTGACACAGAAGCAGCTAGCCTAGTGTTTTGTATATAAATCTCCACAAATATAATAGAAAGTGTAAATTGAGCTCTGTAAACAGCTGCCTGAGATGGGCACACACAAACCAGGCAAAACAAATCAGGGAACCAGGACTCCTGTCTGTGATTGTGCATATCTAAGATGAGGACCTGAGAGGGCTGCTGAAAAGCTGCGGCTTAGAAAGATTTTGTCTTATATCCAAGAGCATGTCATTGTTTCAGAATTGTCATGAGTGATTGTATTCAATTTTCTATTTCTGCATGAACAAATCACCACATACCAATTGGCTTAAAGCAACCCAGTTTTGTTTTGCTTGTTTCATTTAAGAGAGGTAGGGAGGGAAAGAGGAGGAGAAAGAGGGAGAGGGAGAGGGAGGGGGAGGGGGAGGGGGAGGGGGAGTGAGAGAGAGAGAGAGAGAGAGAGAGAGAGAGAGAGAGGGTGTTCAGGCTTGTGCTAGAGTGGATGTATCTGAGGACAGCTTTTTTCAGGGGTACATTCTCTCCTTCCACTAACAACACCAGGGATACAACTAAGGTCATCAGGCTTGTTCAACAAACACTTTTTAACTACTGAACCGTCAAGATGGCTCATAACACACACTGTCTATCTTGAAATTCTGTAAATCAGAAGCTGGGCAAGAATCTGAGTGGGATAAAAGCAAAATATCCTAAGGAGTGCATTCCTTCTGCAGGCACATGGTGAGCATCCCCTGCCTTGCCTCTTCCAGCTTCAAATTTTCAATCTTCCATGCCACCAAGGTAAGGGTAATCCTTTCTAGTACTACCAGACTTCTGCATCAACTTTCCATAGTCACATCTTCTGGATGTACTTTCAAGGATTCTCTCAATGTCATTGGACTCATGCACATCCCCTAGGATAGCTGTCCTATTCTGAGACTATCTGCTTAACATACTGCATTCATCCATAACTTAAGTTCCAAGTCTCCATCTGAGATGGCTAATCTTCAGTGTGTACTTGATTTGGATACACCTTGGAAACGTACCTCTGGGCACCTATGTGAGGGCATTTTCATATTTAACTGGAGACAATAACAATTCAGAATGTTGGCAGCACCATCCCATGGACTGTGGTCTTGGATTAAATAAAAAGGAGAAAGTGAGCTGAGCACTAGCGTTCATCCATCTTGCTGATTCCTGACCCAATGTGACTAGCTGCCTCATATCTCTGCCACTGTGCCTTCCCTTCCACAACAGACTGTCTCTCCTAAAACTGTGAGCCAAAGGAAACTCTTAAGAATTTTTTTTAATCACAGCAATGAGAAAAATAACTAATATAGCATCTAACATAATCAAGTTCATAGATTCTGGAGTTTAGCATGTAGATATGTCCTAAATCATGAAGCCATTATTCTGTCTACTGCAACAGGCAAAATTCCATATTTTTTTCCAGTAACATGAGGTGTGTTCTCTTCTTTACTCCAGTATTGTAAGAAATTCAAATGCAGAAAGTCACTCACTTGCACTACACAAAGCATAAGGAACAGTGGTTACTCTTCATCAACTATTGTTATACCAGGCAATGTGTTCTGAGCCATTTGCTTTTTAAACTCATGCTTCTCAAGCTAGGTGGGGCAGAAGATAATATTGCCTTCTACAGATGGAAGAAGTTAGAGGCTCAGAAGGATGAGGTCCACTCCGCTACTGAAGTCATACTTGCTTCTCCTCAGCCATGAACTTCACAGAGCCTCCAGTACTGCTTACCTCTAAAGCTCAGTCAAGCAGAGAAGCCTCCAGAAGCCTCACTGTCTTCTCTTTTCTTTCTCATCTAGTGAGCTCTTGAACTGGAATCTGGAGTCATATCAAGCCTTTCTCTAGTCAGGTTTGCCTGTCCTCAATAGTAGCCTATGTGCCATGCCACCTTTGTTTTCACAGTCTATGTTTGCTGGTGAGTGAATACCATGAAGAATTTGGTGGAAGATTAAAGGGAAGAGACCATCCTACTTTTGGCAAACTTGGCATCAGGCCTGGTTGGAAAACTGAAGCACATATTTGAATGTGTAAAGCAGAACTAAAGGACATTCTTGAAGAACACTACCTAGAATCCTACAGATCAACATTAGCATTTTTCTCACGTTGACAGTCATCTGCTCTTGGTGTACATTGTTGGTGTACACTGTTTTCAAGGATGCTGTGCCTTTCTTCCTAGCATATCCCAAGTTCTTTTCCTGAGACCTCGTTGTGCCTGAGTAGAAGTCATAGTGCCTGATTTCCCCACAGCTCCTTGCTAAAAAACAGAAAAAAATTAATAAGCAACAAATGATATTATTGATTTTCTACCTGAGGTCTGCCGTAGTACATGGTTTGGTTTGGTTCTTACTTTTGGAAGTCTTTGCTGTAAAATTGGGTAGTTCAGCTCTCTGCCACAAAGGATAAGAAATATGATTTGGGTTTCTTCCTAATGATCTCAAATTGAACCCCACAATAATCCCCAACTCAACTACTAGTTGTGTGAACTTTTCCTGGGGACATATACAAACATCTATTTACCCCAGACATGACACAAAGAACACAAGGAACAATTCCAGCCAAGGTTAGCTTGGTGAACTGATATGCTTAGTATCAGCACAGGTGATAGCTTACATACAGGTTATTTAAAGGTAAATGTGCAATTTAAAAGTACTTGAGAAGCTATACCAGTTGAGAAAATGTCTTTTTTTCCAGGTGACTTTAACTTCATATATATCTTCAGGGAATGTGGGGAGGACTTAGGAGTCCCCTCTTCTCCACAGTAAATCTGTCTAAGATATCAGTTAGCTTATCTCCTGTATAGTTAGAATAAAGCACACTCTTCAATGCAATATAGTGCCTTGGACTGGTTCCCGAAAGCACATTTATGGACAACATAATGGTGAAATTAGAATAAATTCTAGAGTTCAGAATATTATATCGATGTTAGTTTTGAAAAAGACACAGTGGATAAAAGCTTGAAAAATGCTTGGGGAGTGTATGGGAATTCACCATATTGTCTTGGCAACCTTTCTGCAGAGTAAAAATGATTTTTTTCTCTGCCATTCTCTGCTACTCCTCTGTCTGGGGATTAGCTCATTCCAGAGAGCCACAAATGATCCCAGAAGGGTATCCACTTGTAATGCATCTGGAAGCATGGACTTGTGCAAGTGCCAATGTTGGAGGCTTGGGAAATGGCTCAGTTAGAATGAAAGCATGAGGATCTGAATTTGAATCCCTAGCACCTACATTTAAAAATCCAGGCATAACCACCCATGGGGTATAATCCCAGCCCAGTGGGAGCAGGAGAATGGGCCTTGATGGTTGTCATTCTGGCCCCACGTTTGGTGAGGGGCCCTGTCTCATAAGATAAAACCTGACAGTCATCCTCCTTTGACTTCCAAACAGGTTTAGATGTACCCATATACCACACAAACTCACATACACACATACAATGGGAAAAAAAACACCCAAAGTGGCAATTTAAAATGCTTGGATGTTTTAACTACATCTAAAGTGGTAAGGAGAGGGACCATTGGAATGATAAAAAAAAAGCCCCTATTTTTGTTTTAAATGTTGTTTGTCCTGTCTTTATTTTCAGTGGTGTTTGTCATGCAATGATCACAAGAATCTTGGGCCAGTTCCCCTGACACTACCAGCCCTTATCCCTGCTGAAGTCAAACCCAAGTTACCAGAAGCACTAGATTCATGGGAAGCTTCTTGTTCATACACTACAGCAGAGGGCTGTGATTTGGCAGAGACAAGAAGACTTGCCTCCCTCTTCCCCTTCCGCAAGACTGCAGAGCTATTATCAGAGTTGATATTAGCCTAGGGAACTAAACTTTGTTTGCCTCTCATGGCTTCTTTGAGTTGTGGGAAACGTTTCTAGTAACTGATTAAAGAGTTCCTCCCACCTCTGTTTGCCACTTCTCTGTTTCAGCTTTGAACAAAAGAAACCAGTAGAAATTTCCAGGGTGAAAAAAAAAAAAACAACCTTCTGGGTCATTGATGGGTGGTTTAGGACATTTCATATGTCCTTCCTGAGAGTATCAAGGAGAATACAACTGTGCCAAGGTAAACAGGTATTTTGTGAAAGGTCTTTGAAAGAATACCTTGAAAGCCAAAGAGTTTCCTCAGGTCTATCTCCCAACTGGTCAGACTGAATCCCATGGTACAAAGGCTCAAATTGCAATCAAGTTCCTTATACCTCCAGTCCCTGGTACTGACAGCACTGGTTTGGCCTCCACAAGAGTTAGGGGAACTATAAAGCCTTCACGCATTTAGAGATAAGGTTTGAATATTTCTTGTTATTGCTGCCACTTTTCTCTAAGAAGAAGCTAAGTTTGATAAAAGGTGTGGGGCATCCAGTGACCCAAGAATCAGTCATAACACCATATGAGGACTTTACTTTTCCCTCCTGAGCTGTACTCTGAGTCCCCAGGACATACATCCACAAAGTCCCATGGCAAACAGAGCTGTTACCTGCTGAATTGAGTCAAGCTACCAAGTGTGCAGAATGCAAAGGACATTAGAAGGAATGCTTGCAAGAAGTAGCTACATGGGTTTGCTTTCTGCAAATGGGTTCTCTAACCTATCCATCTCATTCACAGTAGCTACTGTTCTTAAGATAGCTAAGGGGGCCGTGGCTGTCCCTTACCCAGGAAAAGTCCTGATATGGCACACACTATTTCCTATTTTTATTTCACAGCCAAGGGTGAAGCCTTTCATTTGCAGACATGGGCTGAGTCACCCTTGCAGCTAAGATTAGCAAGCAAGAGTCTCCCTTTGCAAACTGGTAGGGAGGGAAAAGCTTTCAAACTCTTTGTGCAGTGGTTAGTAAGCCTTGTCCACTTCACTTCTCACCTTCCCAGGTTTCAGACACTGGTGCCTATCTTTACTCCAGCATATTCCGTGTGGTCTTCGATCTAGGCAGCTGATCATTCCAGCTCGGGGCTTAGCTAAAGTAACCCCTGTCTGAGTCGTCTGCTTTGGTCCAGATAATTACGTGCCTAACATTGTAATTCAGGTTTCGTTTCATAACATTTTCTCTCTCTCTCTCTCTCTCTCTCTCTCTCTCTTTATGTCAAATTCTTCTACAGGAGGGAAAGAAGGTAATGGGGAAATGAAGAAAGAAAAGGCAAGTTTTGACACTGGGGTTTCTTTTTTGGTTGTACTAAGAAGGGCTGAGCAGAACTCTACTTTCCAAGGGTAGTCTATGGACCAGGAAAATAAAAAAAAATGCAAAATTCCCATTCCCCACTCAAACATCATGTATGAGAACCTGCATTTTAATAGGACTCCCAGGTGCCTTGTATTGTGTGTTTGTGTTGAAAATGGATGCCTTTCTTCCTGAATTAGTCACCACCCTAAAGAGCACCCAGGGCAGTGAGGACGCTTACTGACTGTGCAGTTGGCTGAGTCAACTCTACACAACTCTTTACATCACCAGCTGATGAGTGAACCCTTTCTAGAACTTAGTTGCCATGACTGCCTCTAGATTCCAGGAAGAACTGCTGATGGACAAATCATTTTTCATTTATCAAAGAATCGTAAAAAGATGACTGCAAAGGGAAGAAATGATAGACTTCAAAATCCAGCTGCTGCAGTTCATTCCCCAGTGTGGGCATGCCTAGAGAAAGAGCACTGATCTTTATTGATGAGAGTTGATCTTTATTTCTGGTGGACCACTAGCTAGCTGAAGGATTCGAGGTTACTCAGTGCATTCATTATACTCTTAGGTACTCCATCAGTAAAAAGGAAGACACAATGATGTTTAGAACCATAACCTACAAGTCAGGCATTGGCTTTCACTCAGGAGGTTGAGGCAGAAAGATCAATGTCTGGGCTACATAAAATCATAACCTACATAACATTTTATAATGCCATGTTTTCTCTGTATACTGTACTACTTTTATTTTCTACAAGGTGTTTATCAAATATATATTCAAATATATACGTATACGTATACATATACATATGCCTGTCTATGTACCCTCAGTAGAATGAAAGCTCCATGGGGACAAAGATTCTGGGTTTTAATCAAGGTCACTGTGGATTTCTAAGGGTTGGAATAGCTTGGTCTGTGACAGAGGTGTCACCCTTCTCTGTCTCTAAAATTTCACCTGAGAACAATCGAATTTTTTAAAATGATTTCCAGACTCTTTTAAAGGCAAAAGAAAAGCCAGTATTGCTTTAGATTTATATTTCTTTTCTGATTCTCTAGCTGTATCCCATTCATCTCCTCATCTCCAGCACTTTCTTCATGAGGTCTGTCTTCCCCCGAGTGCTTTCACAGAAGTGTATACACTGCATTTTCTTTAGCTCCTTTCATGATGACTTCAGTATTTCTAGAGGCAGAAGAGTCTCTTTCCTTATTTATCATTCTCTGAGAAATACTCTTCAGCATGGGTCCAATATATAAATGGATGTTTTTTTCTTCTATCTTCCCCAAATCCAAGGAGAGTATGACAAGATATTCATGGCAGATAAGTGAGAATTTCTTTTAGAAAGACAGACAGACAGACAGACAGACAGACAGACAGACAGACAGGCCACAAAAGCTATGGGCCTACAGGATGTTGATTCTTGTAGATTCTTCATTTTTATACAATGTAAGAAAAAAATCAGAATACTTGAGTCAAATGGTTACAACTGTGGAAATTCAGGAATGGCCAAAAAGGGAAAATTCCAGTGTACTAGAGTCATATGTTTCCCTCATCAATCCCTCCTCCTAAATCCTTGGCACGTCTCTGGATCTTCTCTTTACACCCCCGAGGTACATTTCTGACTTCCCTGATTCCCTGATGGATTTTTGTCTTTCATTTAAAGAAATAATGATGCCTTCTGAAAAATCATCCGGATGATCACTTGTCTGGAATGGCATCGGCTAGTCAGGGCTCACATCAATGTGACAATTGCACACACGTGATACCTAGGCAACATGCTCAGACTCCCTTGGCCATGGAAGAAGCCATATGAAGCAACAGTGGTGCACCATGTTCACTCCTGGCCCCATGCAGCCATGCATTTCAGTCCACCCAGCCCCTGAGGCTGCTTCCTAAATGTTGTTTTACTGCTACAACTAGCTGGCTCTGAAAGTCTTTGAGTGCTGGGGATCAAAGCTAGGATCTTGCACATGCTAAGCACCCTATCACTGAGCTACACCCCCACCCACCCACCCCCAGCCCTGTTTCGGAAAGTCTTTAAGACTGAGAGCCAATCTCTGCTTCCAAGGACTCAGTAACCACATATACCCTATTAGTTAAACTGATATGTGTGTGTGTGTGTGTGTGTGTGTGTGTGTAGCAACATTAGAGCTAGGAGAGTTGGCCAAGGGCCTACATGCACTCATATGCTACCACCTCCCTTTCTCTCTCTTTTTTTCTCTCTCTCTGTCTACTGCCCCCACCTCTCTCTTTGACATAGGATCAAATATTGCTCTTGGTGACTTTGAACTTTTGATGTTCCTGCCTGTGTTGAGACACCCCCAAGCCTTCTGCATGCCTGGTAAGCATTCTACCAACTGAGCTACAACCTCTCCAAGCCCTCTCTCTTTCCTCCTTTTCCTTAGTTTTTCTGTTTTGGCAGCTGAGCTTTGAGCAGCGTTTTGTTTTGTTCAGAAAGAGAGTTGCCAACAGAAAGGGGGTGCCCATTGCTCATCCAACCTGGGGCTTTCTTTCTGTAGGCTGCTTCTACCCACTCACTGTTTCATATGAAAAGACGTTTAAATTCAAACCTCACGAAGTCAGAACTGAAACAACGTGTGTTTCACTTCTCCCTATCCATTTGTTCTTCCTTTAAAATGAGGCAGGGAGTCAGATTTGCAGCTATGTGTGCATGACAAGCATGGGGAGAGCGTCTCTAGGGTGTTGGGCTGGGAGCCACAATGACACAGCTGGCCTTTTCATTAGAGACCTTTGGAAAGAGAAAAGACCAGGAGAGGCCTGGAAAGAACCTAACCCAATTATGTCATTTTACAAATGAGAAAATGGAAGCCAGACATAGTGATCAGTCAAAAGTTAACAAGGGTTACTAGAAGCCAAGGCTATCTATGTATCTTGGGTATATTTGGGCATGGTTCCAACTGTATTCCTAAACTCATACCTTGAACTTCCCCCCAAAGTCAGAGATCCATGAAATAAAAATGCCAGGAACTGGTGGGTGGGAACCCCTCATACTATCACTGACTTTGCTTTGAGACTCGGTCTCTTGTAGCTCAGCCTGGCCTTGTACTTTGTTTTTTTTTTTTTTTTTTAATTTTATTTTATTTTCTAAGTTTTTTTTATTTACATTCCAAATCATTTCCCCTTTCCCGTTTCCTCCCTCCCCAAAAGTCCATAAGCCCCCTTCCCTCCCTCTTTTCTCCATTCAACCCCCTCTCGCTTCTCTGTCCTGGCGTTCCCCTACATCCAGTCTTTCCAGGACCAGGGGTCTCTCCTTCCATCTTCTTGGAAATCTATTGATATGTGAATTGTGTCTAGGGTATTCCGAGATTCTGGGTTAATATCCCCTTATCAGTGACTGCATACCATGTGTGTTCTTTTGTGATTGGGTTACCTCACTAAGGATGATATTTTCAAGTTCTGACCATTTGCCTAGGAATTTCGTGAATTCATTGTTTTTAATTGCAGAGTAGTATTCCATTGTGTAAATATACCACATCTTCTGAATCCATTCCTCTGTTGAGGGACATCTGGGTTCTTTCCAGCTTCTGGCTATTATAAATAAGGCTGCTATGTAACTGGGAAATGATCTTTACCAACCCTACATCCGACAGAGGGCTAATATCCAAGATATACAAAGAACTCAAGAAGTTAAACTCCAGAGAGGCAAGTAACCCTATTAAAAAATGGGGTACAGAGCTAAACAAAGAGTTCTCACCTAAGGAATATCTAATGGCTGAGAAGCACCTAAAGAGATGTTCATCATCCTTAGTCATTAGGGAAATGCAAATCAAAACAACCCTGAGATTCCATCTCACACCAGTCAGAATGGCTAAGATCAAAAACACAGGAGACAGCAGATGTTGGCGAGGATGTGGAGAAAGAGGAACACTCCTCCACTGCTGGTGGGATTGCAGGCTGGTACAACCACTCTGGAAAGCAGTCTGGTGGTTCCTCAGAAAACTGGGCATGACACTCCCGGAGGATCCGGCTATACCACTCCTGGGCATATACCCAGAGGCTTTACCTGCATGCAATAAGGCCTTGTACTTTGTATGTAACCAAGGGTGGCCTTGAACTTCTGATCTTCCTGCCTCCATCACTCAAGTACAAGCATACCACCATGACTGGATTATACAGTATTTGCTATTGAACCTGGTATTTTGGACTACCAACTGAGCTGCACCCATAGCATAACTCCACTGTTTTTTGAAAAGATCATTTTAGACCCAAAATAGAGGTCTTGAATACAACAAAACAAAACAGAAAAACAGTCCTAATTTCCCAAATGAGTCCACTAACTACACTTCAGGAGACTTGCATTAAATATCTGCTAGCCTAATGAATTGAAGCAGTCGTTACATTTTGGAGATGAGTTCCTTGAGAACTTTTTACTATGAAGGGGATGTCCAGAGGCTGTCATCATTAAAACAAAGTCAATTCTAAAAAGGTAGGAAGAAATCTAATGATGTCATTAGATGAAGGTCTTGTGATAGTCAAAGCAAGTTTACACTCTCCACATGTGAGACCCAAAGAACAATCCATGAGCTGAGAACTAATAGATTCTTTTCAACAAGGTTAAAAATAACTTGCTGACAAGATGACTGTAAGAACGGGGATGAAAAAATCATTAGAAAAAGACTATTGGCAAGCAATATGGAAATATGGGCACTAAAGGGTGTTAACAAGGCCATCTTCCCTCCCAACACACATCCCTCTGATATTGGAATATTGGGTGTCTTAGAGAATAACAGAGTTTTTCTCAGAGAGCAACTGTCCTGGAAACATGATCAATCTTGAAGCCATCTTAAGCCAGAGGATTTCAAGTTTTATCTTAAGAATTCAAAAAATGATATTCATTGACCACAGAGGGTGAATATTAAGAAGTTTATTATTTACTCATATGTGGGAGCTTAAGAGAGAGAGAAAGACATGCCATTTGAGTTAGTCATGAGGGTTGGCCACTTTGTGGATAAGCAACTGTATGGCAAAAAAGAGGTGAGACTTCAGAGAAAGAGTAAAGAAGCCCATAATACCAGAAAAATGTATACATAGGCTTTGTCCAGCACCTAATAGAAAGACATAGAAAAAAAGAAAAAGGAGAAATTGGAGCAGACCCAATAGAACATTATAGTGTCTTGTAATGGCTATATGGGGGGGAGGCAGATTCAGGGAAGGAAATGTATGCTATCTCTTTAAAGGGTTAATTATTCCTCCTGTCTCTTTAGCATGGCTTTCTAGGAGTAGCTCCACCTTCTTGAGGTACATTATTGATATGTTCAACTAGATTAACTATTTTATGTTTCTGCTACCTTAGCATGCTAAGCCTCTTCCTAAGCCAGAGAAATAGCTTTCCCTAATGGGCCTCCACAGAGCACCTATCAAGGAAGGCTACTGTAACTCTTCCAATAGCCAGTGGTCAGGCCTAATGCCTTATCCATCCAGCCAAGTGGACTCAATGCTGCCCTTTGAAGAGAATGGACACTTCATACTCACTGGAGAAGTGAAGCTGGCCTGCAATCCCAATACTTGGAATTCAAAGAAATTCTTGATAACATAGCAAGCTTGGGCTACATGGGACTTTGTCATAAGAACAAAATAAAACGAGAGAGAGAGAGAGAGAGAGAGAGAGAGAGAGAGAGAGAGAGAGAGAAGTGAGAAAAGAGATGGAGAGGGAGATGGAGACGGAGACGGAGAGGGGGAGGGAGAGGGAGAACTGAAGGACCCTGAAAAAGAAAGATAGAAAGCAGAGTGAGTTTTCTTTTTCTTTTTTTAAAAGAGTTATTTATTTTTATGTATATGAGTACACTATAGCTGTACAGATGGTTGTATACAGACCAGAAAAGGGTGTCAGATCTCAATTAGATGGTTGTGAGTCACCATGTGGTTGCTGAGATTTGAACTCAGGACCTTCAGAAGAGCAGCCAGTGCTCTTAACCGCTGAGCCATCTCTCCAGCCCCACAGAGTGAGTTTTCAAAGAATATCCTCATGCATTTGGATGATAGGGGATCAAGGCCATGTTTCACTAAAATACAAAACAAGTTGTACTACTTACACTGTTGCTTGTAAGGTCAGTACAGGGCCATTAAAAATGTCTCAGTGGATGAAGGACCTTATCATTTAAGCCTCTTGACCAGAGTTCAATCCCTGAAACCTACATGGTGGAAGGGGGAGAAGAAACAACCTCTTCAAATTGTCCTCTCACCTCCATACATGGACAATCATCCCCACGAGGGAGAGAGAGAGAGAGAGAGAGAGAGAGAGAGAGAGAGAGAGAGAGAGAGGAAGGAGAGGAAGGAAGGAATAAAGGAAAGACAGACAGACAGAAGGGAAAGAAAGAAAGAAAGAAAGAAAGAAAGAAAGAAAGAAAGAAAGAAAGAAAGAAAGAAAGAAAGAAAGAAAGAAAGAAAGAAAGAAAGGTAGGTGTTTTTTGTTTGGCTTTTTTTGCTTGCTGTTGCTGACTGGTTGGCTTTAGACAGTGCAGTATCTCTTTCCAGTCAAGGAAAAAAAGTCAGTCAAAAGAAATAAGCAGTGAGCAATGACTTTCTGAAGGAGTGCTATGATGACCACTTATGAAGGAGGAAAGATGGCCTAATTCCCACTATCTAAAGGAGGATGCGCAATCAGAAGACAATGCAAGAAAAACATTCAAATCTCTGGGTGATCTGAGCCTTGTGAGAGTCTTCCTTCTGGGTATCTCAAAGTTCTGTAGGCTGACAGACTGAGTATCAAAATTTATTTCTCTACTCACAAGGATGTGGCACATCAAGAAAAAAAATGTTTCCCTTTCTCATACAGCTTTTATTCTATACGCCAGTGTTCCTGACCTTGTTTACTACAGGGTATGGCATACTAGTAAATGACCTTGGGTGCTGGTCCTCCCTTCTCCTTTGTTTGAATGAGGTCTCCATGCTCTTCACTGCATATGATGACTCCAGAGCTTTCAGTGACTCTCCCCTCTTCACTGCCTGCCTTGCCATGGTTGCTTGGGGATAACACACATATACTGCCACATCTAGCTTTACATGAGTTCTCCTAACACAGCAAGCACCATATCCAATGAGCCGTGTGGCTCTGTGGCCCCCTACATTTGGTTAGTTTTACAATAGAGGTTTAATTAGGAGAGCAAAGTAATAAAGCTAAGGTCAGAAGGAAGTGAGAAACATCAATACTTATGCAGAGAGTTCTTACCAAACACAAGGGAGAAGAAAATCTGATATTTTCTATTGTAGTATACAAATAATTCCGAGAGAAAAAAAATACAGTTACAGCATGTTTGAGTAAAATGGCGCCATAATCATCCCAGGTAACAGAAGGACAATTTAATCGGATTAATTCTCATATTTTGGGAGGTTCTTTGACATGTTTAGTTGTGAAAGACCATAGACATGCAAATGATTAACAGGAAGGAAAAGAGCTATAGCTGCCTGGCCACCGCGGGTAAAAGGGAGATTTTTTTTTTCTCAACACATTGCCAGATTCATAGGACAGAAAACAGAAGAAATAGACAATCGTTACTGAGTCTCCCTTCATCCTGGTAGAATGAGTAGCACGGAACCAGGGCATGTGAGAATTCAAATCTAACTTTATCCTAAACAAATGATGCATGGGTTCAGAATTAGCATGGTCACCTGCAGTCATCCAGACCCAAAGGGGAATCAAAATCTCCCACAGTACTTAAACTTGGCTTAAATTTAAACACCTTTAAAGTAGTGAAGGGATGGAAGCGTGTGAGCCCTTCAAAGTTAGAAAAAATAAAGAAGCCTCAAAGCACATGTATTTTAGTTGGAGGGGGGAATCTCACTATGTAGCCCTGGATGTCCTGAAACTTACTATATAAACTGGGTTGGATTTGAACTCACAGATATTCACCTGTCTCTGCCTCTGAGTGCTAGGATTAAAAGTGTGGGGTACCATTGCCTAGTTTATGCTTTTGGTTTTAAGGTCCAGGTCTCATGTATCTCAGGCTGTCCTCAAACTCAGTATGCAGTCAAGAATGACCTTGAATCTCTAATCCTCCTGCTCACACCTCTCCAGTGATGAGATTACAGGCAAGTGCCATAATAACATGGGACCTAGAGCTTTGTACATGCTAGGTCATCACTCTATCAGCTGAGTTATATCCCCAGCCCATAGGTGACAGATTGTCAATCATTATAGTTTATCTTTTAAAAAACAAATCACTTGCAGTATGCAAAAAGCCCTGCAAATGGTAGTTTGTGCATTCCTTTAATTAGCTAAAGTAAACTGATTTAAATTGGTGGCATTTGAACTAAAGTTCCGAACCTTGTTGTCAGTCTAGGCATGGCTGTCTCGCTCTCTGGAGTTTTTGGTTTTCATTTGCATGTATTTCTGTCTAGCTTGTCACCACCTCTGCTACTGCTGGTCGAGTCAGGAAGAGGAATCAACCGCATGGCCCCAGAGTCCTCCATCAGTAGTTGAGAAATGGCTGAGTCGGCTCTGAGAACTGGTTCATACTTCTAGAATAGAGTGGGCTGGCTAAGCCTGTGATCACAGCAACCACGTTGCTACTATTGATTGCCAAGTTCAATGTTGCTTTTCTGTTTTCATTTCCTAGACAAAGAACTCAAACAGGTACATTTCTTGCCTGCTTAGGACTTTCTTAGCAAATCTTTAGGGAATGTATGGGCAGGTACTTTTGCTTTGTCTGGAATAAAATAGCAGCTAAATCCACCAGAACAGCATATAAGAGCAGGGAAGGTTTCACTTCCTTTCTAATCTTTATAGGGCAGAAAAACACAATTTAAAAAATGCTGTCTCTGGGGGAGTAGAGTCACTTCCTGGCTGCTTTTGTCAAGAGAGCCCCTGCTGTCTGACATGTCTTCAAATAGAATCAAGAAGCACAGTTTATTACACCTTTCATGGGAACATTTAAATAATGTGGGATTTTATTTAAAATCATTTCCCCAACATTTCAGGGACTCTCATAACCGAAAGGATGATGTAGCCTTGGCTAAAAAAGAAAACCTCTCTGTGAAGTATTCAAAGAGGTTTTAAGGACTCTACTCATGGACAAATGACTTAAGTAGCCCTAGTATTCAGAAATCAAAAACCAAGCAAAAAAACCATGGTACTTACCTGTTATCCCAGCACTTGTGAGATGAAATGAAGAAGATCAGGAGTTCAAGGTCATCCTTGACTATATAGTGAGTTTAAGGTCAGCTTGGGTTAACCTGAGACCATGTCTCAAAATAACAACAACAACAAAAGAAATAGAAAACTAAATTTGCATTGGGTTCTTGGATGTGAAATGTTCCGCAGCTGGTACAGATGTTTTACATTGGTTTTTCCTTCAAATACAAGCTGGACAAAGCCCCTGCAGTGGGTTCTTTGCACTGCCATAATGTCCAAGGCTAAGAAGGACAAACATATGCAGGCTTCCTCCCTGGAGAGGCTGCTTAGCTTGCCATTTCTGCAGTCAAAGATTCACTTTCTAGTCGTTTTTCTGTAAGAACTAAGCAGCTCTTTGGTGTTCTGTCTGGAGGTTTGGTCAGCAGACATGATCTTTGGTTCAGTTTGAACCATAATTCAAGAAATGGAGTGGATGAGCCAGTCCTTCTTGAGAGTAGACACAATGGACTTCAGGAACCTTGACAAAATCACCATTTTTGGATAGCCTGGCTCTACAAAATCTAGTGAACGTGTCCTCTTAAACCTGGCACTGTGGCACAAAGAGCACCATGAGCAATGAGCTAACAGCATAAGTCCACTTCAGGAATCCTTGTAGTCCTGTGCCTCCTGGCAGAAATCCCCTCAGCATCTTGTATAAAACATCAGAATTCCCTGCAATATTATAAGGCAATTCCAACTTCTACTACTAGCACTGAAAAGAAACAAGTGCTTCTAAATTTCTCCATTCATTTCTCCTGTGCCTTCATGGGCAGGGATTTTCATTTTTCTACAAATAACACTTTATATAATTATTCTAAAATAGAAATGATGTGGAGTGTATCTAATGGCATAATTTTTCTTGCTTACATAAACTAAAGTAAACAAAAAGACAAATGCTACAGATGGACTCGGGGAGACAGGTTAATTGGTAGAAGTACCCTCCTTACAAACACAAGGACAAGTTCCATGTCACCACAAACAAAGAAGACATTATGTAGGGGTTTGTGGTTGTAAGCCCAATCCTGGAGAGGTAGAAACAAATCTGTTGTACTCACTAGACAGCCACCAGAGTATAACCAGCAAGTTCCAGGAAACTGAGAGGTAATAGCTTACCAGTAAAAGAAGTGGATGCTGATAAGATAATTTGGATTGTAAATGCACCTGCCACCAAGGCTGACAATCTGAGTTGGATCCCCAGAACCTGCTTCCTGAAAGTTGACCTCTGACCTCCTCACACATAGTGTGGCATGCATATGTACACTCCCATAAACAAGCAAGCAAATAGATAGATAGATGGATGGATAGATAGATAGATAGATAGATAGATAGATAGACAGACAGACAGACAGACAGACAGACAGACAGAAATGTTTCTTAGAAGGTGGATGGTGCCTGAGGAACATGGGACATTATTTACGTGTGTGTGCGCGCGCACACACACACACACACACACACACACACACACACACACACACACACACACACACTGCTGCAACAAGTATTCAGGAGGTGGAGGGAGAAAAGTATTCTCTAAAATAAAATAGTAGTCATCAAATGTGAGAACAGTTGATAACACAAGTTGTCAGTTCCCAGATCTTCTGAGCATAATTTTCAGTATATAAAAATGAAACCTTACTTGTGTCCACTGTCTCTCTATTTCTGATAAATCTACCGACATCCTTGATTTTTTTAAGATATATCTTGGCAGTCATGCTGAACATCAGGTAGTAAGGCATTTTTTTTTAACTCTGTTTTGTCACTGATGGTTGGAAACAAATGAATCAAATGGAGGGCGGGGGCGGGGGGGGAGGGGGGAGGGAGAAAGGCAGCAGTCTGACACTGGCGGAGCAGGGCTTCATGCAGGAAGTATGTAAGTGAAACCAAAACTTGGGTTCAGAGATGCAAACTGCATCTGACTGGCCGCTCTCAAAGTTGCCTTCCTGAGAACAGTTGTGCTGTGTGTTCTCTCGCCCAGCAGACACAGAAATGAGCCATGTGGAGAGCTCACCTGTTCTTCACAGAAGCCCTTCGTTTGACTCTTAGTGAACTAGAAAGTGACTTAATCACATTTGTGGATGGACCAAACAGAGGAATTTTAGTCTTGTTCTTTTCCAAAATTAGTCAACCTACCCAGTATTTTGAACTAGTTTTTTTCTGAAACATAAAAGAGGGCTCAGTATAGTTCTGAGCAAGGTATGCTTCAAGATTTATGGGCTTTGGGATAGCACTTATAACCTCTCAATAAGGCCAGGGCCACTCTCTAATTCACGTGTATGTCTTTCACACTGTCATAGTCCATGGTTCATCAGTGTGTTTTGAATCAATGAAGGCAACCTATGACCTGTCCATCTTTCCCTGGGTAAGAAAATAAATACATATAAGGGAATGACTAAACAATTAAAAATAGATACATAATGAGCCCATGTAAAATCCACCCAGTTCCCCCACCCCCAGTGTAGAACCTTTAGATATTTGCAAATTTCTGCATAATTCCTCCATCTTACTGCTTTCTATCATTATCTATGATAAGGAACGGAAACATGGAATTATTATTTACAGGGATTATGAGGTAAGGTAAGACACGATCCACACTACCTTAGGTCTCTTGCTTCTCACTGACATCTAAGAACTCTGAAATTTTCGAATAAAATTTAGCAAGATCTGGATGTCATTTTGGTCAGTTTGCTACTGCTGTATATGATGGAAAAACTCAGAAACTCAAAACTCAGAATCTGTTCATGCCATTAGCTTGCTTCATTGATCTCTCTCTCCTTCCTTCTCTCTCTCTGCCTCCTCCCCATCCAATGTCTCTGTCCTTCCACATAAAGTTTTAGAATAGTTATCTTTTGGAATCACTACGACAAAACCTTCCCCCAAATCCCTTTTCAGGAATTCTGGAGAGATTTGGTCACCCCTGCTCCCAGGAATTTTCCTTTCCCAGCCTCCCCAGACACCACCCATAGTTACAACCACACCAGTCACTCAAAATAGGCTCTCTCAGCAGTCAGGCGCTCTACCCAACACCAGGCAAGAAGCCCTTCTAGGGGGATAAGATAACAATAGACAGAAGACAAATCCTGCTCTGTACCAGCATTTCTGTCAGCCCCATTGTTTTGAGAACAAGGCCAACTTGGAGCTATGCATTCTCTGCATATCGGGAAGTCTGCTGCCAGTGTTCTGGAATTGTTTCTTTCTTTCATTTTCCAAGGACATGAACACATTTAGAGTGTTTTTTTTTCTTTTGGTGAGGAGGGAGGTTTCTTGTTTGGGTTCTTTCTTGTTTCTTCTCCCCTGCTTAGAAGAGCTACAGCAAGCTTTCACCTCAAAACTAAGTGGATACAGACTATTTTAGTGCAGCAACTACAGGTCCTGGATATTATATTTGTATTTCTCATTGCCAGGTGTTCTTATACGTGGACTTTCTCTATGGGTTTTGTATTAACAGACCTTATCTGACAGTGGGGAACAAGGGACGGGCCACTTGGGCAAACAGAATGTTTGTCGTGGTAAAACAATATTGTGGGTAACGTTAAAGGAAGAATCATTTGGTTAAAGAAATGATTTGCCTTTAAGAGGAAGATAATCAAGTAATTGAGTGACTCAATTACTCAAGGACTCCTGTCCAGACTAATTCAACTAATGCTTACTGAAGGTGCTTTCACAGACAGGATGTCATCTTGTGTTAAAGCACTATTTAGTGAATTAACTTGTTCTTAATCATCAACAGAGTGTGTAAAAGAAAAAAAATCCTAGAGTTATTTACATTCTAATTTCTCACTCTGTCCTGGCCTCTTTTTGAAACATCTGGAGATGTTTTATATTATTTTTCTATTGTGCAAAAAATGCCTATATACATGCAGATGGAAATCCAATAACTAAAACTGGTCTCTATTTGCCATTTGCTACTCAGCAATGCTGTCCCTTTTACAAGTATAGCCTTGTTTAAGATGCCAGAGATCTATTGCTAGAAAAATGACAGAATGACTTGATAATCCAGTTTTGGAGGCAATGCAAAAGTGAAGTCACTCATATTGTCAGACAGAAAATGTGAGAGCTAAGACCAACATTAATCTCCTTTGATTCTTTATTTACACTAAGTATAGTAGCCCGAATCCCAAAATGGTGCCTGATTACTAACCTGCCGGTAACTTGAACAGAACTGGAATCACCTAGTTGACACACCTCTGGGTGTGTCAAGAGAGGCTTAATTGAAGAGGGAAGGTAAATATCTTTCCTTGTACTAGGGTTCTGGACTGAATAAGAAAGAGAAAACTAGCTTAAACATTAGCACTCATCTCTCTGCTTCTTGACTATGGGTACAATGTAGTCACTCACCTCAAGGTATACTTTTTCTGCTTACCCTCAAACCATAAGAGAGGGGAAAACAAAAACAAAAACAAAAACAATCCTTTTACCTTCCATCACAGCACTGAAAAAAAGTAACTAAAACTATGCCCAAGATCTCAGTATCCTGGTGTTATGTCATGATTAGGTAATGCTTTCAATGATACATCTTATAGCAAGAGTGAAGAGATTCTGTGAATGTAATTAATGTCCAAAATTAGTTGATTTCAAGTAATCAAATGTCGATATCCTTTAAAAGAGGGCTTAGGTTTGCTATCTAGGCATGGTGGCATATGAAGTCATTACCTAATCATGTCATAATACCTAATATTTCAGTTCTTGGAAGGCTGAGGCAGAAAGATCATGAGTTTGAGGCCAGCATGGGCTAGTTCTGAGAAGAGAACTGACCTCAAGCTTACTAATTAGAATGTCGTCTCAGATGACTTCTTAACTGCAGTCATTTGGGACCCTGACACAAGGATCCAGCTAAGACATTTCGAGAACCATATTGAATGAAAACTTTGAGATCACGTATATGCAGTCACAAGTCACTTACCTGTGATCATGGTGATGAAATAATATATGATTTTATACAAGTGAGACAAAATAAGGAGCTCAAGCAATAGTTTATGAAGGATTGTCTAGAAATGAAAGGGAGCAGCAAACCTGGTTGACACCAAGAGCTACCAGGGAAAAGCAAGCTAAAGCACAACAGTATCTGCTCCCTGACTGGTCTTCCAGAAGAACTGAAATGAAAAGACCTGACGACATGAAGTACTGCGGAGGATATACGGCAAACAGGCAGTTTCTTCCGAGCTAACACATTCAGCCATTCTGTATTACAGCCATGCCAATTATAGAACTTCTATTCAAGAGAAAAAGAAATAAAATACTTTTTATTTTCTTATTTGTTGGTTTGAGACAGGGTCTAACTCTGTAGCCCAGGCTGACCTAAAATGCCCTCACCCTCTAAAGTGCTAGGATTATAGTTATAAGCTTTTATCATCACATTTCTAAGGGGTCACTAACTGAATGATTCAGGGCTAGAAACATGGCTCGGCAATTAAGAACACTTGCTGCTCTTGCAAAGGACCTAGGTTTTGGCTCTCAGAACTCACAAGGTAACTCAGAGCCATCTGGAATTCCAGATTCAGGGGATCCAATGCCCTCTTACCTTTGTGAGCACCAGGCACACACATGATTCATGTGTAGGCAAGACACATACATATAAAATATAAAACAAATAATTTTACACTTAAAAACAGAGAGAAAGATGCAGGATGGAAAGATGTAGTGAGTGAAGGCACTTGCCACCAAACCATTCTATCCCTGGGATCCACAAAGTGGAAAAAAAGGAAACAAATTCTTATAAATTATCTTTTGGGCCAAAAGGGACCTTAAACCAGTGCTTCTCAATCCCTCAAATGCTGCAACCCTTTAGTTCTGGTGGCCCCCATCATAAAATCATTTTTGTTGCTACTTCATAACTGTAATTTTGCTACTATTATGAATCATAATATACATATTGAGAACTGTTGTTTAAGCCTTTTTATGGGACTTCCAAAATCTGCTTATTTTGATAGAGTAGATATCCAAAAAGCAACCTTATTGTTTCTTATTCTGTCTGGAGTCAAAGCTAGATGCCTGTCCCTCCCAGTCAGTCTGTAAGGGTTCAATGATCAAATACTGGCCACCCACTCAGCTTTCACAAAGAGAATCAAGCTAATCTGTAAAAAGCACACTCTGACAGTTCAGAAAACATGTTTTTAAACTTTATGCTATGTTTTTCAAACTTTCCTGCCAGGCAGAGTTTAGGCTTTTGATCATTGGGGTTTCTTTTCTTCAGTTGGTTGGTTTGGGTTTTAAGTTTCTCCCCAGAGTTTTCTTTATCCCACTCAAGCAAAATGCTCTGATAGAAGTTGTGTTATGATTTTGCCCTGCAGAGTGACCCACGCCTGGATGGAGCGCGACAGCCTCTGGCATCTTTGCTCTGGTGACAGAGCAGACAGGCACTCCATGTACACAGAGATATCCCTAGTATAGCATCGCTTGGGACACAGCCAGCTAGGGTTCCACCTGTGCCCAAGAGCTGGGCAGCTGTGTAATTATCTGGGCACCAGTACTCTTCAAACTATTCCACAATATAGAAACAGAATGAACACTACCCAACTCGTTCTATGAAGCCACAATTACGCTGATACCAAAATCAGACAAAGATCCAACAAAGAAAGAGAATTTCAGATCAATTTCTCTTATGAATATCGATGCAAAAATACTCAATAAAATTCTTGCCAACCGAATCCAAGAACACATCAAAACGATCATTCACCAAGATCAAGTAGACTTCATCCCAGGGATGCAGGGATAGTTCAATATAAGGAAATCCATCAATGTAATCCACTACATAAACAATCTCAAAGAAAAAAACCACATGGTCATCTCATTAGCTGCTGAAAAAGCATTTGACAAAATTCAGCATGCTTTCATGCTAAAAGTCTTGGAAAGATCAGGAATTCAAGGCCCATATCTAAACATGGCAAAAGCAATTTACAGCAAACAGATAGCCAACATCAATCTAAATGGAGGGAAATTTGAAGCAATCCCACTAAAATCAGGGACTAGACAAGGCTGCCCTCTCTCGCCATATATTTTCAATATAGTACTTGAAGTTCTAGCTAGAGCAATTAGACAACATAAGGAGGTCAAAGGGATACAAATTGGAAAGGAAGAAGTCAAACTATCACTATTTGCAGATGATATGATAGTATACTTAAGTGACCCAAAGAACTCCACCAGAGAACTCCTACAGCTGATAAACGAATTCAGCAAAGTGGCCGGATATAAAATCAACTCAAGCAATTCAGTAGCCTTCCTATACTCCAAGGATGAGCAGGCTGAGAAAAAAAAATTAGGGAAATGAAACCCTTAACAATAGACCCAAACAATATAAAGTATCTTGGTGTGACTCTAACCAAACTAGTGAAAAATCTGTATGACAAGAACTTCAAGTCTCTGAAGAAGGAAATTGAAGAAGACCTCAGAAGATGGAAAAATCTTCCATGCTCATGGATTGGCAGGATTAATATAGTAAAAATGGCCATCCTTCCAAAAGCAATATACAGATTCAATGCAATCCCCATCAAAATCCCAACTCAATTCTTCATAGAGTTAGAAAGAGTAATTCTCAAATTCATCTGGAATAACAGAAGACCCAGGATAGCTAAAACTATTCTCAAGAACTTCTGGGGGAATTAGTTTCCCGGACCTCAAGCGGTACTACAGAGCAATAGTGTTAAAAACTGCATGGTATTGGTACAGTGACAGTCATGTAGATCAATTTCCATTGATCTACATGAATTGAAGACCCAGAAATGAATCCACACTCCTATGGTCACTTGATCTTTGACAAAGGAGCTAAAACCATCCAGTGGAAAATAGATAGCCTTTTCAACAAATGGTGCTAGTTCAACTGGAGGTCAGCATGCAGAAGAATGCAAATCGATTCATTCTTATCTCCTTGTACTAAGCTCAACTCCAAATGGATCAAGGACCTCCACATAAAACCAGATACACTGAAACTAATAGAAAAGAAACTGGGGAAGAGCCTTGAGCACATGGGCACAGTGGAAATTTTCCTGAACAGAACAGCAATGGCTTATGCTCTAAGATCAAGAATTGACAAAAGGGACCTCATAAAATTACAAAGTTTCTGTAAGGCAAAGGACACTGTCAAAAGGACAAAATGGCAGCCAACAAATTGGCAAAAGATCTTTACCAACCCTACATCCGACAGAGGGCTAATATCCAATATATACAAAGAACTCAAGAAGTTAGACTCCAGAGAGCCAAATAACCCTATTAAAAAATGGGTTACAGAGCTAAACAAAGAATTTTCACCTGAAGAATATCTAATGGCTGGGAAGCACCTAAAGAAATGTTCAACATCCTTAGTCATTAGGGAAATGCAAATCAAAACTACCCTGAGATTTCACCTCACACCAGTCAGAATGGCTAAGATCAAAAACTCAGGAGACAGCAGGTGTTGTCAAGGATGTGGAGAAAGAGGAATACTCCTCCACTGCTGGTGGGATTGCAAGCTAGTACAACCACTCTGGAAAGCAGTCTGTCCGTTCCTCAGAAAACTGGGTATGATACTCCCAGAGGACCCTGTTATACCACTCCTGGGCATATACCCAGAGGCCTCCCTGGCATGTAATAAGGACACATACTCCACTATGCTCATAGCAGCCTTATTTATAATAGCCAGAAGCTGGAAAGAACCCAGATGTCCCTCAACGGAGGAATGGATATAGAAAATGTGGTATATTTACACAATGGAATACTACTCAGCAATTAGAAACAACGAATTCATGAAATTCTTAGGCAAATGGTCAGAACTGGAAAATATCATCCTTATTGAGGTAACCCAATCACAAAGAACACACATGGTATGCAGTCACTGATAAGTGAGTATTAACCCAGAAGCTCGGAATACCCAAGACACAATCCACATATCAATTGATTCCCAAGAAGAAGGAAGGAGAGGCCCCTAGTCCTGGAAAGACTGGATGTAGCAGTGTAGGGGAATAACAGGACAGAGAAGCGGGAGGGAGTTGACTGGGGAACAGGGAGAGAAGAGGGCTTATGGGAATTTCAGGGAGGGGGGAACCAGGAAAGGGGAAATCATTTGGAATGTAAATAAAGAATATAGAAAATAAAATAAAAAAGAGAGGAAGAAAAACCACACAAAAAGAAAAACATAAAAGAAGGTGTGTCATGCAATAAACACCTTATTTGGTTCCATGTTAGTTCACTGTTGCGGTTTCCACATATCTACCTCTTTTGTGTTATGTGTCTGTTGTCCTGCAAATACTTTTGTGTAATTAGAAGTCAGCAACCATTTTTCTGGAATGAAAAAGTGAATATCTTTTCCTTTCTTATTTTTTTGTTGTTCTTTTTTGCTTTATTTGTTTGTTCGCTTGTTATGGATAGGGTTTCTCTGTGTAGCCCCTGGCTCCCCTGGAACTTGCTCTGTAGACCAGGCTGGCCTTGAACTCAGAAATCTGCCTGCCTCTGCCTCCTGAGTGCTGGGATTCACGACAGTGAGTATCAAACGCTTTGCAGATCATTCAGTCTCCATTCTGCTAATCTAATATGAGAGATGCCATAATAAGCCTTAAAGGACTGATTGCTCCTGGGTGATGATAGAACATGATTTAGAGATGAAAAATTAGAACTGCAGGTAATGCCAACCTGCCAAGAAAAAGCACTATTTTTAAAACATGTTTTCTACTCAATTTAAAATGCATATACTGGGTTTCAGTGGTTAAGAGCACTGGCTCCTCTTTCAGAGGACCAGGTTCAATTCCTAACACCTAAATGGCAGTTCTCAACCACCTGAAACTCCTGTCTTGGGATTCTATGCCTTCCAGCCTCATGGGTACCAGGCATGTACATGGTAATCAGATATACACAAAGACAAACATCCATACACATAAAATGATATTTCCTTTACTGCTATTTTTGAGAGAACCTCTCACTTTGTACCTCTGTCTGGCCTAGAATTTGCAATATATATCAGACTGGCCTTGAATTCACAGAGATCCACCTGCCTCTGCCTCCCAGGTTCTGGAATTAAAGGCAGGTACCACCCAGACCAATAAATACATTTTAAAAGTGTAAATAGTATTCTTACAAAAGATGTTATCTGAGTCATAAACTGTATTTGGAACAAAAGTTTCGTCAGATAAAAGAGTAGAAGCAGCAATGTAGGCATACATTAAATTAACAAAAAATGTACTTACAACAATCCGAATAGAAAGTCAGGTCACATTTTCAAAGAGAAGACAACCTGAACTTTTCTTGTAAAACTGGTTCTGGGTACTTTTTTCATTTAATACAATATATTCAATCTACAATGGACTTTATTTTTCTTTCCAGTAAAGACCTAGATGGTATCTTAACATTACTACAGAGTCCTTTCATTATTTGACTTACCATTCAATTATTTAAAATATCAGAATTCTTTGGTGTGATGGGTACCAATTAGCCAAGAATATTGAATTAGAGGTGACTTAGGCACACTCAGATCTCTGTCAACCTGAGTTACTAATGGGAAAACTCAAATGGCTGATTTTTCTGTGTTCAAACATTGATTTGTACATATGAGTTATTCTTTAATGTAGCTGACCATTGCAACATTGTGTTAAAAAGCAATCAAATCTAATTTTAAATGAAATTAAAGACAATAATGTTTGCCTATTCTCTAACAACAACAACAACAACAAAAGCTCTTTGACTAATGGACACGAAAGTGCCAACCTCATTTTTAGCAACCCAGCAAGTGGACACTAAACATAGTAATTTAGTATAGTAATCATGCAAATAGCAATGTAGGATTTTGCCATTTGTAAAAGACAAACATCAAAAGGAAGCTGTTCATGATTATTCTCAAACTAGATACAAAATCATTTTCATTATTGTATGTTGTTCTAAGGAGCTGTCAGAGGATTAATTGGTGCTTGCCTCTACCATTTATATGCCACTGTAGCTATCAAGGTGAAATATGTTGATGACTAATGAAGAATTAAGGGTATCCACTTGGGCGGTCTGGCAAGAATTCAGTTTAAAATAAATAAGAGCTCTCTCAAGATATCTGCCATGAGGAATGTTCTTTTTAAAGCTCATTGTTTATTTTATTTAATGAAGAAGAGATAAAAAACTGTGGAGTAGGGTCTGTAAAGAGAAAGTACAAATATTAAGACTGGCAAAGGGAAAAAGAAAGATAGGGAAAGCACTGAGAAGCTACATTCAGTCTTCAAGGTGTCTTGGCAACAGTGTCATTTAAATGGATGAATGCTCACCTAACCACAAAACTTTAGTTTAACCAAGACTCAGCAAGAAATCAATTAGTATACATCCTTATTAGATAGAATAGAAAAATGCAATTTTTCTATTTTTTCAATGTTTTTTATTCCTCTTTATATTAAAGTGCTATTTCTGCATGTGTGTATAAAGGATTTATATATGTGTATATAGATCATATATACACATATATATATGAAAGTGAAAAGTGCTAAATATATATATATATATATATATATATATATATATATATATATATATATATAAAGGGGCTGGGAGATCACTCTGCTGGTAAACAGATTGATGTACAAATATGAGGACAGGAATTTGATCTGCAACATCCGCATTTTTAAAAAGCTGGGCAAAAGGGTGAGTGACTGCAATTCTAGTGCTAGAGAGGTAGACATGGGAGGATCCTTGGGAGTTGATAGCTAAAGAGCCTTGCCCACCATCAAGCTCCTAATTCAATGAAAGACCTTGTTTCAAAACATATATATATATATATATATATATATATATATATATATATATATATAAACATATATATAAACATATATATATATATATATATATATATATATATATATATAAAGGGGCTGGGAGATCACTCTGCTGGTAAACAGATTGATGTACAAATATGAGGACAGGAATTTGATCTGCAACATCCGCATTTTTAAAAAGCTGGGCAAAAGGGTGAGTGACTGCAATTCTAGTGCTAGAGAGGTAGACATGGGAGGATCCTTGGGAGTTGATAGCTAAAGAGCCTTGCCCACCATCAAGCTCCTAATTCAATGAAAGACCTTGTTTCAAAACATAACGTGGAGATAAATTGAAGAAGATACCAGATGTCTGCCTCTGGACTCTATATGTACCTGTATACATTCTGTTCTCTCTCTCTCTCTCTCTCTCTCTCTCTCTCTCTCTCTCTCTCTCTCTCTCTCTCTCTCTCTCTCACACACACACACACACACACACACACACACACAAATAAGAATACATAAATAATTGAAATACAAAGCCACTGTTTGTCATAACCAATGACTTCTGTTTTAAAGAAGTCTTATTAAGGAGCATTATTTTCATTATTACAATAAAAACTCCAACCTTTACTATTGGGATACTCAAATAAGTTTAATATCTCAATTATCTAACTGAATAGGTTTAGAAATTCTGGTCTAGAAAGGTCATGGAGGGTCCTAGATTACCTATAGTCTCACATTTGCAATCAGACTTCTGATTCATAATACATTCACAGTACATGTTTTGTCCTAGCACTCAAATGGCAGTTCTCAAACGCCTGTAACTTCAGTCCTAGGAGATGCTATGCCTTCTTTTGGAATCCATGGGTACCAGGCATGCACATGGTGAACAAATATATGCAAAGCTTCACACAGGTGACAACCATGACCAAGAAGTAGTATTTGTCACTGACAGCCACTTTCAGAACATTAGCTTCCTTCCAAATGAGACTTCAACAGTGAAAAGAGTTCATATCCATTAAGTTTTGTACCTGTCTAATTACTGAGAGCAATTTCAGACTTACCCCCCAGAGCATCTGACATCAGTAGTTTAATTACAGCCGTTCTTTACTTTTGCTAGTCAAATGGGAGTTTTAATTACTGTCAAGTTGCTCTTCATACCAAAGGATGGTATCACTGGCTAACCTTCAACAGGACAAGTGCTTTCAATATTTTCCAGGACACAGTGAGTGTTTACTCATTCACACTCATTCAAACATTCAAACATTCATTATACATGAATGCGAAGTTTCTCTAGACAAAGGTGGAGCTGAGATTATCATTACAGAGTGAAACAGAATTCACAAACTGGCATCAAACACATAATCTTGCTTTTAGCTGCATTAAGCACTAAAGAACGTTCACCTGTCATGTCACATTCCCAGTGGAATACAGGTCTGTGCTATGAAAGGATATGAGGAGCATTGAACTTGGAAACCAAATCTATGCTGTATACACTAGGCATCTAATTAAAGATAGTGTCTTTTGTTGTTTAGTTTTCTTAAATGAATATTTACAGAATGGTTGTAAGGAATGGTTGGTACTTCATTCATTCATTCATTCATCTCTTACCCAACCTTTCCCATTGTTAGGATCTTATATCAGGGTGGTGTGTGCTTCACAACTGATTGACTGTAGTATATGACTATTAACAAACCTCAAGTATTTATTTATTCCAATTTCATCACTGTTTCTGTGAGATTACTTCTGTCTTGGTTGGAGTTTTACTGCTGTGAACGGACACCATGACCAAGGCAACTCTTATAAGGACAACCTGGCTTACAGGTTCAGAGGTTCAGTCCATTATTATCAAGGTGGGAGCATGGCAGGATCCAGACAGGCATGGTGCAGGAGGAGCTGAGAGTTCTACATCTTCATCTGAAGGCTGCTAGCAGAATACTGGCTTCCAGGCAGCTATGATAAGGGTCTTAAACCCACACCCACTGACACACCTACTTCAACAGAGTCACACCTTCTAATATTGCCACTCCCTGGGCTGAGTAAATACAAGCCATCACAACCTCCTATTCCGGAATTGCTAGGATGCCATATTGCATGTAAGTCATCCTTCTTAGTCTCCTCTGGTCTGTGACCATTCTATTTTTCTTGTCATCGTCGTTGTCGTTGTCGTCATCGTCGTCGTCGTTGTTTGTCTTCCTGTCTTTTTTGTGACCTGGTTAATTTTCAGAATAGTGGTCAGTATTTTCTAGACAGCCTCTCAAGTTAGCCTAGTGGAAATGCTTGTCTCCTCCTCCTGCTTATTTCTTGTTATATAAGAATTCAAGTAGTCTGGAAACCATCAATTTGGCTGAACTGGCTGAACAGTGAGTCTCAGGTGTCTCCACCTCTTCAGTGCTGGAACTCCAGGTGTGCACCAGTGTGCCTGTTTTTTTGTTTTTGTTGTTGTTGTTGTTGGTGGTGGTGGTGGTTGGTTGTTTTTGTTTTATTAACTTTCATCCTAGGGGTCCAAACTTGGGGGCTTATGCTTTCATTCCATGCATGTTACCAGCTGTGTCATCTCCTGGTTTTCATTCAACTGAAGAGATAGACATTTGGAAGAGATGACCAGGATTTCCTGTCAAAACACATCAAAGGATACCTAACGTCTCCGTATCCCTAGTATTGGTGCCTTTTGTCATTTAGTTAAGGAGGTATGTCCTACGTTTCTCTACAATAAGTTTATTATTTTCCTATTCAGTTTCCATAGTTCATTCTTTGGAAGTGAAATACTAAATGCAGTATATGTCTAGGAAGAAGTCCTTCCATCTTAAGTAGAGAGCATTGATATACATTATTTGTCTGCCTCAGAGAGGACATTTTTCAGGGTGAGAAAGACAAGTCTTGCCTACTTGAGCATTTCTATAAGAAAAAGAAAAAAATTCATGTTTATGAACATTGGCTAATTTTTTTTTTTACCTAGGCAATGTCATTCATTCATTAGAATGCTAATTTTCAACAAACTGGAAAAACGTGTTAGTATTTTGTTGCTTTTTATTTTTACATCTTCTAAGACTTGTATTTTGGGGGATGAAAGTTTATATTTTGTGTCAATAGAAACGTGAAGTCCTCAGAAGGAAATTGAAAATGGCAATCAGCAGTTACCATTTTACAGTATTTTCATTATAGGAATCAAATAGGTGTGAAATCAATGCCAAGAGCATAAAAAAGGTAAAATGTAGTGAAATGATTCAGGCAGAAGTGTGTTCTGAGTATCGATTACCTTCATTTTTCATATAATGTATTCTTTCTTCCTTTCTTCCTTCCCTCCTTCCTTCCCTCCTTTCCTCCCTCCCTCCCTCCCTTCTTTCTTTCTTTCTTTCTTTCTTTCTTTCTTTCTTTCTTTCTCTTTCTTTCTTTCTTTCTTTTTTCTCTTTCTTTCTTTCTTTCTTTCTTTCTTTCTTTCTTTCTTTCTTTCTTTCTTTCTTTCTTTCTTTCTTTCTTTCTTTCATTCTTTCTTTCTCTCTTTGTAAGATAAGGTCTCGAATAGCCCAGACTGGCCTCAACCTGTATTGAAACTGAGAATGACCTTGAATTTCTAATTTTCCTGTCTCCATGTCAGTGCTGGGATAAGAGACATGCAATTCAATGCCTATTTTATGTGGTGCTAGGGACTGAACCTAAGGCTTTGTGTATGCTAAGCGAGCATTCTACCAACTGCGCTTCACTCCCAGAAACCATATAATGCATTTCATTATTAGCATATATATAACTTAAGTTTTAACAATGACTTACCTTTATTAACTAGTTCTTACATTTCTAAAAAAACTCACTGGTTCTTTCAACTAACGTGATTATTAGAAAACATTTTGATCCACATAAAACAATTTACAGGAGCTGTACCTAAGAAATGTTTTAAAGGTTAGCATTTTTCCCTTTTCCTATAGTTTATTCTATAGTGGTGGGTTTATTGTAAATAAACAAATATGAATTACTCTTATCATAAAAATTTTAAGGTTTAAAAATTACAGAATGTCAATGACATGAAAAGAAGATATATATATATATATATATATATATATATATATATATATATATATATTGCACAAAAGAAAGAATTGATCCATGAAGAGTTGCTTTATTAGAGTTTATCCTGTTGGTAGTAGGGTTTCCAGGTGTTTATGGGATAAAGAAATAGAGTGCTCTGAGTTGTAGGACATGGTAGTATGAGACTGGGGAAGGTAAAGTAATTGGTGGTCTGCCCATGTGTAGTCAGAAGGCACATGCGCAGAAAATGGAGCTGTTGGTATGATCTGAGGGTGTAGTTTTCAGCCCCCTTGCCCTCAAAAGGTCACTTGTTAGATGCTTGCCCTGGGAAATGAAACACTGGTGTTAACTGGTTTCAGATACATGAAAAATAACCTCCAAGTTCCTGAAAAACAACATTAACAGTTGTTACTGTAGTGACCATACATCAGAGGTTAACATCAGCCAAGGCCACTTGACCCCTAAACTGAGTAAAAGGAAGCATGGAACTCAAATTGACTGAAAACTGAATCATTCACTGGTGTCCCTCTGTTGGAACCATTCATGTGCAGTATGGGTGAACATTGATTTGAAATTAAAAATACTCTCAAAATGTCAGGACTAGAGCATAATTTAAGAGAAGAGCACCTATCCCAATCCCAGAGCTTTACTTTTTAATCTCCAGCACTGCAAGGAAGAAAAAAAAATGCAAGTGGCTATTTCTGGAACAGGGAACAGAGAAGAGGGCTTCTACTCCGTCTTGGGAAATCAATGTGTCTTATATTTTCTACATTATTTATTATTACATATGGAGGCTTGGAGAACAAGTTTCACTGAAATAGTTGGCTTTTTCCTGGTTTCTATAATAAATCCCTAATCAAAATGTCTTTAAACTGAGTTGGGGGTGACTCATTGTCAAGATACTTAGCTGTGTTAGCACTGGCCCCAGGATGTAGATAATGTAAGGCACAATTGTTATAAGCAAACAGCAGTGTTTGGGTGAAGACATTTTTTCCAGAGAGAAAATGGAATAGGGCCAGGCATCCTTGAAGCTCTCAACCTTTTTCTTCACCCTCCTGCCCTGGGGCTGGGAAAGTGTGCTTGATCAGGAGAACAGGTGGTGTTTGCTTAGGCTTACTGAAATATTTGCACTTGACAGAAGCCAAGCTTGCAGTTCCGAAGGAACTTCTTGATTCTCTGAAATAAGTGTCTTCTTCCTGTGTTTCAGAGGCAGAACTGGCCTCCAGCTCTTCTAGTGCTGCTCGCATTTTCTTCACAATGCAAAATCACCTGTCTAGCAGGAACCTGAAAGGCTATGCTTCTGCCTACCAATATCACTTTAGGCCCTTGCTGTAGTCATGGCATGTAAATTCTCTGCCAGATAATAGAAGCTGAGTAGTACTTGTGGTTATGGAAATAAATGTCAAGGATCTACCATGAGCTGAATGTGAACGTGATTTACACATCCACATCTGCATTTTGGGTTTCCTTATTTTTTTGTTTCATTTTGTCTTGAGATAAGATATAATTAGGCTAAGCTAGTCTTGAACTTACTATTTTCGCCCAAGCTAGCCATAAACTTGGCAGTCATCATCCTGCCATCTGAGAGCTGGGATTATTTGGACCAAGCTTCAACCAAAGGCATGGTCTTAGTCTGCTCCTAGACTGAGACATGCCATCCTGCTAAGAAGCTTCTTAAAACAGAAGGCAAACAATTCAAAACAGGTTCACGAAGTCTCCGAAAGAGATCAGGTTCATTAGGCCCCTCCTTCTCAAGAACAAACAATCAAGATTTCTGAGTCACTCTCAGACAAACCAAACTACAAAACTGACTCTCAAACAAGCCACGATGCACAGAACAGCACTTTCCTGAGAGAGGACACTCTCAAGCCTGTTGAGCTGCCTTCAAGCAATGTGCTTCGGGTTCCCAGCATTTGTGAGTTGTCATCCTTGCTGAGACATCCTTGGTGACAACAAAACTCATTGGGTTCACCAAGTTGGATGTTGGTCTATCCGGAGGTAACTAAGCACATTTGTAGCATCTCGCCAGAAAAACCTTGTTGTGCAACAGATAGTTATAGATTCGGTTTCTGGGGCCACACCACTAGATTCTCACAAGAATCTTCAGTAAATGCTAAACTATCTGGTAAATTTAAAAAGAGGAACAATGGACTTGAATCTCAAATCTTCTCACAGGGTTTAAGGGGCAAAAGACAGGCTTATAATGAAGAGATCTTGTGGCAACTACTTAAACAAGTGAGCAAATGTATTACCAGCATATAGGACAAAGTGACACCCCATACCAGTAATTGGGGTTGAAGGGTGTAGTGCATTCTTGTGATTACTCTTGTAAATTTTCAATTATTTATTTTTTTAATTGAATTTTATTATATGTGTATGAATGTTCTGTTTGCATACATGTAGGTGCACCAACTGTGAGCAGTACCCTTAGAGGTCAGAAGAGGGGATTGAATCCTTTGGAAGGGGGGTTACAGATGGTTGTGACTAATCAGGTGGGTACTGGGAACTGAATTTCTGTTCTCTGCAAGAGGTGCAAGTACTCTTAGCCATTGAGATATCGCTCCAGCCCCTCCAATTATTTTTGAAACTTAATAAACCCAGTGACTTGAAGACTTTCTGGAAGAAGACAGTAACCTCAGGTTCTAAAGGCAAGACACTAGGCCATGCAAGGAAGGCTTTATATTTTGGAAAGTGAGTGGTTCTCCAGGGTTCCTGCATTCTAGGGACAAGAGCTCAGAAGTATAAATATATATTCAGAAATGAAAGGACAGTCTTGCACTTTGTAGGGTCAAGTCCAGTACCAAAACAATAACCCTGGAGCCAAGGCTGTGAGAGAGAAAAGGCAGTCAGAGAAATTGATGGAAGAAGAACAGAGGAATTGAGGCTAACAGCTGGTAAGAAAGGAGAGGGACTCAGAACAGAAGGTGCAGTCAAAAGTCCACAAGAGGTCAAGCAAGGGGAGAAATCACATTGTGTTTATTTAAAAACGAAGAGGGATGCAATCAAAGGCCATATATTAAGCATTTGTGATGTACTTATTTCTTTCAGTCAATCTTTCTTCTCCTTAGTAGATGAAAAAAGGAAATGCCATGGAAGTAGTGATACCCATATCAGAAGAAGAAGAAGAAGAAGAAGAAGAAGAAGAAGAAGAAGAAGAAGAAGAAGAAGAAGAAGAAGAAAAGTAATAAGCAACAAGTTTAGAAGCAGTGGTATAGAAAAGTATCCCATTTTATCTGCTAGTGGTTGAAAATGTAGTTGAAGATTGGAAAATAGATTAGTGGAGTGGATTCAGGACTAGGGCATGAAGGCCAGCTTTAACAGAGTGTGAACAGAGTTCAAAGACTGTGTGGAGGGATTGATTAAGAATCTAAGCCAGATGGAGGAAAAAGAAAAAGAAAATGAAAATGAGGTTTTGAGCGAGGTAAAGGCTGAGAAATGGGAGTCGTGACAAATGTGGCTGTGACTCACACTGAGAAACATTTTATATCACATGTCAGCATGCACAAGCACATACCCCCTATTCTCTCACACATAAATAATTCACAGAAATTTCAGTCAATGCTTACAGCTCCTAGGAGCAGAATCTCGTAGACCCTGTTCTATTTCTTTTTATGAATTTGTTTTGTCTTGTTTTTCTTGTTATTGTTGCTTGTTTGCTGGTTTTGTTTTGTATCTTATTTTTAATGCTGGTAAGAATCAACTCAATTTGATTTCCTGTGACCAGGCCTGAAGTTTGAAAAAACGTGCTTTAGAGTGTAGCCTGATACTCATAGAGCTGGGGTCAGGGAGTAGAGGTTAAAATGGTGGCTGGCTGGGGTGCTTCTGCAGCTTCCCTTAGCTAGGTGTGGGCCCCTTACACTTCTGCTTCACCTGGTCTTGTGACTTAAAGCACGAATTCATTCTCACACCCTAGTGGATCTTACCTGGACACACCTGTGATGTAAGTCTTGGCAGCAAGTCAGAAGTGGCCTTGGCCAAGCACAATGTCGAAGAAATTCTAGCTGTACAATGATGGCACTGTACTTGGTTGTGAGCTTCCAGAAGAAGTAGCAGAAGATAAATTCCAGCTGTCCAAAATTCATTCGTGTATGTATTGGGGGTAGGTACTCACAGGGATCAGAGGGATGCACTGAATCCCTTGGAGCTGGAGTTTCAAGAAGTTATGAGTCTCTCTACATGGGTACTGGGAACCAAACTCCAGTCCTCTGAAAGAACAGCAAGTGCTCTTTAGTGAGAAGCTGTTTCTCCAGTACCCTCTGTACATTTTTGTTTTTGAGACAGGGTCTCATTATAGGGTCCAGGCTGACCTTAAATTCTCCATCCTTCTGTTGGGCACATGGCTCTTAATGTCTATGTTAGATCCTTTTGACCTTGCATCCTTCCAACCTGAAACATGGGCTTCAGACCTAAATTGACTTCCTTTTGGATAGCCATCTCTCTACTGGGAAACTTTATGGCCTGTTTCAGAGAACAATTCCTCAGAGGATGAAGGAAGAGAGCAGTAGCTACCAATAAGTTTGTTGATTCTATGTGAGCTCATCTTGTTTGTTTTATCGGTTTTTTTTTATACTGGGTCTCTTTATAGCACAGCTGGGCTTTGAGTTGAAAGTCTTGCCTCCTCTTCCCAAAGCTATGTCAATTCTTGATATATGCATGTGTTCTTACATACATATACAGGACAGAACCTATAGACAGCCAATGAAAAGTTAGAAGAGTATACCTCCCCCCCAACCACACACTCAAGGCTTAAAGTATTTATGCTTATACACATGAACTCACTGAGTTCTCACATTTGAATTCAAGTTACCAACAATTGGTGAAATCACAAGTTCAGGTTAGTTATTACAAATATTCTTTCACAAACTAGAGTTCTCACTTTTACTTTCCATTATTTACTTTAGTTTAGATTGGTCTTAACTTGGTGAGCCTGGGATCTTCACCATTTTCCTTCAGCAGATCATGCAACAGAAACCCTGTAACTTACCTTCACTTTTAAGGAAATCCTACTAGGAAATGTTGATTTATGAAAGGGTGCATATAGTTATCTCCAGTATGGTATTTTCCCATCTTTGGTGATAATTTAACTTACTACAATAATACAATACAATTGTCTTCTTGGACACCTGAGTTATTCATGTCTGTAATCACAGGCAACAGAAAATCTTTGGTATTCCTTCCATTCTATTCCAAGACAGTTCCTACAAGTTTTTCTATATTAGCCCTTAAATGAGAGAATAGTTTGTTAATTAAAGTGTGCAATGGTTTACATGTAAGTTGTAGTTGAGAGTCTGGATATAGTCTGATCCCTTTGTTTCCCGATTCTGCCAAGATATAACAAGCAGTAGCTTCACATTCCCACAACCTAAGACCTTCACTGCCATGCCTCACTCACCATGATGGACTGTCTCTCTTCAACCATGAGTCAAAATAAAACTCTCCTTCCTTAAGTTGTTTTTAATTGGCTATTTTGTCACATAATGGGGGAAGTAAGTAATACAGTTTAACAACCCTTCAATTTCTGTCTGTCCTTCCATAGACCCACATATGTAGTAAAATGACCCTACCCACAATATTGCTAAGCACTTCAATCACACTGTGATGACTTGACTTACCCATTTTGATTTATAGTGAGTTGAACAGCCCTCCACCTCCAAAAAGCATACCAAATCCTTGAAACCTGTGAATGTTAAATTACTTGGAACAAGAGTTTTGCAAATGTATTTAAGGGTTTGGGGATGAGATCATTCTGCATGACCGAGGTGAGCCATAAATCCGATGGAGTGCCCTTATAAGAAATGGGGGATCACAGAGAAAGCTATATAGATAGATACAAGGGTTGGAGGTATGCAGTCATAACTAAGGAACATCTAGATCCATGTGCAACTAAAATATACAATGAAGCCTTTTCCCTTAGAGTCTTTGAAAGGAGTGTGTCTCAGCCAAGTCCTTGGTGTCAAGCTTTTTGCCTCCAGGTCTAGGAGAAGCATACATTTCTGTTATTGTCATTTGTTTGCTGTTTCTTTTTATTTTGTTTTTGTTTATTTGCATTTTGGTTTTTGTTTTATTTTTTGTGTTTTTGAGACAGGTCTCCTTTCGCTCAGGCTGGCCTTGAACTTGCTGTATACCTGAGGGTACCCTTGAGCTTTGGAACCTCCTGTCCTTACCTCCAAAGTGCTGGAATTATCATGTGAGCACCATCATATGTGGTCTATGCCATGCTAGGGGATCCAAGCCAGAGCTTTGTGCATGGTGGATGAGTAGTATCCTTCCAACCCCATTTCTGTTGTTGTGATTATTGTTGTAGTAGATTCAGGAGCCTAATACATGATTGAAGACCAACTTTTGCCTGGTCTGATAGACTGCAATCCTTAGACATTCCCCCCCCCTCACACACACACACCACACACAATGATCTAATCTTAAATATTCAAAACCATTGCTTTTCTGTTCACATCAGTCTAAAATTGGTAGCAAATGAACACAGAAAAGTGTTTAGTGTTTAGAAATAGTGCAAGCTCACACAGCCTTGAAGAAATCCCAATCACCTTAAGATTTATTACCTTCTGGTGGTGCCAGCTTACTGTAACAAGGGGATCTTAATCGGCTTTTGGGATGACAAGTATGGACTGTTTCTTCTTGCCCAACCTTCCTTATGCCTACATAGCAGAACAGAGAGTTACAAGCTGCTTCATGAGGACTCTAAATTCAACTCTGATATCTCCTATTTGCCTAAGGGTGATTTTCAAACTCCTTTACCAGGTGTTGTAGCTGTTCCCAATCCAGTTCCAGTTCATCTCCCAGCCCAGGATTTTACTGAACAAAAATAGTAGAGGGAATAGTTGTTGAATGAACATACTTGACTTATGCTGTATGGGGACTGTTCACTCATCTGGAGTCTGCCTCTTATATCAGCCCAGTACCAGATCGGGCATTACTTTGTGTTCCCAGCAACCAGGGAAGAGTTGAGTACACAAAAGGTGCTCAATAAATGCGAAAAAAATAAGGACTCTTTCTGACCTCCAAGCAAGCTGCTCTTTTAAATAGAAACAATCCCATAGCATCTGGCATTTTACATATATATTAATCTTGTGAAATATTTTTGTTTCTAAATTGAGAAAACTATCAGAAAGACTGTGAAGGCAAAGCTATCAGCCACTTACAGAGCTGAATGTGGTAATGAGGAAAAGCATCATTTCCTGTGGTTTGACAATAATGTGACAGGAATGGTTTCTGCTGTTTTGAATAGATTATGAACATAACTTGACCCTCTCCATTGACACTTGAAGCTGTGGAATCCTATTAAATAAATATGACCTATCCCTCAGCCAATCAGGTACTGTACTTATGAATAGCCTTGAGCACTCATGATATTACTAAATTCCCTGAGGGATTTTCAAACATTGGGGTCTCTCTCTCTCTCTCTCTGAAAGTCTTTCTATATAGCCTTAGCTGGTCTGGAACTTGATGTATATAGATCACGCTGGCCTAAAATTTGGGCTAATTTTCCTGTTTCTACCTCCAGTGTACCTCCAGGGTACTCAGACTGTAGGCTTGTATCAGCTTTCCTGCTTTCCAGTGATTTTCTGTTCCCAACTATTTTACAATTAAGTTTAAAAGAAGATGTGAACAGAGGAAGGACTTAGCAATAAGAAGTTTTCTCTGGAAAATTCACCACAGTGTGTGTTTGTTTGTGTGTGTGTGTGTGTATGTGTAGAAGGTGTCCTTACTCAAGTTGGCCTGTGCAAACAACAGAGATTGGTATCCATATATCTTTCTCAATGGCTTCTCCACCACATCTTTAATGACAGGGTCTCTCACTGAATCTTTCTGTTTTGCAGTTTGGGCTAGACTGACTGAACTTCAGGGTTTATCTCTGTTTGTTTGTTTGTTTGTTTGTTTGTTTAGAGAACAAAAATGAAGATCAGAGGACAACTTGCAAGAGTCAGTTCTTTCCCTCTACCATATGTGGCTTGGGGATGGAACAAATGTCGTCAGGCTTGGTGTCAGGCACCTTTTCCTTATCCTTGTTCACATTCTCTTATTGAGCCATCTTACCAGTTTGTTATTTATTTACTTATTTAAGACAGGTCTCATGTATCTCAGGCTGGTTTTAAACTCACTATATAGCTCAGGATGGCCCAGAGCTTCTAATATTTCTGTCTCAACCCCTGAAACATGGAATTTAGAAATTTAAGGGAGCAATGTCTTTGCATTCTCTACTCAAAGTTAAATGAAAACAGTATCTTCTAATTAATGCAGGACACACAAGACAGGGACTATGACTTTTTACCTATGAGTATATGTCTGTGGCAAATAAAATACTCAACATGAACTAGACAATCAGTAAATATTGTTAGAGTAAACTAATGATCCATCATTCTAGCTTAATGTAGAGATGTTGCTGGCTGTAGGTAAGGATTCAAATCAGCTTAACCAAAGTCAATGGTGAGTTAGTATTCAAAACTCTCTAAATATATCCTTTCAGAAGAAATTTTAAAAGGCCAGGCATGGTAATGTTTCAAGTCTCAGCTCTGGGGAGGCTGAAGCAGAGAGATCCTGGCTAGCCTGAACTAAATAGTGAGATCCTGGTCTCAGAACAAAACAAAACAAAACGCCACAGGGGAGATCATGGAGCTTACCAGCTCAGCCTGGATCAGGAAATGTGAGTAAAAATCAGAAATGACAGAGTTTCAGAGGAGATGAAATGCTTATGGCCAATATTTAAATAGTATTGGATAGTATAGAAGAAACTGTGTGCACTAGAGAAATTGGTGAAGAGATATGTAAACAAACTAAATGAAAGTTCTAGTGCCCTTTGTCTGGCAAATTGAAGGAGTTCGAGTTGGCAGAAATAAATAATTAATCTTATCAAAAAAGAAGGAAGGAAGGAAGAAAAAGAAAGAAATTCTGTATAACTGTCCCTTTAAACATATATGATATTAAATGAAAGAAGCCTACATATATTGTGATATTTAAAGTGACCTTAGGTTTCTCCCACTTTGAAGTAAATTGATTTGCAAGAAACTTAGAATTTTTTAAGCTAAATGTCATCATTATTTCTCCCCAGCCTTCTAATAAACATAATCCAGGGTTCTTATCTTTTTCTTCTTTTTCTTTTTCTTTTTTTTCTTCTCCTCCTCCTTCTTTTTCTTTTGGAGGTGCTGTCAATGCGGTCTTGAAGATATGCTCTGTAATAGCACCATCTAGAATATTAATCACATGTTCAAAAGTACTTCTAAGCAAGCACATTGCATGAAGTCTCCATTAATTAAGGAGTGAAGCTCTAACTAATGTTTCTCTTACAGTGAGAGACATTTAAACAGGAAAGAATACAAAATACACACCCAATGAAAGTAGCATGAGCAGCTCTGTCCACACAATTGAGGATGGCAGGACCCAGACGATGTGCCTAGAGAAGACTGTACAAATGCCTGAGGAAAGTATGAACTGATGAATGGAGGTTTCAGTTCTTTCTACATTTGTATCTAAAGCTTTTAATTGGGTCCTTTTTCATTACATGCAAATAAAAAATATAGATGGATCTCAAAATGGTGTGTTTCTTTCTGTTAGATTATACTGTAAGCTACTCATGAAGGTATAATTTACAAATAACTTTTAAAAACCCAATATAAAACTGAGCATAGTGGGGGGAGGGCAAAGAAAGTACTTGCTTTGCTTTTCTTATTTTCACACTAGGCCCATGAGGGCTGCTATGGAAAAAGAAACATTTGGTGCTCTCTGCGTTATTGAAAATGTTTTAAATGTACATTTTGAGCTAAGGAAGACTCACGATTTTTTTAAATTTGTTTTTTGGCTGTAACACAGTTTCCAAAATGCAGCATTCTTTCTAGTAAGCACGAATAGCGCTCATATTTTTAGAAATAGAAAAAAAAAAGAAGCAAACTCCGTTTTGTGTCTTGAGGAATTATGCTTCTGTGGGAGAAATAAACAGATTCTTCAATGCATGTATACACAACAAAACCTAGGTGTGGCTAGAAGGGCTGAACGAAGTCTGGTAAGGCTGAGAGGCTGTGTGCTTGTCAGACTGTTTGTCTGTCCACGTGCCTTCTACTTCCACACTTGCTCAGCCATTTTGCACATACCACCAAAAGTGTCCTGTTCTCCTGAAAAGTAACTTTAAATGTGCATCTGCTAGAAGCCTGGAATATGCAGAGCTAAAATGGTTGAAAATTTGGTGAGATTTGAAAACAGCTCCAATCCATGAGCCTCTTTTCTTGAGTTCCGTTTTATTCATCTTGATTGGTTCAAAGTTTACAGAACAGCAAAACTCTGTGACTGGCTTTTATTCCATTTTATTTTAGAGACCAGAGTTTTGCTATGTCGCCCAAAATGCCCTGGAACTTAGGTTGATCCTCATGTCTTATCCTACCAAGTCCTGGATTACATGCATGCACCACTAGGTGCAGTTTGCTTGCAGTGTACACAGGTCCTTTGGCCGGATTCCTTCTGGGAGGAGATCAGTCAAAGATGTGATAACAAAGGTCTCTAGTTGAACCTTCAGCATCTCTGAAAATACTGGCAACCTTAAGTGCTCAAATAGCAGAAACATAAATTCCCCCACTGACTCTTAAATACCCCCAGCCCTTCTGAAAGATTCTCTCCTAGGAAGAATACAGAGTGCTTAATCAAATAAAGAGTATAAAAATGATAATAGTAATAATACCCACCACCATCACAACCACAACAAAACAGCAGCAAAGGACTCTCTTCTATTCAAGTAGCATTTTACCCCAATTCCAATATCTCATGATGTGGGCAGTTGTTTCTGACTTAGCACCCATTTCTCACACTAAGGAGCCAGCATTCAGTCATTTCTAAATTTCTTTCGTTTTTGATATTTTGAGAAAGGGTCCTTTGTACCTAAGTCTGGCTTCAAACCTCCTGTGCAGCTGACGGTGGCCTTGAAAGATCCTCCTGCCTCCACCACCATGCCGGGTTTAATGCAGTGCTAGGTTTAATGCAAACCTCAGGCTTCATGCATGTTAGGCAAGCACTCTCCTAATATAGCTATATGCCCAGGTCTAGATTTCTAACTCTGCCTTTTTGTCCCCCACTACATTTTGTCTTGGTCTTCCTGGGACAGAAAGGTCATCTTTCCTATCATGGACTTTTCTAAGCCATTCCTTTTCCCATCCTGTTTTTTAAATTGAAGAACCCTGGAATTTTGTGAATTTTTTCTATTTTTTTTTCATCTTGCATCTTTTAGAAAATGCACAGAGCAAAAATTTGCATGTGTCTGTTTTCTCTTTGTGGTTTGGACATTTTCATTAAACTGCCTTGTAGGTCAGCAAAGAAATGTCAAGGCTAGAGGACTGCCACCCCCAGAACCTTTGTGCTGGCTGCTCGGGTCTCCTCTCCACAGGATGAACGAGCTGCACACATCCTACCTCTGACAGGCAGATAAAGAAAGGCCTATTCACTGATGGTCTCCTCGATGGTCTAAACCACAGGTCCGTGGTTTCATGTGCATTTCTCAAAGGAAGTGTTGAGCAAAGGAAATCAACTGGGTTTAGTAATTAATGCACAACCCACCCTACAAACCGGTATTTTCACAAGCTAATTGTTAGAAGAAAAGTTCCTCCTGTGGACATTTGCTTTGTATGTTTTAGCCTTGCTGAGATAATGGTGAGCTAGTGATCTTAAAATATTGCTGTATTTGGCTCAGTGGATCTGCAGCCTTCTTAAAGAACAGAGTCATCCATCGAGGAGCTTCAATTATTTTCATTTTACTGTTAAAAATTGATAACTCATCTTCCCTCTCTTTCTACATGTTGTGGCCTGGCCAGAACAAGGGCTTTGCTTGTACCCGCCAATTAAATATGCAGCTCAGATGACTGAAGATTAGGGAGACTCAAGCCCTTTGGGTCAGCCGATGGTCATCTGGCCCAGATTTCACCTGTCCTGTGTTTGTCCTCTAAGCCCAAGCGTTCCTTATTAGGGTTTCACCAAGTTCAAATCATTATTTAATGGTAAACGTGTTTACTTTTATAAAGCTGATTTTAGATATTGAGCTTGATTTGCAAACTGGCCACTAGAAAAGGACAAATTCTAAATTCCTTTCTAAAGCAAATACTAAAACATGATCTTTATTTTTACCTTTCAGGAGTGCCCTAAATTCCTCTCGTTCAATACCAGATAGTTGGCTAGCCAAGTTCATTTTGATACCTAATGCTAATGTGCTGAACCACCACACCATGTTTTGTTTTGAGTGATATGCAATAAATTCAGTTTTGGCTTACCAAAACTCATAAAATGTTCTAACTACATGTAAGTTCCTCAGGCTGGCCATCCTCCCCCACTGCCCCTTCATTCCACAGCCCCCTTCTTCCAACAGTGGCAGCTGTACCAATTTCATATGTCTTCATTAAATCTTTCATGTAACCCATTAGGAACTCGCAATCAGCATATGATGACCTCCCAATCATTTGCTATAGACAAGGTATTTCACAGACCAGAGCTGTGATGCCAAGGCAGTTTATGTTTGTCACTTCTATGTCCCAGTGACCAAAAGGCAAGGCAGTTTTGCAATGGTTTTATCGCTCATTTAACTACTCCTCCCAGACACCAAGCAGACACACGGGCCAGGTTTTAAAACTTTATTTGCATATTAAAAAAATTGTGCATTCCAATAATTAAAATCGTTTGAACAAAAAAAAATGGCACTCTGATTAAACATCCTGCAGGACATCTTGGACCATTTTGAATTTTATTCTCTATTTCACCATCTCCCACCCAGCTTTATCCTTCACCAACATGCAAGTTCTTTTCCCTCTCTGCCAGCCACACCAACAGATGGGCGGGAGAGGCAGGGGAGGCCTTCCTGCTCAGTAGTTCTGAATCTTTGATGTGAAAAGGGCAGCACAGTCATTTAAACTTGATCCAACCTCTTTGCATCTTACAAAGTTAAACAGCTAAAAGAAGTAAAATAAGAAGGCAATGCTTGTGGAATGTACAGTGCATATTGGCGGCGCTCGCCTCATTAAGATTCGCCAGCTTGCTTCTCTTGTTCAATTGCTGTGAAGAAAGAAAAAAGGAGGCTTAGAGCACTCTATAAAATGACACGATTTTTATTTAAAAATTTCTTTTCATATTATAAAAATTCTAGAAAGACCCATAGCAGCCACGCTGGGTAAGACATACTAAACAGAAGTACAGTTACCCAATAAATGTATTTGCATAATATGGAATACGAAATATTCCATTATTAAACCACTAAAGCCCGGCGCTTGTTGGCTGCAAAACAGTTTTTAATTAACCTTTGCAGGCCATATTCATCATCATCAAACTGTCGGCTCCTCCCCCGCACCTCCCCCCCCATCCTCCCCGCTGCCCCTCCCTTCCTCCTCCCGGCTGCGGCTGCTGCTCCCGCTCCGCTCCCGCCCAGCCTGTTCTGAAAATGGGTGGGGGCGAACAGCTTACTTTCTTTTGAAGGCAGAGGATTTTTCTCTTGCGTTTCTGTCTTCTTCAGTTTCGACTTGTCGAATTTCTCGATCTCAGCCATATCGGGTTTGTCAGACATGGTTGCTGGAAAGAGCTGCAGGTACAAAAGCCAAGACCATAGCTAAGAAAGAGCCACCCACCCTCGCCTCTCCCAATTCTGAAAGCACCCCCCCCCCACCACCACCTGCCCGAAACCCCAAAGCCTGAAATCCTACTGCTTCTCGGGGTACTTTCCTTGTTGATTCCTCGCTAAAGACCTTCCTCTTTCTATAGGAAAAAATCTTCCCCTTTAATATTCCCAAAATGAAGAATCAAAGGTGAGTATTTCCGTATAATAAAATTCATCATTGCGGTGTTGAAAAATTAAAATCGGGATAGAACGAAGCCACTTCCAGTTTAAGGGGGAAAAGTCTAGTAAAAACCTCTTAAAATAGAGCCAAGGTCGCAAAACGCATCTACGTTTTCTAGAAGGGCTTGCTCTCCAAAAGATGCCAGGCGGTCCAGCTTTCTCCTCCGCACAAAGGCGGGGGAGCTGACGCCGCCAGCTGCCGACCACCGCCCTACTCGCTTCCTCTCCTCTCGCCAGCCCAACAATGAAGCCTCGACACACAAAGCTGTCTCCCCACTTCTCGCAAATACATCTTGATCAGCATGCAGGGGCCATTTGACTGCCTTTGTACACATTCATCTGCAAGGGCTTCCGAATTTTCACGCTAAAGGCCGGGAAGGTTAAACCCGCCACAGATAACAGCCCTCGAAGCCATCAGGCGTTTAAGGGGAATACAGAGAGTTTGAACAAAGGATCTTTCTATTTCTGAATAATTACAGCCAGCTAGGCAAGGGAAAACACTTCGGAGATAGGGTCGAGGAGAAAAAAACAACTACCCTCTAAAGCTGCGCAGCAGAATGCCCGATTTTGTGGGGGTTTCTTTCTCTTAATCAAGTTCCTTTTCCCGTTACTCAGCATCTGGAAGAGTTTTGCAGCCCCCCAGTTCCCCGAAACAACCTTGCCTGGAAGTACCCCTTGGTCTTGGCTTTAAGGATGTTGAGGATGAGGGGCAAGCGCCTGCACCGGACAGGCAGGGAAGGACAGAAGGGGCCCTGGGGCTCACCGAGCGAGCTGCGCGAACACGGAGAGTCAGATCCGTTCAGAGGCCGCTGCCGATTGTCGGGAGGGGCGCGGCGAGAGCCGCTTTATGCGCGCTCCTATGCAAATGAGGTGATGTCACTCGCGGTCCCGCTTAACTCCTTAGCGCCGCGTCTCCGGAAGGGCGTTCAGAGGCCTATCGGACCCCTCCCAACCCCTACACCCCCCCCCCCCCCCCCGTCCACCAAGACCCTTGAACCAAATAGATGGCGGAACTAGAAAAGGAACAAACACCTTCAAAATGTTCCCCCCCCACCCTTTGACGTCTGTTTTATTATCACGAACTTTTGCAACACCCGCCCAAACCTGTTCTTAAGGTTTAATGCGTGATAACTAAGGGCCTGAGTAGCACCTAAGGGGACAGGCATTACTTTACTTAGAAAATCGGCTTTGTCTGCAGCCAACGCCCCCAAGATAGGGTGCGGCGTCCCTCATACAAGGGCTGCTGGGGTCTGATTCCTATGACTCAGCTTTCAGACCGGTGGACCGCATTCACCCCACTCGGCCCTCTTTGTCTTCCTCGCTTGTCTTCCCCCTTGATTTGAGAGGGCGATAAAGGATCCTTGAGCGGATTTTTAAAAGAAAAGTTTTAGCATTGTAGCATCTATATTGTTTGCTATAATTTCCATGAGCAATCTAGTCAAGTACCTAACATTTGCTAGGTGTAAGGTAATTGGGGGCTTTATAGAGAACACAGTCTGCCCCTTAAAAATTAAGTCAAGTTCAACTTCTGCTACTGACTGACAATAAGGAAGTTAATTTTCCTTTTCTTATTTTCATCACTTAAAAGCGATTGCTAATGAGAGCCAAGGATTCCCAAAGATCACAAGTCCATTAGCTGTACTATCTGAGGAGTGAAACTGAAGAGAGAACTAGGTTTTGAAGGGAAGGTTTTCTGCAACACATGTGGACGATTCGTTTAGAGAGGTGCCGGTTTCAAAATGGCACCTGAGTCGGTGAGTACCAGGGACCCACTGGCTACTAAAAAGTAATTACAGGTACCAAGCTTGTACCTTCAAGTGGCAGGTGAGAGGAGGAAACTACGTAGGATATATATATATATATATATATATATATATATATATATATATATATATGCATCCTTGGATTATTTCTGAGACGCGGGAGATCTATAAAACATTCCTTCTCCTTTTCTGTGCCCTGGAGGGATGTTTCCAGAAAGCCTTTGCTAAGCATATTTTATGACAGAGGCTTTGCCTCTCTGGTAATGAGTCAAGCATTATTAGGGACCCTAAACTGCCATTGCTGGAGCAGCCTGGACTTCCCCATTTCTTCGTCTACTTCCCCTTTACTTGAGAGGAAGGAGATGGGGGGAGGCAGGAGCAGGTGACCCATGCGGTTCCCCAGTTAATGCCCTACTCGGGATACTGCCTTTCTGCCCTTTGAATGGAGCCTTGGACCTGTTTGAGCCTACATTAGACACATCTGGTAACACATCCCCTCTGTCCCCATGTTCACTTGGAGTGGAACACAGAACAGATCTTGCAGGGTGCATTCCTGACCTCTTCTGCTTGGCAGCTGCAGTTACACACTGACACCATTTCGGTGGGCCTTTGGATTCCGTGTCCCTTCCTTCTTCACTCAGCTGTCCCCGTCTCTGCGTCTTCCCATGACAAAGGAATGTCATAGCCTTGACCCTGGTTGTCTGTTTGCCTTAGGAAAGATTAGCCCTTACAGAAGTTATGTGGCCAGAGGAGAGTGAAGAGTGGAATCTGTAAACATCTAGAGTTTTCTAGTTTCGTAATAGCATAGCAGGCAGATTATTTTAACTGCTGACTGAAAAAGAGCAGGCGGGTTGTAAGAGAGGAAGCAACTTGCCCCGGCAACTGAGTCCTCTGTATATTGGCTTGGCTTGCCCACTGGACAGAAAAAGAGAAAAAAAAAGGATGTACAGATAAAATGAAATGCAGATAAAAGGGACTGTCTTAAAAGTGTCGGGCTCCTCCTGTCGATCATTCTTTTCTTAACTCTTCTCTGTAAAGGAGACAAATGGTGATAAGGAGCTGTAGGAGCTGTGGGAAGATCAAGTTCTTGGGACCCAACCTTTACAATGAGCACTGTGTTCTGTTCTTATTTAAAATAGAAAGTTGAGAGGAAAAGAATAAATGTTTTTGTGTTTGCCATTAGCAAAAACTTGAAGTAATTTAGCATTTCATCTCTTATAAAGGGAAATGTATATATTTCATTGCATATTTCTACATAATTAATACATTAATATATTATTTCTCTAATAAATTATCAGTGAAAATTAGATCTTTGTGGGGTTTTTGGCAAATAAAAATAACTCAGTTGGCAGAGCACTTGCCTAGACTGCACCAAGCCCTAGGTTCAATCTCTAGTGTGACATAAAACAGGCATTGTATGACATGTCTGAAATGCTAGCGCTCAGAATGTAGAGGCAAGAGGATCAGGAATTCAAGGTCATCCAGAGTGAGTTTGAGGTTAGCCTGGGTAATAAACCAGCGTGTTTCTTGACACCTAGAAGATAGTATTTGTTCAATTAATCGTCATCACACTGCTTCACTTGATTCTCAGTGCTTGAAGTCAGTTCCTTACCAGATGACTCCAATAACTGGTTCACATCTCAGACAGTTGAATCTACTTAGCGTTAATATTCCAGATATCAAGGATAATTGCTGCTTCAGGGAAGGAAGCATTTATAAGAAGATTACCATATACTGGGCACAATAACCCCTGAGGTGGGAGTTTTCAATTCCAATTAAATAAAGGGACAAAGACAAAGATGTGAAGAGGCAAATAATGATAATAATAATAATAATAATAATAATAATAATAATAATAATAATAATAATAATAGCTTTCTGGGGCACTTGTCCCTTCAGCTGCATGGTGGATTCTGTTCCGGGGCCTTCCAGTGAAAGGCAAGCCGAGCTCACCACCCAGCTGCCTTGCCTCTCTCAGCTCACAGGCCACGGCATCCTGTGAGATATGTGCCAACCAAGTGGCCCCTCCCTGTTGAAGCTCACGCCCCCCCACGGAACCAGGAAGTGGTGTGAACAGGCACTTTGTTTTCTTTTGCTTTCCAGTGTGGGCCCAGGCCAAAATTATGTGTATTTCCAATGATAGAGCGACAGCCCATAGAAGTCTGAGCTCATGAAAATGAGTCCTATGAGCTTGAACTTTTTAGTTTTGGCCTGAGTACTAATCGGAAGGGAAAAGAGGAAGAGCCTGGGAACAGGGACTACGACCGGGCTCCCAGCTCTTTGCTTGTTCAAAGCCTGCTCTTTTTGTCTGAGTTTAAGGGCCTCCTACCATCTGCCCCACCTGCCTGCAGCCCACACTCCCCTGGGGTTCCTATAATTGCCATCTTTCCTTCAAACTCTTCTTTACAGTTGAGCCCACCCCCTTGTACCAGGGAGAAGCTAAATCCCTTGAACAGCCTGGACTCCCTTGGTAACAGAAGATGAAAAGGATAAAGGAGGGAGGCGATCTTCAAAATCTAGTCCTAGCTAGATTTTTGTACCTCCCTGAAGCCTCTGCATATAGAGCAGGATTCAATTTTCATCCTAAGCACTGGTGACTGACTTCCTTATTTTACTACCAAAGAAAGGGAGGCTCATAAAAATTAAGCAACTTTCTCTAAAGCAAACGTCCCGTTATAAGTCTATGTTCTTCCTTCGACTTCTGCCACTAGGTTCACTGAAGAGACCTTTCTCCAGCATCCTCTAGTATTCTCACCCATGGCATCTCAACGATGTGGCTCCAGCACGATGGAACAAAGGCCTCCCCCTGCCAGTGTGAGAAAAATGAGTGGAGGAAAACCCGGCAAGCACAGACAAAACCAAGAGCTCCCCACCCCCGCCCCGCCTCGTGCATGTGCAGCATTGCTAATTGCCCTGTCCTCTTCATTGATCTGAAGGAATTTCTGCAGCTTGAGTTTGCCTCTACAACATCCCCTCCAAGTGGTTACTCAGCTTCCAAATAGCCAGAGGAGCCCTTTCAAAAATGCAGAGTCTTTGAGACTTGCAGAGGGCAGTGAGTTGTAATTTTGGTTTGGCAAGGGACGTGCATAGAAGGAAGGACAGTGGCAGGAAATGTTGTTGAATGGAAGGTAGGTAACAGGTTGAAGAATACTGCTTGTGAGCTGGTCTTAATAAAAGCAGTGGTAAGAGCCAACATTTTCTGACTGCTGTATCCCAGGAGCTCTCCCTGCAGTAGCCCAGAAGACCTGCTAAGGAGGACCATTATTTCCCTCACTTTGTAGATGAGGGAGTTATAGAGAAATTAACTAACCCACTAAGCCAAGATCACACAGCCACCCCAGTGATGTGGTCAGGACTCAGAGCAGTTAGCTTAGAAATGGCCTCATTTAAATGCTAGGCTTGTCTAGCATCCTAAGGTCTTCAGACTGGCTGTGTAGACAAGCTAGAAATAAAGACATACAGACATATTCTATGTCTATAAATCCTCCAACTTAATGTGCTTAAGGCTTTTGTATAGGGTTCAGGAGTAGCTTATCCTTAGGGCATATGTTTAGCATGTGCAAAGCCCTGGGTTTAGTCCTTAGTACCCCAAAACAAATAAAAATAACACACTTCAAAATGTAGATATCGGTTGGAGAGATGGCTCAGCAGTTAAGAGTACCGGCTGTTTTTCCAGAAGACCGGGGTTTGATCCCCAGTATCCACAAGGTGACTCACAATTGTAATTCCAGCCCCTGGGGATCTGACACCCTCTTCTGATTTCTGGATTCCCTGGGTAACCAACACATATGTGGACCATAGACTTACTTGAAATGTAAATAATTAAATTATAGATACTATAAGCTAATAGTGGTGTCATACGCTTGAGATTCCAGCCATTGGGATTGGAGGCAAGAAGACTACGTTAAAGGTCATGCTCAGCTATGGGTGTGAAAACTTTGTTTCACATTGCTGTTGTTGTTTTATTTTTTTTCTCATGATGCTATGATTCCAACCCTGTGCCTAACACATACTAGGCAGCACTCTGCCACTAAACTTCATCCTCACTCTTGTCAAACCTTTTCTGTGAAATATATACTCAGAGCTGATGCATTCAGCCCTGTGCTTTCCTTACAAGCATGAGGACCTGAGTTCAATTTCCAACGTCCACATAAAGAGCCAGGTGTGGCGGCGCTCATGTGTAAAATCCCAGCATTGGAGAGGTGGAGGTGGGCAGAGTGTGCACTAGCCAACCAGCTTACCCTAGATTACAAGTTCCAAGCCAGAGACAGACCCTGCTCAACACAAAACAATACAAGACAAAATCAATAACGACAACAACCAAAATGAAAATCGAGGTAGGTAATGCCTAAAAAATAACAGCAGACACTTAAACACACACACACACACACACACACACACACATACACACACGCATAAAGTGAGAGAAAGACAGAGACAGAGAAAGACAGACACACACACACACAGAGAGAGAGAGAGAGAGAGAGAGAGAGAGAGAGAGAGAGAGGAAGAGAGAGAGAGAGAGAGAGAGAGAGAGAGAGAGAGAGAGAAAATTTCCATATTACTAGCAAAAGGTAGCCCTCTGGCTTTATGATGAGGAAACCAAGTCCAAGTAGTCAAAAGTTGCTCCATATTTAAGAACAATGCTGATCAAAGTATTGCTTGTTTGCGGCTGGGTTTCTGGGTGTGTGGCCTGTGTGTTGGACTGGACCCTGCACTCAGAGAAGCCTGATACACGATAGTAAACTTCTGCCACCTTGAAATTCTTCATGATCTCCTGCAGAAGCTCAACATGTTCCTTCTTCACAGTTTCCTATATTAAGAAGCCAATCTTACCCTTTCAGATTATAGATTCCTGTGTGTCCCCAGTGCCACTAACTCATCCTCCTGATTCTAGGATGGGCCCTGTGTCCGTCTCCTTTTCCTTTTTGCCTCTGGCCACAGCCACCCATGCTTCCTAGCTGCAGAAGCATCATGCTCTTGTTGGTTCGCAGCCACAAGTGGTGGCAATTTGGGAAAAGATTATTTAGGAAAGTAGAAAACATGTTTGGAAGCACAAGAACAAAAATTGGCTTCTTAAATTAAACACAGTGAAGTCCAAGCACACATTGACTTGGCTATCAGAAGTTTAGAGGCTATACAGTGTTGGTGACCTTACTCTCTTCTGGCCTACTTGAGAGGAATGTGGGAGGGCAGGCAGTATGGGACTGAGGAGCTTCAGTAGAGCTGGTGGCACCAATGCCACCACTGATGGAATTCATCATCCTCACTGTTTTATTTTCCTCTCTAGTTGAGGTCCAGCCTAGCTAACCTGGGCCTGAGGCACATTTGTACATAGCATACAACCTGTGTGCATGAATGTGTACACTTACATGCAAACATATGTGCATATATATACACAGAGACACACAGAAATATAGACACACACACAGACACACAGACACACAGACACACACACACACACACACACACACACACACACACACACACATCCCCCAACTCCAGGAAATCCTGGTCTTTTAATGTCTATGAGAAAGAAACTTCTCTATATGGCTTCCAGTGGTTGCAGGGAGGTTCTTGGGTTGTCTCGTCCTGCTTTGCAGTTCAGGTTGCCAGTTTTGGAAGGTTTTGGGGCTCCTCACCTTCCATCCATTCTGTGCTATTGTAACAGCTAAGCTGTGTGCACAGAATGCCTCATCCTCTCCCCTCTATTCAAAGGTTCAATTTAGCCTCACTACTCTTGAAGCTGATGACCTAGAGCAGCCATTACCTGTCCCCTAGGGTTTGTGTAGTGCGTAAATACAAGCTCTCTTCCTTTGGGCTGTGTTATTTTTTCCTGTCTAAGGGTGACCTGCAGCTCTCAGCTTACGTGTGTGAAGACATTGACTGACGTATATGGCTAGTGAGAGAGCCTGGTGTCTGTGCAAGTATCGCTGATTCTCTCTGATACCTGTACTTACTTCCCATGGGAGGTATCTTAACTTACAGTAGTTCATTGTGGCATTTATCTTTGCATCTTATGTAGAAATTATAAATATGAACCCTACTCATTGTAAAGGAAAGCACAAGAAAAGGCCATTTGAGTTACTTACCAGAATGTGCAATTTAGAGCCAGGTCCACATGATCTGAATTGGTAAAGATGTTATGAACAATTGAAATCAACAGACACATTAATTCATCTCAGCTAATAGATTCAGCTAAATGTTTAAGGTTAACCTTAGTCTTCAAATGTTAAGCACTGAATTACCTACCATATGATGCCAGGCACATGGCATATGTCTATAATATATTTGTATACTCAGGGGGTAAAGATAGGAAGGTCTCAAGTTTGAAGTCAGTCTTGGTTACATACTGATTTCAAGGGGCCAGTGTAGGCTATGTAGTGAAACTCTGTCTCAAATAAATGAAGGCTGGTGATATAGCTCATTCTAATAGCAAGGCTTGGGGTTCAATTTCCACTGTTATCCAAAACGATACAGTATTGAGCCATACTACAACATAGACTCTTGAAAACATTATGCAATATGGAAAAAAGTTAGTTACAAAGACCACATATTGTATGATTCTATTTATATGAAGCATCCAGTTTTGATAAATCCAGAAGCTATAAATGTATCAGTAGTTACCAGGAGCTAAGAGTTGAGAGGAATGGGAAATGACCTTGTAATGGATTCAAGGTTTTACTGTGGGAACAATAAAAATGGTTTAAAACTAGGTAGAAGTAATGTTTGTTCAACACAAGTGTATTTAATGACAGCTGACTGCTTCAAAATGGTTCATTGTTACACAATGTATGTACAAAAATGTTATGTACAAAAAATGCTACATCCAATTTTCCAAAGCAACCACCCCACCACCACAACAGAGTATTAAAAAGGAGGCAAATCAGAAAGGACCTTCTGGGTATAGATTTCTCTTGCTTCCATTTCCAGAAAGAGAAACAACCATTGGGGATTGAGCTGGGTAAAGATTGTTATGTGCTACCTACTGGGTATTGGATGTAAATCAGTTGGGTGAAAGAGATTTAAACTTTGTAATGAGGGGGAATTGAAAAAAAACACGCACTGAATTATCACTCTTGTGCACAAAAAAAATGCTAAAACCACCAGGAAAGGAGATTGGTCATGTAAATAGGTAAGAAGTACTTTTTGTCAAGATAGAACTTATGTGTTTTTATTGTTATTGCATATATTTTGGGTATGTGTGGGTGCATACACACCAGTGCATGTGCGGAGATCAGAGGGCAACCTACAAGGTTAGTTCTCTCCTTTGGTTTCTGTGACTTTACTGGTTTGGCTTCCTTTGGTAATTAGGCCTGGTTTGTTATTTGTTTATAACACAAACCATGCTTGGAATTACCAGACTGCGTTACAAAATCACTTGGAATAATTTCAAACTTACAGAAAAGCTTCAAAGATAATTAACGACTGCATATTCTTTGCCTAGGACATCCAAGTTTTAATATTTTACTGATTTCCTTTGCCGGCCATTTTATGTACCTACTTACCTGTGTATTGTTTTAAAAACCATTTGCAAATAAGTTGTGAATATGAAATCTTTTACTACCCCACCTCCCATCCCTAGATGACTAAAAGTAAAGGCATTCCACAGCATAGACACCAGTATGTCAGGAAATTATCTGTGCTACAATACTGTGATCTAAGCTACAGACATATTCAAATTTTGTCTGATAGCAACGTCCTTCTAACAATTTCTGTCTCGTCTAGCTTCCAATTCTGGATCATGCAAACATTAATTGCTATATCCTGTTGATACATTTTAATATAGAACTTACTTGGGCTCTCTTGGTGTTCCATGAAACACTAATATTTTTGACAATAGGACAGCTGCTGTGTGGAATTTCTTTTGATTTATGTTTAATAGATGTTTCCTTATGATTAAATTTGTGTGTTTTCTTTGGGGGCAGAAATACCACAGGCATGAGGGATACTGTGACCTTCTTGTTGTCAAGAGTAGAGTGACTTTGGTTTATTTAGTTACTGGGAATGTTAAAAAATAACATTGATCACTTTATGAAGGTGTTGTCTGCCGAATTCCTTCATAAAAAGCTACAATAATGTGGGACATGCATTTTTATTTTTTATAAAGGTTTATCTCTTTTTTTATTTCATGAATGTGCATGTTTTACCTGCATGTATGTATGTGTATTCTATGGGTGCCTGGTGCCTGATGCAGGAGGAGGTTAGGAAAGGGTGTCAGATCATCTGGGACTGGAGTTGAGGATAAATGTGAGTCACCATGTGTGTGCTGAGACCTGACCCTGGCTCCTCAGCAAAAGCAACAAGTGCTCTTAACACCACCGATCCATCTCTTCAGCCCCAAGACTTTTAATTTCTCTATTTCCTACGTGGTGCTTGGGAATTATGGATGGATTCGTTTTAATCTCCATGGTGGTGAAATAGTCTCCTACCATGCACCAATACTAGTGAGATTTTCATCGTATGAATGCACCCCGTGATCGCACCTTACAAGGAACCCTGCTATAATCTGACACCCCATGATTCTCCAAAATGGAAAATCTTCAAAGGTGAAATGTGTCAAAAAGTACTCTGAAAATATTAATTCATGAAGTACATCCATGATAACTACTCTAATGAGACTTCTTTTTTCCCCTGAAGAACTTCTAGAGCAATGGGGCTGTTGAGGACTTCTTTAGAAGAGACTAAAAGCAAACAGCTGGATTAACAACCTGTTCGCTGGGCACAAAATGGTCTTGTTCATCTGAAAAGTAGACCACAAGGTCTGCAGATATACTCACTCTACTCGGTCATAGAGTGCTTCCCAGCATAGCATGTCACAAGGCCCTAGGTTCATTCTATTTACTGCAGCAATACAAAGGAGGAAAGGGAGGAGGTTGGAGATGCTCTTCCTCTGTTTTTCTTTTGTTCCCACCTGCAGTGTTTACACATTCAAGGAGTCGTCCCTGAACCTGGCATCTAACCTGTGTTAGGCAACATTGACTTTAGCTGGAGAGACTCAACTCGAGATTTCTCCTCTACTCTGCTATGGAAAGTGGTCTCAGTATTTTGGGAAATCATAGCTAAGAAGAACTAGAACCAATTTGGTGGGAGTCAGGGCTTTTGAATTGTCCTGATGACTACTGGGGGTGGGGACTGCTAGAGACAGGAAGCTTGCTGCACAGCCAATCTATCCAGTAAAGGAGCTCCAGGTTCAGAGAGAGACTGCCTGTAGGAATAGAGAGCAATTGAGGAAGTGACCCAGCCGTCAACCTATAGCTTCCATATATGTAGGAGTTCCTGTGATGATTACTACGGCTACCATGTTACACACACACACACACACACACACACACACACACACACACACACACACACCTGTATCCATGTGTGCGTTCTGTATCAGTGTTTGTGTGAACACTTGGGGTGTGTGTGTGTGTGTGTGCGTGCGTGCATGTGCGCGAGTGTATGGGTTGAACATATGAAGACTACTTCCAGGAGTCAGTTCTCCACTTCTACCATGTTGACAGATCTTGGGGTTCCAAAGTCCAAACTGTGAGGGCAGTCAGGGCTCACTGAGCACTGCTCACCAACTCTCTACAAGACAATTTCAAGAACCACTAACAGTTGGATCCTGGGGAAAGGGAGTGGAGATTCCACTTACAAAACTTACCATTTGTACCAGAAACACATAGTATTAATTTTATATTGCTGTAAAATATTATTTTTACATTTTATCTTCACCTTTCATGCATTTAAAAAATAGTATTTATTTTTCTTGATCAAGACACTTTCCATGAAACCCAGAAAGGGCAGTTGGGTAGGCCTGTGAAAATAACAGAATGTGACCCTGGTGCTTGGGGTTTAGGAAGAAAACACCTTTGGAAGGAAGCGAAAGGCACCTCAGAGAGGCCCAACCCAAGGAGGGGGACTTCCTGCTTATTTGCAAGTAAGGGAACTTGTGCTCTTAAAGGGCAGGCAGACAGTTCTTGTGATACCTGTGGCACTGAAACCGTCCTAAAGTAAATGAACCCTTGGGTCACCGTGCATCAAACTCTGTTCTAAAATGTACCTTTGACACCCACTCTTCAGCCATCGAGATCCCATTAAGACCCTCCTAACTTCAGCAGCTACTCCTTAGATAACTTCCTGTAAAATGGAGCAGAACATTACATTTTGCTGCACAGCTTTCTATTTTCATTGTAGTGGGGAAGCTGGGCATGGATGTGTCCTGATACTCTGTGAGGGTTTCCTTGACTCGGAAGCACAGGCAGGCAGGCAGCTCCATCACACAAGAGCACATTCATCCAAGGGCTTGGTTTTGTTCCTTTAGCGTTAGTTTGTTTCTGTGCCCCATTCTTGTTCCATGCCCCAGAAAGCCATGATGGAAGGGGGTCACTAGGCAGCCAGCATCTCCCCTTCCAGCGAGGAAGTGAGGCACATGGTAAGTGATTTGTAAGAGGGCAAACAGGGAGGCCAGAAATAGGTCCCAGGCTCAGCAAAAGGCTTCTGTGCTGGTGCCCCTGCAGGCGAGGGGCTGCGGTTTCCTTGGTTTCCTCATCTCTCAGGCAGCCCTCTCAGCTAGCTAGCCGTTTCTGTAGAAGGAAGTTTCCACAGACTTCTTCTAGGCCTCCCCCAACTGAGTGCCAATGGGGTGCTGAAGAAGGGATATATGTGGGGGTGGGGGTGGGGTGGGGGACTGGAAAAAAAGTGAGACTCCGGGGCAGAGGTACCATCTTCTCTCCCAACCTCTGACCCTTACTTCCGGGTTCCTTCTGCTTCCCTGCCTTGTACTGTTGGACAACATGGAGGATGAAAGTTAGCCCATGAGTTCCAAGCATGATGCATATAGTCTTAGCCTTGCCATGGTGCTGAATGGGTTCATGGAGCAAAGCATTCCTAAGAGCCCACTACGTGTCAGGCAATGTGCCAACAGGGCAAATCACTTCCTTTCCTTATGATCTCTTATAGTCACTTTGATTGAGATTTAATAACATAAAACAAAATACACTCCATTTTGTGTATATTCAATGAGCATTGAGAACCATGGAGCAGACCTCACACATCAACATTTTGGAAAGTCTTCTGTGGTGATAACTGGTCCTAGTTGTTTTCATTTGTATCTATTTGTTTTGCACCTCCTGGTGGGCTGGGTCTCCTCAATGGTAGGTCAAGTCTTAACACTGGTTTGTGTCTTTAGGGAACAGCCACATTGGGCCACAACCAATGATGCTTTTTGAAAACAAAGCATCTAAATGAACTGGGCCTGCAGGACCTGACCCCTAAATTATGAAGAGCAGACTCGTTAATTTAGAGAGTGTCTTTTAAGCACAGGTATAGGTATGGGGCTGCTTGCTCCCTTTGAGTGGCCTCAGGTTTCCAATATTCTGCCAGAGTTCCTGCAGCAGCATGGAAAGCCTATGAGCTCTTCTTTCTAGGCTTTTAGGGCAGTCATAAGGTTTGGACAAAATCTGGCATTCATGGTGTATTCCATCCACCTTGGAAAAATATAACTATAGATATAGATATTATAGATATAAAATAAATATCTATAATATACATATAATAAATATATTTATTAATATATATTTATTATAATAATTCTATAGTTCAATACAGAGATACTACTGAATGTAACTGTCATTCAAGGTCAATGTAGTAAATCTGGAGGATAGGATAATACCTGATATTTATAGTCTGCTCACTGTTTGCTGGAGGCTAATCAAAAAATCTCTTGTCTTACCTTCAGAAGCAGATGGCATGATGATTGAGATTATCCATGCTTTATGAAGGAAGCTTTGCTACCTACATGCCCCAAATCATGAACATGCTGGTAAATAGGGTCTGGGATTTGAACCCTGGCAGCTGTGTGTGTGATGTTCTTCACCCCTATCTCCTATCTAGTTTGAGAGGCATATCTTGGAGCTGTCCCAAAGTTTCTTTTCTCTCTGATTTTGTTTTTCTTAATTGCACTGTTTGTTTGCATCAGCATTTCCTACTGTTATTGTTATTATATGACATAATTATGTGCAAGGAACAGAAGCAGAGAGCTGATGATGCCTCTGAAAATCAAAAAGGGGATATTTGGGGGGTAAAACCAAAATGAGAAATGGCTGAGTTTATGGCTACTAACATCTGTTCTTCTGAGGAACTTTAATTGGTGTTTGTGTATGATGTATGTGTGTGCATGTAAATTTTGTTTGGTTTTCTTCTGGGTTTTTTTGTGGGATTTGTTTTATTTTGTTTTGTTGGTTTGTTTGTATGTTTTTTTGTTTGTTTTCTTCCCAAAGACTTTTTACTTCCTGGAGATCAGGACTGCCATTGCTGTATAAAAGACAAAGCCTGTATGTCATGGGTGATACCCCCAGAAAGGCCTAATGGCCTACCAAACAAAAAAAACGCAAGCCAGCAGTATTCATGATAAATTGTCTTTCCTCCCCAACCTGCGCCAAGGTCATTTTTGTGTCATTTTCCTGCCTCTACTCTGCTAGCTTCCTACATCGACCCCTGGGAGGCTTTTTAATAACTGACTCCAAGGGGCCTTTGCTCTAAGCAGCTCTGCTCCACATTGACCCCTAGCGCTACATCCATGACCTGTGCCTAGGCCACTCCCTGCTTCTGAACCTGTCAGCACTTCTTGCCCCCAGACACATGACAAAGAACTTCTGGTGCCACTGGTTGCAGCCCGTCCTATGTGACAGCACTTCTACTTCCTCCAAGGAAGCAACACTTCAGCCAGGAGGGTTTAGAGTTCCTTCCTCCTAAGTCCTCCACAGAATTTCCATTTCCTCATTGTTCTTTAGTCCAGGGATGCATAACCCTACTTTCAACTTCCCAAATGTTTCCCAAGCAGCCATATGTCATGGGTATTAATGTAGAACTCTGGAGCCAGACTTCTAGGGTACATGTGCTCATTCTGCTCAGGAATGGTTTCCAAAGTGTGCCACACAGTGGCTTGGAGTGCAAACTTAGGTTCTAGGTTTGATATAACATTAAACTGACACTATGTTGATAGCCTTTTTTAAAAAAAATGATACTACGTATTAGTTTAATATTTTTCAGGAAATCCAGGGTATATAAATATTCATAAACTAAATCTATGTCTCATACCATATAAGGAATAAGTTCCAGCATCGAACATCAAGGAAGAAGAGGCAGAAAGAATGTAAGAGCCAGAGGGCAGGGAGGAGTGCTATGAAACACTTCCCTCTGGGAGTGACAGGGCGTGTGCATTCATGAGCTCACAGCAGCTGTGCTTACCTGCATGAAACCTGCACAAGACCAGGCCAGATAAAATTCTATTGTAGATAGGGTAGATGATCTCTAGGCCTTACTTCTTACTGAGGAGCTATTGGTAGTGGATAGTTGCTGGGGGAGGGAAATTTATTCATTTTTAGGATGTGGTCACAAGGAGGTTTCCCATACTGTAGTGGATGCCCCAGACCCATACATATGGGTAACACTAACTGATCTCCAAAAACTAATTCCAAAAATTATGACATTAGTAGGGAGAGCAATTGAGGAGGATAAGGGGGGGGGATTCAGAGGGGGAAATGGGCCTACATGTGATATTTCATTGTATACCTGTATAACATTTTTAAGAGTACAGAAAATTTAAAAATGCATTGCAGACATAAACATAAAATCACAAAATTTGTAGGAATGAACAGAAGAGAAAATAGTTCTGTGTTTGGTGGGAAGGGTTAGAATATATAATGTGTTTGTTTTTGACACAGGGTTGCTCTCTTTAACCTAGATTTGCCTGGAACTGGTGATCTCCCTGACTCAGTCTCCCAAATACTGGGATTACAGGCATATAACAGCCCATCCTGCTAGCAAGTATTTCTTAAATGTGTCACTGAAGTCATACCCCATAAAGGAAGGCATTGACAAGTTCAATTTCAAAATCAATTGCTTCTGCTCCCCTACCCCCCCCCCCAAAAAAAAGCATTGGTAAGAAAATTTAAAGATATGGAGTAAAGAATATTCACAAATGTGTATCGAGAATTTACCCAAAATGTGTTCAAGAGAATGAAAGTACACACCCTCACTGGGCCTGGTGCTGCACGCCTATATTTTTAGCATTTGTGACACTGAGGCAGTTAGGAGCATTATGTGTCTAAGAATAGCTTGGGCTACATAAAGAGATACTCTCAAGAAAAATAATGTGGGTCAAGTAATAAAAACAAATAAAAAAAATTGAAAAGATAATTTACAAAACAACTTCCAAAGGCTGTATTTACGGTGCACAGCAAAGATGCAAAGAAGCTTAGGTACCATTTGACACACACAATAAATGACGCTGCGGCTGCCATTTTGAAATTCTGGGGTTTCGCGGAGTGGGGGGGAAGGGGCGCTGCTAGAACAGGACGAGTCACATTGGAAGTAGTTAACTAAATAAAACCTCCTATCAACCTCGGTTTTGTTGTTTTGTTTTATTTGACAGGGTCTCGATTTGTAATTCAGGCAAGCTTCAGCCTCCCAATTGGTAGAAATGACAGGTATAAGCCACCAGGCCTGGCTTGTCACCCTATCAACAGGAAGCAGAAGCTCAGTGAGTTGATTGTGCCCCACAGCTGTCACATGACAGAAACAGCAAATGTGACTCACTTTCACTTCCCATGAGAACGTGAACTTTCCCAGTGGCACTGCCCCCTTCTTAGCACATGGGCACAACTGCTGCCCCCCCCCCCCCCCCCCCCGTATCATATGGCAGGGCTAAAAAGCCTGCTGGAACATCTATTGTTTCTTTTCCATATGTCTTAGAAGTAAGCTGAGCACAGGTTTTCTCACACTAGATAAATGAGAAAAGTAAGTAAGTAAGTAAGTAAAGCAACTAGTCTAAAGGGCCAAATCCAGATAGGGGCTTTACAGAAACAAAGATGCCTGCAGCAGAGTCTGTGGTCCTCGGATTCCTACATCAACTTCCCCCTTCCCACAGAAAAATGCTAACAAACAAAGGCATAGCTGGTCCCTGAGGGGAGGGTTGCTTTTGTGGGACAGTCTTGCTTTCCCTGCCGATCCCAGGATGCATTGCAGGAAGGGCTACAGTAGCTCCCTACAATACCCAAAAGAAATGATGTATTGCTCTTCTGCTTTAAGAGGTCAGCCCCCGAGGCCCTGCCTTGCTGTTGCTAATGTCAGCTTCCAGTCACCCTTCATTTATTCCATAAGCATACATTCCAAATCTAGTAATTTTGCTGTGAGCTTGAGAAGAAGGAAGTGCGGGGGTGGAGAGAGATGAAAAAAAAAAAAAGACCTTACAAAGGTATTCATTTTACCCTTAGGGATTAGGGAAAAGACTGAAAAGTGTTCAGAGAGTCGCAATCACAGGAGTGCTGAAAGTCAGGTATGGGAGCCAAGGAAGGCAGCAAAAGCCTAGATTGGGCAAGAAAGAGACTGTCCTCCCAGGAGGGGGCACGTGCGCTGAGGAAGCTGGCAAGCACTACCAAAGGGCTTCTCCTCATCCCGCAGGCAAGTCAGTCACTGATCATTTCTCGGCGCACCTCAGTTTAGCCCTCCTTTAAGAAAAGCCCCAGGAATGTTTTTACTTCCTTGATAGTAGAGGTGAGCAAAAGGAAGCTTTGAGACAGTGACAAGTTCTGTAAATAAGCTCACTCAGCGTTTGAGTGGGTGGCCAGGCCATGTTGTCTGCTCCGGTGTACCGTCAAGTACCACACCCTCGCAATCATTCCGGGCTACCTCTTAACGGCTACAGTTAGTCTAACTACCCAAGAGAACTGTGGAACTTAACAGCAAGTTCAACTGCAGCCACCGCATTACTAGTGGTGGAGGGGACATGGCACTATCAGTGCGGCCAGCGGAACTGGCACTTGGCCGGGCTCACCTGGGTCACTGCTGACCAATCCTAAATGGAGCGTGAAGTGAGTGGTTCACGGAGAACCACGGATTCTCCACCTGCAGCTGCAGAGGTTTAAAGAGATTGGATGTAAACAAATGGCCAGGTCCTACAAAAGTAAAAACACCATGGGACTTCCTCTTAGACGACTTGCAGGTATTTAAAGACAAGCAGATAGATACAAGTGCTTCTTTCAGAAAGGAACAAAGCAAATATCAAGTTGACCTTTTGGGAACAATGTTAATCGTGGCACTTTAGGAGGGGAAAGAAATCGACTTTGCTTGATACTGTGTAGTAATAGGGCTTCTATTCTTCTACCCTTGCCTTGTTCAGGTTTGCATATTTATTTTAAATGTGCCCGAGGTGTAAACAGTCTAAAGTGGTTAGAAGGAGAGGTGATTTTATGAACCCAGGAGCCAATACAGAAGACTGGAACCACTCTGGGCCTTTTAAGAACTCCATCCATCCCAGAACCTGGCCACGAGAACTCGTTGGGTGGGGGTGGGGGTTGGGGTGGGGGAAGAACTGGTATCGAGTGAGTGACTTAAAGCTCTACAAAGCCTGACTTGGCTTAGGGACTGAGTTCCATGGAGCCAAGGTGAGAGCCATTACTGCACAGTGAATTTGCCTAACCCTTGCTACACACTTCCATTTCTTCTTAGGTGTTCGTTCTGGGTGTGCTGGAGCAAAGCAGTGTACTGTATCCAGTTACCTTGGGGGCCCTGGCTTCACAGTGAGGCCCCAAGGTTCCAGGTGGGTGTTGCAGAGAACAAAGGTTCCCCACACTTAGAAAACCAGTTCTCCCAGTCTCCCAGCCACAGCAAGTGACATCACCGGGAGCCAATAGGAAATTTGCACTTGAGTTTACTTGTTAAGGTCTGAATTGAATCCACGCAGACTGTTTATCTGACCGTGTAGGGCGAGGTTCCCGAGCACTGCCCTGTTTAGGACTGCTCTCTGATTCACTGGGAATTTGGTTTTTAACCAGATTTTCTGGCAGATTTCAGGCAGGTGAGGGGCCAGGTTTCAGAATCAACAATGAAGATACCACACCCTGAACGCCTGGCTAGCCCAAAGCTAGAGCACTAGGCGGACTTATACTGCCATCTGCTGGCAGTCCTTGGTATCGATTCGTAAGAGCGGCTAGGTCCCTCTGATAAGTCTGAATACCTTAGGCTGTTGCTCCATATTTTACCCTAGTCTCTGTAGGCAAATTGAGCTCCTTCCAATATATCAAATGGGGTTGCCATGAGAGGGAGACACTCTGATCTGATGGCAGTGTACCTTGTCTTTGGTCCATAGCCATCCGAAGGTTTTTGATTGACTTAGGATGGCCTTTACCTTACTCTGAAGATGACCTTGAGCTCTTGACCCTCCTGCCTCTACCTCTTCCCCTCGCTGCCAAGCACTAGGAGATGGAACATAGGTCTTTGGGCATTCTAGGCAGGCCTCTACCGACTGAGCTAGGACCTTTTTTTTTTTTTAAATAAAGCCCCATCATCCATGGGAAAATACAGGTACATGGTGAATTTGAGGATGCCCTTGACTGAGTCCTAATTCTGAGAAGTTGATCACCCCACACTTTTCACTGCAGATGTGGCTTTTACAAAAGCATTCATGCTGCTTATAGGGTTCTCAGTTCATATGGGCTGACCGTTTCTGTGAACACAAATGGGATCCCCTGACGGGATGTGAATACAGCATTCACCAAGGTCAATCCAGAATCATAGAAATTGCATCTCCAGAAGCATCTACCTGTCACCACCAGCAACTTCCTCCTTCTCTCCCCTAGGCAAAGTAGTCGCTTTGATGGAGACACAGAGTCCCTTGTTTTTACACGTTTTAAGGCAAAAGGCAGCAACTCTCAAAACATAGCTGTCGGACTCATACTTCCACACTAAGAATTTAGTATATGTTTTCTTTCTATGTATTGTATATAAGCTGCAAAAAGGAGGGCCCTACTGGCATGCAGCAACAAGACTCAAATCCTGTGGAAAATTCCAAGATGTATAGGAAAGATCCTTCTAATCCCCCGATAACGAATAATGTCATTCAAGATCTTAGCAGTGCCACAGTGACAAAATTTCACTTTATAACACTGCAAAACCAACATGCCAATGCTTATGACGCTGAACTTGTCTAGTTCCACAACTGAGGCTTTTCTCTGGCCTCTACATTCAGGTATACACATGTACACACCTATGTGCAACTGCACACTCATGAACATACGTGTGCAAAACCAAAACATTTGTGTAGAAATAGAAACCATTGCTACCCCATGTTCCTCTTTCATTCTTTGCATTTATTATTATTATTATTATTATTATTATTATTATTATTATTATTATTATTATTAGGTTTAGTGTGTATAGGTGTTTTGTTTGCATGTATGTCTATGCACCACTTATGTACTTGGTGCCTACAGAGGGTATCGGATCCACTGGAACTGGAGTCACAGATGGCTGCAAGCTGCCATATGCATGCCAGGGAGCAGCAAATACTCTTCACCACTGAGTCACTCTCCAGCCCCCTTTTATTTATACGTATTAGACAGTTAATGATGGCCATCTCCACTTACCGGTAGATGACTGTACATATGAATATTGGTATATACATATACATATTTAATGTTGTTTTTCAATGTAAATAACATCTCCAGGCTATCCAACTTTGGTTGCATCAGCTTTGCTGTTTTGAAGGTGGAAATTCATGGTCAGAACTTGAAAATATCATCCTTAGTGAGGTAACCCAATCACAAAAGAACACACATGGTATGCAGTCACTGATAAGGGGATATTGACCCAGAATCTCGGAATACCCTAGTCACAATTCGCATATCAATAGATTTCCAAGAAGATGGAAGGAGAGACCCGTGGTCCTGGAAAGACTGGATGTAGGGGAATGCCAAGACAGAGAAGCGAGAGGGGGTTGAATGGAGAAAAGAGGGAGGGAAGGGGGCTTATGGGACTTTCGGGGAGGGAGGAAACGGGAAAGGGGAAATAATTTGGAATGTAAATAAAAAAAAACTTAGAAAAAAAAAGAAGGTGGAAATTCTTTCAAGATAAGAAAGTAATTGCTTCAGTTATTCCCATGGGATTTAATGCCTTTGAAAGTACAATATTCCCTAGTAAGTCACCTGATATTTCCTTTAGTCCCAGCAAAAGATAACCTCGTCCATGGAAGGAAGTGTTAAGACTATTTTCAGTTGTGCCAAGTACTGAGCTTATCTATGACTAATGATCTTACTGAAATAGTCGTTATCCTCTTCACTCTATATCAAGGAAGAATCTATCATGGTTACCTTTTCTTTGTTCTTGACTTCTGAAGCATGATCCATCTTGTCACCTGTCTCTTTGAAATAATGTCCCCTCTAGAAAACTAGTATTTTCTGATCAAGAAGCAGAACAACTGAACCTAAACAGCTCAAGGAATATGGCCTGAGGGTTTTTCCTGTCTTTTAAAAACATAAGCGTCCCTAGCAGAATAGTGACTGTCATCATACACTTGGAAACACTTTCAAGGGCTTATCAGGTCTTTTTTTTTTTAATATTTATTTTATGTATGTAAGTACACTGTAGATGTCTTCAGACACACCAGAAGAGGGCATCAGATCTCATTACAGATGGTTGTGAGCCACCATGTGGTTGCTGGGAATTGAACTCAGGACCTCTGGAAGAGCAGTCAGTGCTCTTAACCACTGAGCCTTCTCTCCAGCCCCTTATCAGGTCTTTAAATCAGCATTTTAGAAGAGAATTTTAGTACATACATTACAAGCAGACAAATATTTAGGAAAGCTGTATAATCCAGCTCTCTTGGCGGGGGGGGGGGGGGGCGGGGAGTCACAGTGTATATTAGAGCTATTTGACAACCAAATGTTTTCCAAGCCTTTTGCCCTGAAGAATAGTTTTCTTTATCACACACATATTCTACATATGAATGAGAACATGGAATACTTGTCATGCTTCTGCCCTATCATTCTCTATTGCTTTCCCCTCTCTCCTTTAAGTCCCTGCCTTTTCCCACAACTTTCCCCTAAGTAAAAATGCATACATTCCATTAGTAAGAGAAAATACAGTATATTTGTCTTTCTGGATTTGGCTTACTTTCCTTAACATGATGATCTCTATTCACTTTCTCATAAATAAAATGACTTCCTTTTGTTATGAACTATTGTGTACATGCACCTCCTTTTCCTTATTCACTCCTCTGTTGATGGGCTTACAGACTGACTCCACATTTTGGCTATTGTGGACAGTGCAGTAATAAACATGGATATTTGAGTATCTTTGCAATATGCTCACTTAGATCCCTTTGAGCATATAACCTGGAATGGTATATGTGGATTGTATAGGGATAGGTGTTTTCTTTGCTGTGAAATGAGCCAACTCAAGCCAGATTCGAGTATATTAAAGACCGGTTTATTGCAGAGCTACTCTAGGGTGATTGAATTCAGTGCCCCAAGGAAGGAGGCCAGGGAAGTCGCCACAGAGAGAGGGGTCTGGGGGCAGAGAAAGAGAGAAACGATGCAGGCACAGAGAGGAGGGACAGAGACTCAAATGTCTGGATTACATAGGGAAAAGCCTCTGGGGGAAGGGCAGCCCAGCTCCTGGGCTGGAAAGTTCAGGGTTCGGGGCAGGTATGCCAGGTAGTGGCTGAGGAATGCTGGGAGAACCTGGAGGTCAGGTCTACTTCGATATGTAAAATATGAACACCAGTTCCTTGTACCAGGGTCTGAAATCAAACAGCCCAGCCTCTTTTATTATTGTTATAAATGAATAATTATATAAAAGACATAATCTTCCATGACTACTTCCTGCTGATATTGGGGTGCCATTGTTATGGGGTGTGGACAAAAAGTTGGAAGGTCAGCCAATCCAGGAAGAGCTGATTGTTTCACTAGTTGTCCAGCAATGGGACCATCTCTGAGTAGGAATGTGTAGGCCCAATTAAAGCAGTCTGTGAGGCTGGGCCAGAGCACCTGTGGGTAACCATTTTGGAACTTTCCTGGATGCAGATTCTGAGAGAACACCTGGGTGTTAGGGGCAGAAGATAAAGTTTAGGGAGAAGAACTTTCTTGGGTGTACATTTGAAACTCTTAGGCCCATGGTCTTGGTAGTAGGAGGAGGGGTGGGGATGCCAGGACCAGGGAAAGGGAAAAAGATCCCACCCTCAGGAATGGGCAGAAGGGGAGGGAAACAGGTTGATAATTGACAGTACTTATCTTGAGTCCATTTAACAGTGGGAGATGGATTTGAGTGGATTTTCTATAGGTTACAAGAAGACAAATCCTCCATAACTTGTAATTACCAAACTCAAAACACCTTCCTAGATTTTCAAATACTTTCTTAGAAGCATTCATATCCTCAGACCTTACATAAACTTTTCCTATCTAATTACTACCAAGAGACACAGGTTGTTGATCACTGGCTTCTAACCCCTCAGAGACCTGAGGATATATTGTAATCTAAATGGTCTATGTGCCCATTAAAGTGACTGACTTACCCATTACCCAGTCACCTCACTAGGTTCCTGTGATGTTGATGGCTTCATTGGGGACACAGGTCCCAGGGTAGAATGAAACTTTGGGTGCCAGGTCTGGCAAATCTGAGAGGCCTTCCTATAGAGGAGGAACTTGGGAGACTGACCTTGCTTTGTCTTAACTCAAGGCATGTCCAGTGTCCCTGTTTGTCCACAGTTCAGGCCAGGTCTCAGCATCGGGCAAGGCAATGGAGCAGTCTTTTTCAATGGATTCTCAGTGGTTATCATACCACAATCCATGTGGAGCCCTTTCTTGTGTCCAGATCTTCTTGGAGACCCTGAGGCTGTCACTGCTAGGATTTGGGAGTCTCCGTCTATCATTTTAAGCATCTCAAGTTTAAGATTTTGAATGCCATTTTCAGTAGATCTCTGGCAGATTTGAAGACTAGGAGTCTACTAAGCATATCTGGGTTAGACAATCTATGTCCACTTCTAGTTATCTGTTCCAAATGGTACATCTAGAAAACACAAAGCAGGAGGCTAAATAAAGCTTAATAATTAACTGCATCAGTTCTCAACGTGACTTTAAATATAATTCTGAACACATGAAAGGATATGATCTTTTATGAGGATTTTTACTTCTAGAATTTGCCCAATACTCAGATAAGAATACATGTGATTCTTGCCCAGATGCTGAGCCTTGTGGAATCGACATTGTAGCATCCAAGTCTATTGACGTTCTATAGTGCCTCAACACAATCAACCTACTGGCCACTAAGAATAAGGAGGGAGACAGTGGATTTCTAAGTAAGTTTTGAGGGTTTCCCAATCCCCTCTTCCTTTATCTCAAGGCCAGAGATAAAGAGTACTTTGCAACTTTCTTTGATATTCATGGAATTAGTGGATGATGTTATGGTTTTAAGTTCAAGGGTACCGACAATGAAGACTGAAACATATTACTGAACTAGTTTTCAGAACATCCTAAGTATGTGTCTTGGAACCTTGATTTCTTTTTCAAAAAAAAATTTATTTGTTTATTTTTTTATGTGTAAGTACACTGTCACTGTCTTCAGACATGCCAGAAGAGGGTGTCAGATCTCATTACAGATGGTTGTGAGCCACCACGTGGTTGCTGGGAATTAAACTCAGGACCTCTGGAAAAGCAGTCAGTGCTCTTAACCTCTGAGCCATCTCTCTAGCACCCTGAGAATGAATGGTTTAAGGAATATTTACCTACTTTCTTCTGGCTGGTTTAAGGTAATGCTTAGAACTTACCTAAGTCATGACTTACAATACAACTATTTTAATTTTATCCCTTTTGATGGTTTTAGAATCCAGTACAAATCCTCCCTCCTCTAAGCTGTTTCTTGTTAGTGATTTAGTCACAGCAAAGAGAAAAGTGACTAATACAACTGTTTATGGTAAGATGAGTGTGTAAAGGACAGACCACTAAGTAAATAAAATTATAATGAAGAGATAGAGTATAAAATGGGAAATTTGCAGCTGTACATGTAAAAGAATGAAATGTTCTGTTAAGAGTATTGACAAGCCATGGCTAGTTACAGCGATCAGCATGAATACAGCCATGAGCTCTGCATCAGAACAAAGGCATTTCAGGTTGCCCCTCATATCCCAGCAACATTAAAGGGCAAGACTTAAAGGGCCGAAGAGGCTCACTGCCCAGGGCCACCTTGGCCTCTGCTCCCTTGTTTTCAGCTGTGATTCAGGTGGGTTCAAACGCAATTCAACCATCACTCAAGAGTGCACAAGCAATTAGCCTTTTGCAATACCCACATAATATTTACTCTGCAGGTGTGCAGAATACAAGAGCCATGGAGGCGGAGGCGTGGCAGCCCCTTCTTAGGTTACAAAGGATCTAGTAGACTGCTTGGGAGACCTCTCACAGAAACCTGATGCAGGGCTGGAGCTGCGACAGGGAATCCCTGTTAGAGTAATGCCTAGTAGAGTCAGGGGAATCTGATATCTGCTGCTGAAACCCCACCCCCACCCTCAAGGATAGAATACACATACTCAGTTCACAGATCAGTGCTTCAGATGATTCTTTACAAATCATTGTTCTGATCTTACTTTACTCTATCAATATGTGCACATAAACACAAAGACATAGGTATTATATGATTATTTCCAAAGGCAAAATATTGGAAGCAATCCAAATGTTCAGCAGTAAAACACGGGGAAAAATACCTCACAGTATATTTCTTTAATGCAATGCTTTATAGTTTTGAAAACTATACACTCTGAGGGGTCAGAGAGATGGCTCAGTGGTTTTAAGCATGTGCTGCTTGTGCATAGGTTTCAGGTTTAATTCCTAGCACCCACATGGTGCACGTACACACATTCCAACAAAACACAGAAAATGAACGTAAATACATTTTAGAAACTTTTGAGAAATATTCCAAGACCAGTGCAAAACATAAGGAGCAACATTCTTGTTTTTTCTTTTATAGTCAAAGAAGCCATAAAGGCTTGGATGTGCACTGAAAACAGAAGTTGTAGCAGACAGGAAGCAGAGAACTGAGCTAGACTATAAACTGTAGGCCCCACCCCTATGGTTCTATGTTTATTATATAAGCCTCATGTCCAGAAGGTTCTACTCCTTCCCGAAATACCACCATCAGCTGAAAACCAACTGTTTAACCACATGGGTTCACGGGGGACATTTCCCATTCAATCTATAACTGTAACACTATTGAAATGATGTTTACTTAAATTTTTTTACCAAAACTATTAGAAACTATAAGAAAAGCCTTTTATCATACATGAAGTTAATGTTGTGACAATAGGTATGTGATAGACTGACTGCTATGCCTCCTTAACTTCTTCTGTTAAAAGCCCAACCCCACCTGACAACGGGAGGTAGCCACTCAAGTCTCTATATCCCCTGCAGGTAGGAATCTCAGCTAGGGTCACTCCCATAGACTCCCCAGACCCTTCCCTATCCTGGGTCTCCAGCTAGTCCCAGAGGTGCCTCCCCATTGATTTCCATTTTCACTCCAAGCCCTCTCCCCACCCTTTCTCCCCACACCTGATCCCAATTCCTGTTCCCCTCCTCACCCCCTCTCCCAACCAGTTCCCTCCTTCCATAAACCCCCAATGACTATTTTGTTTCCCCTTCTGAGTGAGATTGTCCATATTAAATAATGTCATAACATACTCTTTTGGTAAAGTCCTTTGGAAGACTTATTTTAAAAACATCACCCAGCAATACCCAAATATACCACCTCTCCTGGGCTCCATATCCCAGCCACTCCAACAACTGCAGAAGAAAACTCCAGCTCTACTGGAGGCCATGTTAGTATTCAGAGCCTCAGGAACCCCAGGCACCTGGAAACCCAGAGGCCATACTTGTATCCAGAACCTCAGAGGCCACACCAGTTCCCAGAATGCCAGAACCCCATAGGTAGTATAAAACCCCAGAGGTCACACAGGCTACCAAAACTCCAACAGAAACTCAATACTGAGCCTAGAGACTTGCAAATCAGGGTACCCAGGCCAGAAGATCAGAGAAGAACCATAAAGCAAGGGGGAAAACATCTTGAAACCATACATCCAACAAAAATAAACTCAGAAATTGGCAAGTAAACTTATAAGAACCAACAGCTCACATGACTATAAGATGGTTTAAGGATACAATAAAAAACACCCTGGGCAGTAAGACATCACTAGAATCCAGCTATCCTACTTCAGCAAGCCTTGGATATTCCAACACAGCTGGAGGAGAAAAATATTACCATAAATCCAATATTATGAAGATGATAGAGATAATTACAAAGGAAATGAACAAATCCCTTAAAGAAACCAAGGAAACACAAACAAGTGAAGCAAATGAATGAAGATGGTCAAAGACCCAAAAGTAGAAATAGAGGCAATAAAGAAAACACAAACTAAAGGAATCCTGGAGAAGGAAAATCTAGGTAAGTGAACAGGAACTACAGACTCAAGCATCACCAACAGAATACAAGAGATGGAGGAGAGAATCTCAGGTGTAGAAGATACGATAGAAGAAATTAATACAGTGGTCAAAGAAAATGTTAAGTTCTGCAAAAGAAAGGGAGGAAGGATTGTAGAGCTGGAGGGGACAAGAACATCATAAGAAAACACACAGTCAACTAACCTGGGCTCATAGGGGCTCATGGAGCCTGAACCACTAACCAGGGAGCCTGCATGGCACTGACCAAGATCATCTGCATATTTGTTATGGTGGTGTAGCTGTGTCTTCATGTGGGATTCCTAATAGTGGGAGCAGGGGCTGTATTTGACTCTTTAGCCTGCATTTGGAACCCTTTCCTCCTACTGGGTTGCCACATCCAGTCATGATATGAAAGGACGTTTAAGGCAGAAAAGTGCGTAGTCTTACTGCAACTTGATATATCATGTTTGGTTGATATGCATGGGAGCCCTGCACTTTTGTGAAGAGAAATGAAGGAGGAGAGAGTGGGGAGGGACAAAGGGGAGGTGGAGGGAGGAATGGGGAGGAGAGGAAGAAGAGGAAATTGCAATTGGGGTGTAAAATAATAATAAAGAAATCTAAAACTAATCAGTACAAATGATGACTTTTATATTAGAGTTCTGTTTTCTACTACAAATTTATCACAAATTTGTCATGTAAAATGAAGAAATTTTAATCACTCATTTGAAAATATATATCAATGGGAAATAACAAATACCCCAAAAGCTTTCCATTTAAACGAATACCTTTAAAATGATTATGAATTAAAAGGCTTTTAAAAACTAGCATTTTCAGTGTTTAAGCAATATCGAAAGCTTAAAAAGTGAATATTGTAGGCAGCATTTATAAGAGTCAGAGTGTACCACATGAGGAGGTTTGGAGAGAGGAAAGAGGGGGAAATGATTTAGTTATATTATAATCTCAAAACGTATCTTAAAATGTCATTGTAAAAGAAAGATTAATGCATTCACATTGTAATATAACCCCATAGTCATGGATATATCAACTTTGCCAGCATCTTAATGTCAAGATCATTAGATACAGTGGCAAATGTTCTTAGAGATTGAAAAGTAGGTATAATAAACTGCCTGCTAAGATTGCCCATGTGATCTGACCTTCCTAATATTGATGATCTGTGACCAAGATGGCAAGTAGTCTCTTAATTTCAGTCCAAAGAAATGGATAATGATGAACTCAATCACTTATCTCAAACTCTTTCCTCTTAGCTGAGAGACCCCTAGATCTATTAACTTAGTTTTCAATAGTTTTCCCTGAACTGGAGATACTTGGTGCCTGAAGCTGGTAGGATCTGTGGTTGACTTTTACCAAATAGAATACAGTTGCTCTGGTGGGCTATCATTTTCTGATTCATTTCCAAAAGACTGCCTCTGTGCCCCCTCTCACTGGCCTTGATGAAACAAGCTGCCTTGGGAAAGAAGTTTACACAGCAGGAAGCTGAGCTTTTCTCCTTTGGCTAACACACAGGAGAAGCTGAATCTTGAGGACAACTGCATGGGGGTGAGATTGGGAGTGGATTCCGGAGTGAAGTTTCTGAGAGAGACCCATGCATTCTGGTTACTCTCATGCCCACCTTTTCTATCTCCTCTCCCACTGCTGCCTACCTATCCACCTCCTTTCAAGACCATTTATCATGTTCAGGTCTGGTGCACTGACTTTACCAGCACTTTCTGTGTAATCATGAGTTTTGAACCATCTATTGAATCTGGGCTCATCAATGGGTACACAGCTGAAGATAATGGTTACCCCTTTCCCAGGACCCACTAATAGCCGATAGTGCATAAGGATAGAGTAGACCTGCTCCCCAGAAAGATGGACTATAGTTTTATGGACCTGCCCCCATCCATAATTGACTGATAAGAGGCCCCGCCTTATGCAGGCAGCCCTAGCTGCTGTGCGATTATGGTTGCAATGGCTGTCATGCCCAGAAGATAGCATTTTCCAGCCCTTCTCCCTATCTTCTAGCTCATAGATTTTTCCAGCTCCCTCTTGCACAAAGTTACCCGAGCCTTAGAGGGGCTGGTATAATTGTCCTGTTTAGGGTGGAGCACCCAATTGTCACTTATTCTCAGCACATCAAGCAGCCATGTGCCCATTCATTTGTCACCGTTCATTGTAAAGAGAAGCTGTGTGTTTTTATGATGGCAGAGTCATGACTTCCCAGCATTAGTATTGCCTAATGGAATCAATGTACAAACTGTCATACCGTGAATCATTTTCAGTCAAGACCACATTTTTCAGACTTTGCCAAAACAAGTTTTCCGCTTTGGGGTTGTTGGGCCACTGGAGGATGGAGCTCTGACAGATCCTCTGCCGAAGCCTCAGGTACTGTGAGTACTGTAACACTGGTTCCAGGAGGATGAAGATAATCACATCCATGTTCTCGTCCATTAGCCTCTGCAAGGCCAAGTAGAAAGCTGTTTTAAAGTTCCAGCTCTTGGCATATTTTTTGGTTAAAACAAAGATTGTTTTCTTGCTCTGGTTTATGCTCTGCATGAGGTTATCAATGATGGGTAATCCTGGATCCCAGTCCCTCTCCTCTAAGCAAAGGAGGACACTTTTATCTTTACTCTCTTCAAGGTGGTAGCGCAGCTCATTGAGTACCCAGTCAGTGACAGATGCATCTTTGGTGTCGTAAGAAATGTAAGCATCATAGAAAGTTCGGGATGTGGATGAAGTCCTGTAGCCTCTTAACTTAGCGGAGCACATGTGATAGATAAACCAAACATCCCAGTAAAATAGGTGGTGAACCAGAGCAGCCAACATAACCATGGAGGTGGTAAGGAATGTGAGGGAAAACAGAACAGCTGCAGTGGTATCTGACACACAAGTCGTGACCTCTAGACTCATGATACTCTTTGATTTTTGATCCCCAGGATTGGAACAAATAACATCTAACAATCTAGGAATTGTGATATGTAGATTTTCATCTAGCCAGCTTCGAAAATCACTTATGTCACACATGCAGTCAAAATGGGTCCCTTGTAGATCCAGAATAGACAAGTTTGTTTTCATCTTGGTTTGCAGGGAGGATTTATTGATCATCTTTATTGTGTTGAAACTTAGATCCAGGTGCACCAGATTCCTGGCTTCGGAGAGGAAGCCAGAGGGTAGGTGAGAGAAATGATTGTGGCTCAGCAGCAGTGACTTCAGGAAATGTGTAAACTTAGATAGGCAATTGGGTAGAAAATACAGCTCATTTCCTGCTAAGTCCAGCAAGTGAAGGTGAGGAAAATACTGGAGTAATGTCCAATTAAAGAAACGCAATCTGTTACCATTGATATGTAACTCTTGGAGACTCTGGGGCAAGTTGAGGAATGCTCCATTTGGGATTTGTTGAAGGTTATTGTACGATAAGTCCAGGCGTGTCAGATTCTGGAGACCTCTAAAAATGGACCAGTATTTGCCATCATTTGCAGTCCACAAACGATCAAGACGATTTCCACTGAAAACCAATTCATTCAGGGATACACTTTTCAGCTCACTTTCATCTGTGAGAGTGTAAATGCCATTGTGGCTCAGGTTTAACACCCTGAGGTTTATTAAGTTCTGGATAAATCCCAGATGGTGTGTTACCCCTGCTATACTGAAATAGTGTGCATTGTGGCTCAGGTCCAGCACTTCTAGATCGTGAAGGTCACTGAAAGCCTTGTTATCATCAAAGTCTAGTCTGTTGTTGGTTAAATCCAAATATTTAATGTGGGGCATGGATGAGAATTCTGTGCCATTCAACACTTGACCATTGGCATTGAATGACAGATTTAAGCAGGCGATGTCCTGAAAACCTTCAAATTGGCTTTTCCCAATAAGGAAAATATTGTTCAAACTTAAATCCAAGACCTTGCCGTAAGAAGTACACTGTGGCTTTATTAAAGGTTTGGTACTATGGTAAAAATTCACGTGTGGATCAAAGTCGTCATAGTGTGTTGAGAGAGGTTTCTGATGATGATGTTGCCTAGAGGAGTAGTCTGTACCATCTAATACGGATGCTATGCGATTTCCTGATAAGTAAATAACATCCAGTTTGGGAAAATCCTGGAAAGCTTTGAAATCAATTTTCTCAATAAAGTTAATGCCCAAGTTGATGGTTGTTAAGTTTGGAAGATTCTGGAGGGGCTTGAAATGTTCCTTTTTAAGTTCTCGGAACACATAGCCTTTTAAGTGCAGCTTCTTGAGAGAATGAAGCATAGAGAAGTTCGAGGAAATATTAATATATTGTAAATATTCCTTATGTTGAAAGTTGAAGGACAGATCAAGGATTTGTAAACTGGGTAGTTTTGTTAAAAACGCCCCTGAGGCAATTTCTTGAACCAAATAGTTGAATTCAAGATGGAGCTCCTTCAGATTTGTCAGATTGTCGAACCAGGTAGAAGGAATCGTCTGGAGTGAAGTGCTGGAGAGGTTTAGATAGCGAAGTTGGGTGAGACTTTGAAAAGCAAGAGGATGTATGTGGATGGACGAGTTTGTCTTGCAAGGTATGCAAGGAAATGGGGCATTGAAACACCTTGGGCACTTTCCACTCAGATCCAGCAATGTTAAATGTTCCTTCCAGTCCTTTGAAGTCTTCCTGAGTGATGTTCATTATCTTGGCATTACTCAGAAAAAGTTTCCTTAGAGAGCTTGGTAGTTTGGGAGGCACATAGAAAAGGTTATTGAAAGATAATGAGAGTACTGTCAATTGTGTAAGATTTTTAAATGCCCCATCTTCTACCTTAAAGGTTTGATTACATTTAAAATAGCAGTTCCAGCCCAAATAGAGTCTTTCCAAGTTCTTAAGCCCCAAAGTGTTGTTTTTAGTTACCTGAAATATATTGTTTTGAATTAGGCTAAGTTCTTTCAAAGACTCAGGTAATGCAGCAGGCATAGTATATAACTGGTTGTCTTCCAGCAGTAACACTGTTAGATTTCTTAGGCTGAGGAATGCCCCTTCTGTAATATTCATACCATTTTTATTTTCATTTGGGTTCTGTTGTTTGGCATTGTGATTCAGATTGATTTTAGTGAGGTTTTGCAGGTTTTGAAAGGACTCTTTTGTTATGTGTGCAATGGTATTGTCTGACAAGTCTACTTTTGTCACATATTTGCCTATAGATTGGGGAACTTCATGCAGTTGACGATGATTGCATTCTGCAATCACAGGGGCATTGTGCCTTATCTCGTCACAAGGATAGCTTCTGGAATAGTTCACTTTGAGGAAGACTGCACTGGTTTCAGAGGACATCAGGCAAAAGCACATCAGAATCCACGGCTGAGGGGACATGTTTTCCTAAGGAAAACCAAAAGTGGAAGTACCATATTAGAGTAGCAATATTTCATAGGTATTTCTTGGCAAACTTAACAGTGTTCCACCATATATATGAGTTTTGAGTGTGAAATGCTATGAATAATATGTTGCATCAAGTGAATTTCAGAATATTCATGTTTTTTAGCTTTTAGGGAGCTGAAAAGGTAAAGATAAAACTCTAAGGCATGATGATAGGAAGCTTTTGGAAAGAAATTAATCAAGATGCCCCACTGCTATATTAAGTCTGAGATGAAGCATGGGTGTGGGTCAAATAAGTGTATAGCGTAATATGGTACATCTATTTTTAGCAACAAACTACTTGTATAACTATTCTTTTGCAAGTGTAGCATGCATGCATGTGTGCATGTGTAGCATGTCTGCAAGTGGAAGCCAGACAGTGACACAGATTCTCTTTCTCAAACACTCCCCACTTTATTTATTGAGGTGGGATCTCATGAGACAAAAAGCTTACCAATTTGGCCACTCTAGACAGCCAGCTTGCCCCAGGCACACAGTGTGTTTGTCTCCTAAGAACTGGGATTACAGGCAGCCACCACTTTTTCTGGCTCATGGGTAGGTGCTGGGGACTCTGAACTTAAGTCGTCAAACTACGCAGCAAGTGCTTTATCCACTGAGTTGTTTCCCCAGCCCTTCTTGGCATGACTCTTGATAAAACTTTGGCCAGCAACCAAAAAGAGCTCACTGTAGGATGCATCTCCCAAGAAGATGCATCCATGGTAGAATCATCCAAGACACTTAAGTTAAAGTCATTACTTGCTTTCCATAGTTCTCACGATTATTTCTTCCTTTTCTGTTTCTCTGATACATATCAGATTCTCTTAGTTCCTTACATTGCTAAAACGTTAAAAATCCATGACACAGGCCATCTTTGCTCCAGTGACTGGGAAGTTGGGACAGCCAGGTTCTGAGACAGACAGGTTTAATATCGCTTGGGTCTCGGGCGGCTTGTGTGTGTGCGGCTCCCAAGTGCTGGGCTGATCTGCAGTAACCAGCGCGCCAGCTCTGCTGTGGGACTTCTGCCTGGCAGAGGGACCCCGCACTGGGCGGGAGCCTACCAGCTTTCCTTCCGCGACCTCTGTTCCGGTAGACTGCACTGAAGCAACAGGTGCCCAGGCTCTATCCCCAATATAACATCACTTGGGACACGGCCTGTTGGGGCTTCCGTCTGTGCCTGAGAACGGGTCAGCGCTGTGGTCGTCTGGGTGCCAGATCGGCAGGCCATCGCGTCTGCAGGGAGAGCGGCGCCACGGAGAGTGTGCAGATTGCACTCCGCCATCTTTGCTCCAGTGACTGGGAAGTTGGGACAGCCAGGTTCTGAGACAGACAGGCTTAATATCGCTTGGGGCTCGGGCGGCTTGTGTGTGTGCAGCTCCCAAGTGCTGGGCAGATCTGCAGTAACCAGCGTGCTAGCTCTGCTGTGGGACTTCTGCCTGGCAGAAGGACGCCCCCTCCCCCCCAGGAGAGATCACACACCCCTGCACAGGGCAGGAGCCTACCAGCCTCCCTTTGGCGACCTCTGCTCCAGGAATCCACTAGGCTGAGCCTTTGGATGTGCAAGGCCTCCCCAATATAAGATCACTTGGGGCAAGGCACATTAGGGCTCCAAAGTCACTCAGGAGCAGGCAGGCCCCAGAAATCGGTGCCAGGGGAATCCTGGCAATCCAGGGGGGGCTTTGCAGGCTCACAGGAGGTCCAACCAACAGCCAGTGGCAGCAGGACCAACTAACATCAGAGGTATCCAGATGGCAAAAGGCAAACGTAGGAATGTTACTAACAGAAATCAAAGTAATGTGGGACCATCCGAACCCAACTCTCCAACAGCAGCAAGTCCTGGATACCCCACCACACCCGAAAGACAAGATCTGGATTTAAAATCACTTCTCATGATGCTATTAGAGGATCACAAGAAGGACACAAATAAATCTCATAAAGAGTTACAGGAGACCATGAATCAATGGTTAGAAGCCCTTACAAAGGAAACACAAAAATCGCTTAGAGAAATGCGGGAGAACATGGATCAAAAGATGGAGGCGCACAAGGAGACAACACAAAAATCGCTTAACGAGATGAATCAACGGGTAGATGCACTCACAAAGGAATCACAAAATTGGCATAAAGAAATGCAGAAGAATAGGGGTCAACAGACGGATGCCCATAAGGAGGCAACACAAAAAATTGCTTAAAGAAATGAATCAACGGTTAGATGCCCTTACAAAGGAAACACGAGAACTGCTTAAAGAAATGCAGGAGACAATGGATCAACAGATGGATTCCCATGAGGAGGAAACACAAAAATCACTCAGAGAAATGCAGGAGAACGTGGGTCATCAGGAAGAAATCCTGAAAGAGGTAATGCAAAAATACCTTAAAGAAATACAGGAAAATACAAACAAATAAGTGAAGGATCTCAGCAAATCCATCCAGGAACTAAAAAAGGAAGTAGAAACAACTAAGAAATCACAAAGGGAGACAACTTTGGAGATAGAAAACCTTGGGAAGAAATCAGGAGTCATAGATGCAAACATAAACAATAGAATACAAGAGATGGAAGAAAGAATCTCAGGTGCTGAAGACTCCATAGAAAGTATCGACTCAACAGTCAAAGAAAATGCAAAATGCAAAAAACGTGTAACCCAAAACATCCAGGAAATCCAGGACACAATGAGAAGACCAAACCTAAGGATTATAGGTATAGATGAGAGTGAAGATTTGCAACTTAAAGGGCCAGTAAACATCTTCAACAAAATTATGGAGGAAAACTTCCCTAACTTAAAGAGAGAGATGCCGATGAACATACAAGAAGCCTACAGAACTCCAAACAGACTGGACCAGAACAGAAATACCTCCCGTCACATAATAATCAAAACACCGAATGTTCTAAACAAAGAAAGAATACTAAAAGCAGTAAGAGAAAAGGGCCAAGTAACATACAAAGGAAGACCTATCCGAATCACATCAGACTTCTCACCAGAGACTATGAAAGCCAGAAGATCCTGGGCAGATCTCATGCAGACACTAAGACAGCACAAATGCCAGCCTAGACTACTATACCCAGCAAAACTCTCAATCACCATAGATGGAGAGACCAAGATATTCCATGATAAAACCAAATTTTCACAATATCTTTCCACAAATCCAGCCCTGCAATGGATAATAGGTGGAAACCTCCAATACAGGGAGAGAAACAACACCCTGGAAAAAATGAGATAATAACCTTCTTGAATCAAACCCAAAAGTAGATAACCACTCAAACATAAAGATAGCGTCAAGAATGGCAGATGGCAATAATCACTATGCCTTAATCTCTCTTAATATCAATGGTCTCAATTCCCCAATTAAAAGACATAGACTAGCAGACTGGATTCGTAAACAGGACCCAGCATTTTGCTGCATGTAGGAAACGCACCTCAGTGTCAAAGACAAACACTACCTCAGAGTAAAAGGCTGGAAAACAATTTTACAAGCAAATGGCCCCAAGAAACGAGGTGGAGTAGCCATCCTAATATCAGATAAAATTGATTTTCAACCTAAAGTCATCAAAAAAGACACAGAAGGACACTACATACTGATCAAGGGAAAAATCCACCATCAAGAACTCTCAGTTCTGAATATTTATGCTCCAAATGCAAGGGCACCCTCATTCGTAAAAGAAACTTTACTAAAACTCAAAGCACACATCGCACCGCACACAATAATAGTGGGTGACTTCAACACCCTGCTCTCTGAAATGGATCGTTCAGGAAAGCAGAAACTAAACAGGGACACGGTGAATCTAATTGAAGCCTTGGACCAAATGGGACTAACTGATATATATAGAACATTTCATCCTAGAGCTAAAGAATACACCTTCTTCTCAGTTCCTCATGGTACCTTCTCCAAAATTGACCATATAATTGGTCACAAATCAGACCTCAACAGATACAAGAAGATAGAAATAATCCCATGCCTCATATCAGATCACTATGGAATAAGGGTTGTCTTCAATGGCAACAAAAACAAAAGAAAACCCATGTACACATGGAGGCTGAACAATGCTCTACTCAATGATAACTTGGTCAAGGTGGAAATAAAGAAAGAAATCAAAGACTTTTTGAAAGTTAATGAAAATGAAGGCACAACATACCCTAATTTATGGGACACAATGAAAGCAGTGCTAAGAGGAAAATTCATAGCCCTGAGTGCCGCCAAAACGAAACGGGAGACAGCATACACTAACAGCTTAATGGCACACCTGAAAGCCCTGGAACAAAAAGAAGCAAATACACCAAAGAGGAGTAGAAGGCAGGAAATCATCAAACTCAGGGCTGAAATCAATCAAGTAGAAACAAACAAAACCATACAAAGAATCAACAAAACGAGGAGTTGGTTCTTTGAGAAAATCAATAAGATAGATAAGCCCTTAGCCAGACTAACCAGAGGGCACAGAGATAGTATCCAAATTAATAAAATCAGAAACGAAAAGGGAGAGATAACAACAGAAACTGAGGAAATTCAAAAAATCATCAGATCCTACTACAAAAGCCTATATTCAACACAACTAGAAAATCTTGAGGAAATGGATCCTTGACAGATACCAAGTACCAAAATTAAATCAGGATCAAATAGACCATCTAAACCGTCCTATAACCCCTGAAGAAATAGAAGTTGTCATTGGAAGTCTTCCAGCCAAAAAAAGCACAGGTCCAGATGGTTTTACTGCAGAATTCTATCAGACCTTCAAAGAAGACCTAACACCAATACTCTTCAAACTGTTCCACAAAATAGAAACAGAAGGAACACTACCCAACTCGTTCTATGAAGGCACAATTACACTAATACCAAAAGCACACAAAGATCCGATAAAGAAAGAGAATCTCAGGCCAATCTCTCTTATGAATATCGATGCAAAAATACTCAATAAAATTCTTGCCAACCGAATCCAAGAACACATCAAAACGATCATTCACCACGATCAAGTAGGCTTCATCCCAGGGATGCAGGGATGGTTCAATATAAGGAAATCCATCAATGTAATCCACTACATAAACAATCTCAAAGAAAAAACCACATGGTCATCTCATTAGATGCTGAGAAAGCATTTGACAAAATTCAGCATCCTTTCATGCTAAAGGTCTTGGAAAGATCAGGAATTCAAGGCCCATATCTAAACATAGTAAAAGCAATTTACAGCAAACCGGTAGCCAGCATCAATCTAAATGGAGAGAAACTTGAAGCAATCCCACTAAAATCAGGGACTAGACAAGGCTGCCCTCTCTCTCCATATCTTTTCAATATAGTACTTGAAGTTCTAGCTAGAGCAATTAGACAACAAAAAGAGGTCAAAGGGATACAAATTGGAAAGGAAGAAGTCAAACTATCACTATTTGCAGACGATATGATAGTATACATAAGCGACCCAAAGAACTCCACCAGAGAACTCCTACAGCTGATAAACGACTTCAGCAAAGTGGCCGGATATAAAATCAACTCAAGCAAGTCAGAAGCCTTCCTATACTCAAAGGATAAGCAGGCTGAGAAAGAAGTAAGAGAAATAATACCCTTCACGATAGCCACAAACCATATTAAGTATCTTGGCGTGACTCTAACCAAACAAGCGAAAGATCTGTATGACAAGAACTTCAAGTCTCTGAAGAAAGAAGTTGAAGAAGACCTCAGAAGATGGAAAAATCTGCCATGCTCATGGATTGGCAGGATTAATATAGTAAAAATGAGCATCTTACCAAAAGTAATACACAGATTCAAGGCAATCCCCATCAAAATCCCAACTCAATTCTTCATAGAGTTAGAAAGAGCAATTCAAAAATTCATCTGGAATAACAGAAAACCCAGAATAGCTAAAAGTATTCTCAAGAGTAAAAGAACCTCTGGGGGAATCAGTATCCCAGACCTCAAGCTGTACTACAGAGCAATAGTGTTAAAAACCGCATGGTATTGGTACAGTAACAGACATGTAGATCAATGGAACAGAATTGAAGACCCAGTAATGAATCCACACTCCTATGGTCACTTGATCTTTGACAAAGGAGCTAAAACCATCCAGTGGAAAAAAGATAGCCTTTTCAACAAATGGTGCTGGCTCAGCTGGAGGTCAACATGCAGAAGAATGCAAATTGACCCATTCTTATCTCCTTGCACTAAGCTCAATTCTAAGTGGATCAAAGATCTCCACATAAAACCAGACACACTGAAACTAATAGAAGGGAAACTAGGGAAGAACCTTGAACATATGGGCACAGGGGAGAATTTCCTGAACAGAACTCCAATAGCTTATGCTCTAAGATCAAGAATAGACAAATGGGACCTCATTAAATTACAAAGTTTTTGCAAGGCAAAAGACACTGTCAAAAAGACAAAGCGGCAACCAACTAACTGGGAAATGATCTTTACCAACCTTACATCCGACGGAGGGCTAATATCCAATATATACAAAGAACTCAAGAAGTTAAACTCCAGAGAGGCAAGTAACCCTATTAAAAAATGGGGTACAGCCGGGCGGTGGTGGCGCACGCCTTTAATCCCAGCACTTGGGAGGCAGAGGCAGGCGGATTTCTGAGTTCAAGGCCAGCCTGGTCTACAAAGTGAATTCCAGGACAGCCAGGGCTACACAGAGAAACCCTGTCTCGAAAAACCAAAAAAAAAATGGGGTACAGAGCTAAACAAATAGTTCTCACCTGAAGAATATCTAATGGCTGAGAAGCACCTAAAGAGATGTTCATCATCCTTAGTCATTAGGGAAATGCAAATCAAAACAATCCTGAGATTCCATCTCACACCAGTCAGGATGGCTAAGATCAAAAACACAGGAGACAGCAGTTGTTGGCGAGGATGTGGAGAAAGAGGAACACTCCTCCACTGCTGGTGGAATTGCAAGCTGGTACAACCACTCTGGAAAGCAGTCTGGCGGTTCCTCAGAAAACTGGGCATGACACTCCCGGAGGATCCGGCTATACCACTCCTGGGCATATACCCAGAGGCTTTACCTGCATGCAATAAGGACACATGCTCCACTATGTTCATAGCAGCCTTATTTATAATAGCCAGAAGCTGGAAAGAACCCAGATGTCCCTCAACGGAGGAATGGATTCAGAAGATGTGGTATATCTACACAATGGAATACTACTCTGCAATTAAAAACAATGAATTCACGAAATTCCTAGGCAAATGGTCAGATCTTGAAAATATCATCCTTAGTGAGTTAACCCAATCACAAAAGAACACACATGGTATGCAGTCACTGATAAGGGGATATTGACCCAGAATCTCGGAATACCCTAGGCACAATCCGCATATCAATAGATTTCTAAGAAGATGGAAGGAGAGACCCCTGGTCCTGGAAAGACTGGATGTAGGGGAACGCCAGGACAGAGTAACGAGAGGGGGTTGAATGGAGAAAAGAGGGAGGGAAGGGGGCTTATGGGACTTTTGGGGAGGGAGGAAACGGGAAAGGGGAAGTGATTTGGAATGTAAATTAAAAAAACAAAATAAAATAAATAAAAAAAAAAGAAAGTGGGGAGAGGAGGAGGGGATATAGGGCATAAAACTAGAGCATGGATGATGAAGAAAGAGCATAGAGGAGGGTAAAGAAAGGGAGGAGGGAAGAGGGAAGAAGGATAAAAGAATAAAACAGGAGGATGATAAATGAAAAACCAGGGAATGGGAAGAAGTAGGAGGAAAGAAGAGTAAGCAAGGAGGGATGAGGAAAGATGGAGGAAGAGGGAAGAGAAGGATGTTATAAGAGGAGGGAAGGGGATGGAAGAGAAGAGGAAAGAAGAGGGAAAACAGGTAAGAGGAAAAAAGGAACAGGAGAGAGGAGTAAAGAGGTAAGGGGGTGATGAGGGTAGTAGAAGGCAGTAGAAATACAAAAACAGAGAAAAAAAGAATGTATGCTCGAGGTAAGAAAAGGAGATAAGTGTAAAGTAGAGATGTTGAAAAGAAGCGGAAGACCAAGAGGGGTGGAGGAAGTGAGGGAAAAGGGGAGAGGGGGGAAGACAGTTGAAGAATGAAAGTGAGGGAAGAGATAAGAAAGAAAGAAGGGAAGGGAGAGAAGAGGGAATAGAAAATCAGAAGGTAATGGAAGGGAAAGAAAGGTGAATACAATGGAGGAGAAAGTGTAAGTGTAGGGAATACAGAAGAAGAAGGAAGAGCAAAGATAACGGAGGGTGTAATTGAAGGATAGATGGAAGAGGGAAGGAGTCTGATGGAAGGTGAAGGAAGAAAAAAGAAGAAAGACTATGAAATAAAGAAGAGACTAGAAGAGTACAGGAGAAAGTAGAGGAGGGAGGAGGGAAGAAGAAAGAGGAGAGAAGTGGAAAGTGGGGGAGAAAAAAAATGAAGGATAAGGGAAGAAAACGAGGAGGGGGAAGGTGGAAAAGAAATTAAGAGGGTCAAGAATGGGAGAACAGGGAAAATAGATGGATGAGGGAATAGGAGAAAAGTGGTAGAGAGATGAAGGAGAAATAAGGAAAAGGGGAGAGAAAACAGAAAGATGAGTAGACCTAGGAGGGAGGATGTGGGAGGAGATGGAAGAGGAGGGAATACTGGAGAGCAGGGGATAAAAAAAAATCCACGACACACACAAAATCAGTGTCAGGCACTGCACTAAGTGCTACATCAACATTTACTTACCCACAGTAAGGCTCGTAAGAACCCAATTTATTATCCATACTTTTCAGATTAACAAGAGCACTCTAAGAGTTAAAAGCTTTCAAAATGATATAGTTTTGTGCTGGGCCTTAAGTGAATCTGATTTCAATTTCTTTTAAGCCACTTGCCATATTCCATAATTTTCTTTTGAATTCTATGGGGCAAAATAGTGCCTCAAATGTAGTGACCATGCAAAAAATGTGGATTATTGACCATGCAAATATTGAGATTAATAGCTACTTGTTTGCTAAATTTTAAATTTCTCTAAGGAAGTCCTGACTGACTCTTAATAGTATTTCCAGCAATCTAGAGTGTTGAATGCACTCCTAGAGTAGAAATCAAGATGTTGTTCAAACTGAGTTTTCATCTCTAAGCAGGCAAACGGATCTCACTCAAAAACTCTAAACATGGAGTCTACTTAATGTGCAGCATTAGAAAACTAATACAGCTTGAAATTGTGTTCATAAGATGACTTCAACTAGACTGTAGCTCAGTTGGTAGATTATCAGCTTAGCATTCCAGTGGCCCAGTGTCTTCAGTCTTTAGGGCTGATTAAACTGGGCTGGCGTTGCACAAGCTTGTAATCCTGACACCCGGTAGGTGAAACAGGAAGATCAGGAGTTCAAGTTCATCTCTCTGCAAGCTCCTGACAAATCTGGCTTACATGAGACCCTAGATCAAAACAGTATCATAAGATAGTGCTTGAGAACATGAAGTCAGGAATGTAAACAACTTGGAAGATACTGTGGGAAATATTATATTTATCTAGGGCCCTATGCATGTCTAAGTCTACATGTATTACAGTCTGAATATTGTCAGGTCTGAAGGTCATTTTATATAGTTTCCTGCACTTGTCAGCAGTAAACAGCCTGGGAATTCCATTTTATTGGTTATTTTATAGTCTTCTGGGTAGATAAACATGAGTCATGTACAATAATCTTACAAGATTTCACCTGTAATTTAAAAACTTTACTTGCTGCTATAAGCAACCCAACAAAGGCATTTGACTTATTTGTAGAGTCTAGGAAAGGCTTCCACACTTCAATTCTAGAAACAACAATTTTTCTAACTTTTTCCCTATTAAATTTATGGTTTCATTTTCCCACATTGAGATATTTTGCCCATCCAGATCTGTATGAGAAGTAAACCCAAATTATTCTTTTCTCAATATAGGCCCAGTTGTTTCTATCATCTATGGAATCATGGAATCGCCTGATCCCTGTTTTGATAATGCTAATGCGTGTCCAACTTTCTTACATGTTTGGATTCATTTCTAAACCCCTTGATCTGTTTCAACTGTTTATTTATATTTATGATGTTCTTATTCTGTAGAATCTTATGAACACAACCTAATAGAAACTGGAACAAAATATATTAAGAGTAAAAAATGAAATGTGGGACTAGAGAGATGGCTCAGAGGTTGAGAACACTGACTATTCTTCCAGAGAACCTGAGTTCACTTCCCAACAACCACTTGTGTGGCTGACAACCATCTATAATGAGATCTGGTGCCCTCTTCTGGTATGGAGGCATATGTGCAGGCAGAACACTGTACATAAAAAATAAATCTTTAAAAAACTGAAATGTGAGTGATGTTTATGTGTATGGATGCTTATGTGGATATATGTCTGTGCATCATGTGTGCCTGGTACCCTTGGAGGCCTGAAAAGTCTCTTGGGTGACCTGGAATTGGAACTGCTGATGGTTGTGAGCCACAGTATGGGTACTGGGAATTGAACATAAGTGCTCTGAAAGAATGCTCTCAATTGCTGAACCATTTCTTCTTCCCCTGTGAACACTTCTTAAACATACAGAAAGTTATTCCAATATCACTTAGTAAATTACACTGATCCGAGTTTTAAAATGAATGTACTGTGCAGCTGGACATGTCATGAAATAGCTCATTTCTTGATGTTAAAAGTGGAAACTAATGCTACTTCTAAGATGGACAGCAATTTGAAACAGCTTTCAAAACTAGAAATGTATACTTGAGTCATCAATTTCAATTCTAGAAGGAGATCTTGACATAAATACACATGCCAATGTCTACATAGAAAGATGCTCTAAGCAAAGCTTTTTAGCAATAGCAAAAGATTGGAAATAATCTCAATGTCTATGGATGAGGGTCTGGTTGTAATCATATGACAAAATACCATGTAGAAATGGAATGGAAAAAAATATAAGAATTTTTATATTCATTCAGCAAATATTTATTGAACATGTATTTTATTTCAGGAATTGTTTTCAAACCCAGCACTAGAAAAAAATACAAAAATACTTCCTATCTGATGTATATACTAAAAATTAGAAATTTAGATAGAGCATTAGATAGGAAGAGAGTAAAGAATGAAAGGTGGAGGTTTATGTAAGTCCTTGTGTCGGACTTACATGACATTTTGTTATTGTTAGACTGAGGTTATTGGTTTCAGGAAAAAGATATAGGTACAGTGTGTCATTCTAGCAAGACCAAGGCTATATGCTATCAACATGACTTTTCCAGTTGATGCAGACCTTGATCATCTCACTGAGTGAGAGTTGATTAGGTTCCTATTTTAACTTTTCACTTAAAAAAAAACATTAATTTGTAAAGGAGGCTATGGAGAACATGTGTCCTGGTAAAATTAGATTCCAGACATTTTCCTTTGCAGGCTAATAGAGCTATTGGCTGGTAAGACATCCTTAGTCAATTAAGAGAACAGGCTGTGTCTACGGTGGCCCCACTTCCTCAAACTAAGGTTTCCGCACCTAGTTTCAAATACAACTATGTATTTTATACAGAGCAGAGTAATTAGGTATGAAAAGCTCCAGGAACCTCTTGTCTTGAGCAGAGGAATATATTGAGAGTCAAAGTTTCTTCAGAATGAAACCAGCCTCTCACAGAGTCTAACGTAACAGTAGGAATTATGGGTCATGGAAATTAACAGAAGTTGAGATATTCCTGAGAGAAGAGCTTGAAGTTTCTAACACCAGCATCCTAAGAAGTCACTGAAGCAAGTACATGAGTGGGCAAATTCCAAATAACCAAAATTTGAAAAGTGTGTCAAATGGTGAGCAGTGGACAGCAAGAAAGTTGAGGAGAAATGGTTAATTGATCAGTGGTCACGCCTTGACACTCCACAGGGGCCCTCACAGCATTTCTGCCTTAGTTACTTGTCTATTGCCATGAAGAGAAACTATTACCAAAGCAGCTTATATGGAAAAAAGCATTTAGTTGGAGGCCTGCTTAGTTTCAGAGGGTTAGTCCATGAACACCATAGTGAGGAGCATGGTGACAGGCAGGCAGGAATGATCCTGGAGTAGCTGAGAGCTCATATCTAATACAAAAGTTGGAGGCAGAAAAGGGTTTGGGCTGTTGAAATCTCAAAGTCCATCTATATATCCTCCAACAAGGTCACACCTCCTAATCCTTCCTAAATGGTCTACCAACTGGGAACCAAACATTCAAATATATGAGCCCAAGGTAGGGGTGGAAGTCATTCTTATTCAAACCACCACAACTGTTAATACTCTTTTCCCAAGGTATTCAGCTGTCATCAAACACTCCCTGGTTGAACATAACACAACCATTTGGATTTTAGAGCAACAGAGAGCTTAGACACCAAAAAAACCTAGAGAGAGCTAATTTTTTCTATAAAGTTTTACCAAAAGGATAGCAAACAGAAGCTGAATCCCAGATGAAGTAAGGCTGACTTTTTTTCCTTGTCTCCCTTTCCTCTCTCTCCTCCTTTCATCCTCTTCCCCCTTTCCTCTCTCTTCTCCTTTCATCTTCCTCTTCTCTTTTCTAGACTCTTTGATCTATTTCATTTGACCCTCAATATTTAATACATACTTAATATGTAGAGCCCTCTTATGAACACAACCCAAAAGAACATGGACCAAAATGTATTTCCCTTTTCTTATTCCTCTTTATTCCCTCCTCCTTGCCCACTTCTCCTGCTCCCTCTTTCTCTTCTCTCTTTTCTCCCCCCTTGGTGTTTTTAAATTGGATATTTTATTTATTTACATTTCAAATGTTATCCCCTTTCCCAGTTTCCCTTCTACAACTGCCCTCTTACATCCCCCCTTACCCTGCTTCTATGAGGGTGCTCCCCACCCACCCACCCACCCACTCCCGCCTCACCGCTCTAGCATTCCTCTATATTGGGGCATCAAGCCTTCACAGGGCCAAGGGCCTCCCCTCCCATTGATGCCAGATAAGGTCCCTTCAGCTCCTACAGTCCTTCCCCTAACTCCTCCTTTGGGGTCCTTGTGCTTAGTCTGATAGTTGGCTGCGAGCATCTGCATCTGTATTCATCAGGTTCTAGCAGAGCCTCTCAGGAGACAGCTGTATCAGGCTCCTGTCAGCAGGCACTTCCTGGCATCCACAGTGGTGACTGTATGTGGGATGGATCTCCAGGTCAGGCAGTCTCTGGATGGCCTTTGGTTCAGTCCCTGCTCCATTCTTTGTCTCTGTACTTCCTTTACAGAGGAACAATTTTGGGTTAAAATTTGGAAGATGGGTGGGTGGCTGCTTCCCTCAACCGGGGTGGGGGCATACCTAACCTCTGAATATGGCCTTGACAGGTCCTCCCTCACCTTTGTGGGGTATTTCAGCTAATATCATCCCCGTGGGGTCCTGGGAGGCTCTTGCTTTCCTGGCATCTGGGACTTTCTGGTTGCTACCTCCAGTTCCCCATCCCCCATTGCTACACACGTTTGTTAAATTTCGTGACCCTCTGTACATCTCCTCCATCTCCTCCCATACAAGATTCTGCCCCTCTTTTGCCCTCTCCCTCTCTTCTTCCTCCCAAGTCCCTCCCACCTTCTACTTCCTTTGATTATTTTGTTCTCTCTTCTAAGTAGAACTGAAGCAACCACACTTTGGGCTTTCTTCCTCTTGAGCTTCATGTGGTCCATGAATTGTATTGTGGGTATTCCATGCTCCTTGCCTAATATCCACTTATCAGTGAGTACATACCATGTGTGTTCTTTTGTGATTGAGTTACCTCACTCAGGATGATATTTTTCAGATCCATCCATTTGCCTTTGAATTACATGAAGTCATTGTTTTTAATAGCTGAGTAGTACTCCATTGTGTAAATGTACCACATTTTCTGTATCCATTCCTCTGTTGAGGGACATCTGGGTTGTTTCCAACTTCTGGCTATTATAAATAAGGCTGCTATGAACATAGTGGAGCATGTGTCCATGTTATACATTGGAGCATCTTTTGGGTATATGCCCAGGAGTGGTATAGCTGGGTCCTCAGGTAGTACTATGTCCAATTTTCTGAGGAATCTCCAGACTGATTTCCAGAGTGCTTGTACAAGCTTGCAATCCCAACAACAGTGGAGGAGTGTTCTTCTTTCTCCACATTCTTGCCAGCATCTGCTGGCACCTGAGATTTTCATCTTAGCCATTCTGATTGGTGTGAGATGGAATCTCAGGGTTGTTTTGATTTGCATTTCCCTGATGACTAAGGATGTTGAACATTTCTTTACGTGCTTCTCGGCTATTTGAGTTTCCTCAGTTGAGAATTCTTTGTTTAGCTCTGTTCCCCATTTTTAGTAGGGTTATTTGGTTCTCTGGAGTCTAACTTCTTGAGTTCTTTGTATATATTGGATATTAGCCCTCTATCAGATGTAGGATTGGTAAAGATCTTTTCCCAATCTGTTGGTTGCTGTTTTGACCTATTGACAGTGTCCTTTGACCAACAGAAGCTTTGTAATTTTATGAGGTCCCATTTGTAAATTCTTGATCTTAGAGCATAAGCCATTAGTGTTCTGCTCAGGAAATTTTCCCCTGTGCCCATGTGTTCCAGGCTTTTTTCTACTTTCTCTTCTATTAGATTCAGTGTATCTGATTTTATGTAAAGGTCCTTGATTCACTTGGACTTGAGCTTTGTATAACTTTTGGTTGAAAGTCAATTTTATTTGATATTAGAATGGCTACTCCAGTTTGTTTCTTGGGACCATTTGCTTGGAAAATTGTAGTGTTTGTCTTTGTCACTAAGCTTTGCTTCCTATATGCAGCAAAATGCTGGGTCCTGTTTATTTATCCAGTCTTTTAGTCTATGTCTTCTTATTGGGAATTGAGTCCATTGATGTTAAGAGATATTAAGGAATAGTGATTGTTGCTTCCTGCTATCTTTGTTGTTAGAGGGGAATTGTGGTTGTGTGTCTATCTTCTTTTGAGTTTGTTGAAAGAAGATAGCTTTCTTGCTTTCTATAGGGTGTAGTTTCCCTTCTTGTGTTAGAATTTTCCATCTATTATCCTTTGTAGAGCTGGATTTGTGGAAGCATATTGTGTAACTTTGGTTTTATCATGGAATATCTTGGTTTCTCCTTCTATAGTAATTGGGAGTTTTGCTTGGTATAATAGCCTGGGCAATCTCTTAGGGTCTGTATGACATCTGCCCAGGATCTTCTAGCTTTCATAGTTTCTGGTGAGAAGTCTGGTGTAATTCTGATATATCTGCCTTTATATGTTACTTGATCATTTTCCCCTTATTGCTTTTAATATTCTTTCTTTGTTTTGTGCATTTGGTGTTTTGACTATTATGTGATGGGAAGAATTTCTTTTCTAGTTCAACCTATCTGGAGTTATGTAGGCTTCTTATATGATTATGGGTATCTCTTTAGGTTAGGGAAGTTTTCTTCTATAATTTTGTTGACTACATTTACTGACCCTTTAAGTTGGGAATCTTCACTCTTTTCTATACCTATTATCCTTATATTTGGTCTTCTCATTGTGTCCTGGATTTCCTGTATACTTTGGGTTAGGAGCTTTTTCATTTTGCATTGTCTTTGACTGTTGTGTCAATGTTTTCTTCTGCACCTAAGATTCTCTCTTCTATCTCTTGTATTCTGTTGGTGATGCTTGCGTCTATGACTCCTGGTCTTTTTCCTAGGTTTTCTATCTCCAGGGTTGTCTCCGTGATTTCTTTATTGTTTCTATTTTCATTTTTTGATCCTGGATTGGTTTGTTCATTTCCTTCATCTGTTTAGTTGTGTTTTCCTGTAATTCTGTAAGGGATTTTTGTGTTTCCTCTTTAAGCTCTTCTACCTGTTTACTTGTGCTTTCCTGTATTTCTTTAAGGGAGTTATTTATGTCCTTCTTAAAAGTTCTATCATTACCATGAAATGTGATTTTAAACCAGAGTCTTGCTTTTCCCGTGTGTTGTGGTATCTAGGGCTTGCTGTGGTGGGAGAAGTGGGTTCTGGTGATGCCTAGTAGCCTTGGTTTCTGTTGCTTATGTTCTCGAGTTTGCTTCTTGTCATCTGGTTGTCTGTGGTATTAGCTGTTCTTGCTGTCTCTGACTGTGGCTTGTTTATCCTATAAGCCTGTGTGTCTGTACTCTTGGGAGACCAGCTCTGGCTGGACAGAATTTGGGTATGGAGAGCTGGATGAGGGTCAGCTCCAGGGCACAGACTGAAACTGGAAGGATCCTGTCCCAGGCTGTTCCTTGGTTCCTGTGTCCTGATGGCTCTGGCAGGACCTTCTTGGGCCAGGAATTTGAGCAGAAGTGGTGGTCTCACCTGTGCTCTCAGGTTTGTCAGCACTCTTGGGAGACCAGCTCTCTCCCAGTGGGATTTGGGTACAGATTGCTGTGGCACAGGGTCAGCTCTGGCCGCAGACGGAAACCGGAAGCTTCTCCTCCTTTCTCTCTTCTTCCTTATTCCCTTCTTCTCTTCTTCCATCCATGCCCTTCCTTGACATGTTGGAGATGGGATAAAGGGCCTTGTGCATGCTAGGGCATGTTCTCCAGCACTCTACCACAACTTCGTATTCATGGTAGTATAATAATTGAAACACATGTGACCTGATAACTGAGAATAAGCTAGAGAAGCAGAAATGTTTCAAGTATACTATAGGAATGCATTAATGAAAATAAAATATAGAGAGACAGTACATACAAACAGAGACAGACACATTGGGGTGGGGGTGGAGAATTTCGTGGAGTAGTTTGCAGTATAACATCCTAGGAGGGTTCTGGAGTTGGGAGGCAAAGACATCTCAAAGAAGGCAGGCCAGTGGATTAACTAAGAATCTCAGTAAGAGTACTGGTGACAGGAGTCAGGGTTCAGTGGTTAAGAGCACTGACTTCTCTACAAGAAGACCTGCAATATATACCCAGCACCCACCTGGTAGTGTATAACTATTTTAAACTCCAGTTCCAGAGGACCCAACATCCTCCTCTGGCTTCCAGAGGCACTGAATGCAAGTGATGGACACACCTACAAGAAAGTATGTGTGTGTAATTATTTTTGTTCCATCCCCTGGCAAGATTTACAGTCTCAAATGATGAAATCTAGGAGTCTTAGACACAATTCAGAGCCAGGATGAGCTATCCTGAGGGAAAACAGGAGAGATTAAGGGTTAAAGAATGCTCTGCTGGTGGAGCCCAGGACACTATACTCATCCCAGGCTCAGCTCTGAGCTCTCTAGCATCTCCCTTGTTATGAACATCCATTTCAGTATTCCAGACAGGAAGCTACATGGACTCACTTTGGGGAAGTAGGGCCTGATCAAGGTGAGGCTAGGCAGACACATGCCATAATTGCAAAGTGTTAGAGGACCATGACAACAGAACTTGGTCAATGAAAATCCATGATGATCAAAAAAGAGTCTTAAATACAGGACCTCCTTTGCTTCCCTCAGCCTGGCTCCAGTTGTAACATAACTTTCTGTACACAAACAAGTAATAGTTGAGGGCTGAGGCTTGCCTAGTTTTTTTGATTATCTTTTTGTTTTGCGATAGTATCTCATTCTGAAGCCCAGACAGGCCTAGAATTCCTGATCTTCCTTAGCCTCCAGAATGCCAGGATTACATATGCATACCTGGCCTGAATTGTAGATTTTTTTAAAAAAAGATTTATTTTAAGTTTATTTTTATTTTTAATATACTTGTGTGTGTGGGTGAGTACATGTGAGTGCTGGTGCCCCTGGAGGCCAGAACAGAACATCAGATCTCCTAGAGCTGGAGCTACAGGTGGTTGTGAGCTGCCCTAGTTGGGTCCTCGGAACCGGACTCAGATGCTTTATAAGAACAATGCATGGTTTTAACTGCTGAATAACCTTTCCAGTCCTTGTTTTGCTTTTTTTTTTAAAATGATAGCAGAAAGTGATTAATTATCTTGAATACTGAACTTCCTGGTGCCCCTGTCCTTTCTTAGGTTTTCTTCAGGGCACCCACAAAGGATTCAAATCTGCCTATATCACATGGATTTTTGACTTGTAAAACTGTGAAGGAACACACATTTGTGACATTGAAAGTGATTGTGTGTAAACAAGCATGATTAAGTGGATCCCACTACCAGGGCAATTGGTCCAAAATGGTCTTTGCACAGACATTTGCATGAACTGTCAGCCTGAAAATCCCTGAAGAAGAGGGTGGAGGTGCAGGACCCGAAGAAATGACCTGGAGCTGCCTTGGTCAACTGGAGGAAACCGAAACTCATTTGTTTGAAGGAAGCCTATGAATCATAAACACCAACCAAAAAATTAACAACAGAAAGAAGGAAAACTGCGTAACTTCCCTTTCTGCATACTCCAAAGCAGCTGTCATACTCTGGTAGCCAGTTCACAGCCTTTCCCCTATTTTTCTGTGCATGATCTGCACACTGCTTGCATCCATGGGACATGGCCTTCAGTTCTCCTGAGGGCACCAAACAACTCTAGGAACTCCACCCCGATGGAAACCTAGTGAACCTTTTGAAAGCATTGTTGTGATGAAAAGAACAGCTTCCTAAATCCCTCCCACCTTAATTGATTATGGGTGGGCTGGGAGCCATTCTGTACGTATTGGTCCAGTGGCCTTCAGACTGGAAAACTTTAAATGTATGAGTATTAGAACCACAGCACCTCTCGGTGTGGCCAAAATGAACCCCACCCAATCCACAGTGCAGGTTGGGTAGGAGGGTTTAGAGCTCTTAGGATTCAAGCAGTCAATCTGCACAGATAACTCTGTTCTCCTTCTTCAAGGCTTCCTTCAAGACAAGCTGGTCTCAGAGGCAAGGGAATCATGAGTTCAAGATCAATCTGAGCTAGCTAGTAAAATCCTCTCTCAAAATCAAATCAAATAAAATAAAAACCAAACTAAACCAGCAAAAGAATCTGATAGTATAGCTTAGCAGTTGAGTGCTCACTTAGCATGGCAAAGGCCTTGAAGCCTTCCCAGTAGCGATGTAAGAAAATGATTTTCCTTTAACATGGCATGATTTACCTCATACAAGGTATACCCCTCTCTGGAAATGTTCTTCCTTGGTCCTAATAACTCCAAAGTATCCAGAAATCTTACTGGTTATTATACATGACAAACTGAATCATTTAGCTATTCCAGCACCATGTGGGTGGGAAGATAGCTCAGCATCTAAGAGCACCTACTGTTAGTTCTTGCAGAGAACCTGGATTCAGTACCATATAGTAGTTCAGAACAATACATAACTCCAATTCCAAGGGTTCTGATATTGTCTTTGAGGGCACCAGCCATGCATGCAGTACACTTACATACACACAGGCAAACACTCATATACATAAAATAAAAATATTTTATAAAAGATATACAGATATGATTTATCATCTCAGTTGAAATTAATAGTAGACCCTTTATTTTGTCTACCCTAAATCTGATGGATTTGTGAACTGCTTTGGAGAGCAAGAGAAACATAATGCCAGTCAAATGAACTTGATGCTAAAGAGATGCCCCCTGATTCAACACAACTAAGATATGTGAAAAGTATGCTTTTTGGATCATAGAAGGATTTGCCATAAGTCAAGAACAAAGCACCCATATATTTATTTCATCCTCATCCAAATCAGCACAGGTGGGTGGTATCAAAAACCTGTTTCCCAGACTTGGATCCTGTTGCTTTGAAAGGTTACTTTACCAAGGTCATAGTAAGCAGCCAAACTGAAACAGAGCACAGATATGCTCAAATAATTCATGAGTTACTGATGGAACCTAGAGAACAAATTGAGAATGATCTGGTTAATGGAATGAGCATAAGTATCATAGATGGGGGCAGGAGAGATGACTTAACAGTGAAGAGTGTTTGTTCTTTTTGCAGAGAACATGGATTCTCTTCCAAGTGCATATATGTCGACTCACAACTATCTATAACTCCAGTTCCAGACAATCTGACATCATTTTCTGACATCTATAGGCACTAGGCAATATGCACAGGCATGCAAAACACTCAAACACAAAACAAACAAATAAAAAAATGTAATAAACCACCATACATTTCAAATATACAGGATATAGATGATGGGGACAGACATTCCACTTTGCCTTTCTGTGCTGACTAGGCCACCACAGCAAGTATCCCTGACATTGCTGATCCTTTGACTTTCTATAGGATGACACTTAAGGTACTGAGTTTAGACATAGGTGTCAACGAACAGTTCTCTAATCACCTGAAAAGGACACACAACTTGCATTTACTAATACCCACCCAGAACCACAGGTTTTGTGTTTTTTTTAAATCCTCTTTATCTATATCTCCAAATAAGCATATGCTTGAATCCTTAGTTTGAAAATATTATATCTGACTGGGGATATGACTCTGTTGATAAAACACTTGCTTTGAAAGCTTAAGGAACTGAGTTTAATTCTTAGAACCACATTCAAAAAAAGAAGAAAGAAGGAAGAAAAAGAAAAGAAAAGCTAGGTGTAATGCTGAAAGGGTAGACAGGTGACAGGTGCATCACTGATCGATCACCCAACATAGCCTATTTGGCAAGTACCAGCCAAGAAAAGAACCCTGTTTTAAACAGTAAGGAATGTGCACCTGTGCATCTGCAGACACAGACACAGACACACACAGACACAGACACCCACAGACACACACACACACACACACACACACACACACACACACACACACACACACACAATATCACAGGAGAACTTAAAAGGGCATTCATTCCGAATGGTGATCCCCAGAATAGAGCCTCTGGGAGTCTCTAAGATATACCTGGAAAAATTATCCAACTCACTATGGGTAATGAGTTCCTGTGTATGTTGTTCTCTGTGTCTGGGCTTCCTAATAGCCTGCCTTTTCTCTCATCAGTTCTGCTGGTTTTAGGATTATTGCTTTTTTTTTTTTTTTTTTTTTTGGTTTTTCGAGACAGGGTTTTTCTGTGTAGCCCTGGCTGTCCTGGAACTCATTTTGTAGACCAGGCTGGCTTCAAACTCAGAAATCCTCCTGCCTCTGCCTCCCAAGTGCTGGAATTAAAGGCGTGCGCCACCACCGCCCGGCCATCTTAGGATGAGAAGCAGTGATTGAATGAGAATGAAACAATAATCAACATAAGAAAGTAAATACAGAACAGTAAGAGAATCAAAGTAAGCTTGTAAAACCTACCCACCTCTTTCCCTCTGGTGACAGGTGGAAGCCAAGGACCTCTTTACAAGCTTACTTTGATTCTCTTACTGTTCTATACTCTCCTTTCTTATGACACAGCTATTTTGACTATCATAGCAATTTACCAAGTAGAAACTTGACAATTTCAATTGCAGTGTTATATGTGCTTTTGGTCTATTTGGACCAATCCCATACAGACACTGCAGTCATTTGTAAGGATCATAAAATTTTAGTGCAAAATAAATTGATATTCAAGATCCATAATGGACCTTAAGTGAGCATAAAATTTAACTTCCAATAAGTTAAATCGACATTAAATTTGTGTCAAAAAAGTGCACCAAGGCCTTTAATATGAACTAAATGGCTAGGGAAAACATACACGGTCAATTTTAAGTGAGATTCTTTTCAAGTCAGATTTTCCAATTGCTCTTTAAACTTCCCTGAATTTTCTATAAAATACACCATTCAGAAAGACTTGTAGTTTGTTTGCTTTTCAATCTGATACCTTTTGACAACGATAAAAACAGACCTCTTGCTGTATCTAGACAGTGTAAGGCAACAGCAACAGACGTGGTGAGATGTGCGTTTTAAAACTCCAAACAGGAAAAGGAGCTGCCGCTGCAGAAATTCCAGCTTTTAGTAGCTAAGACCAACTACCACCAGGCTGTAGATACTGAACCATGTTTTTAAAGTAATGGTTCTCAACTTGTGGGTCATGACCCCTTTGGGGTCAAAGAACCCTCTCACAGGGGTTGCCTAAGTCCATAGGAAAACACAAATATTTACATTACAATTTATAACAGTAGCAAAATTACAGTAATGAAGTAGCAATGAAATATTTTTGTGGTTGGAAGTTGCCACAACGTGAGGAACTATATTAAAGTGTCACAGCAGTAGAAAGGTTGAGAACCACAGGTCTAGAGGTCCGGAACTTACCGTGTTCTATAGACAAAGGAAGGTAAAAACATTTGTTTCTCTCTTAACCTCCAACTCTGTTTTTCTGGAAGAAGATGTGCTCTCTAGCTGGGCCAGAAAATAATAGAACAGCTCAAATTCTTCCTTTTAAGGGTCTTTCTTTCCAGTTCAGAATGGTAAGATTATCATTGCATTCGGCTTTCAGAGTTTCCTCTCTAATTTAGTTTATCTTACCATTCACACAAGCTCATCAGACAGGCAGTCCTCCGAGCATACAATGTGTGCTGCTGGTTTCCGCTGGCTTCTGTTACTCCTTTGCTCAGTTAGTACTTTCTTTGTTTGCATCAGTAGCCACCAACCCAGATCTCTAGATGGGAAATTATGTTTTGCAGGAGATCTTTGAGACAAGCTCAGGCACAGCTTAGCCCTTTCGAGCTGAGATCCCTTCAAGGTTCTCTTTCAATAGCTTGTAGTAGCTGTGCAGTGCAGTCCTCTGTGGACAGTAGGTGTGCAGAGAGCAGACTTTGGCAAACTTCTAAAATCTGGTCACTTTAGCATCAGCAGAATCTAGCATGGGATTTGCAGAAGTTTATGTTGGAAGACAGGAACTTGTGATTTCTTAACTGTTGCCAAATCACTTATTGGCTGTGCTTTAAAAATTTCGAAACTGAATTCGGAGGAAAAGTCATTTATAAAATTATTTTCATATAACCCTCACAGCATACTTTTGTGAATTGGTATATATTTATGTCTATGGACATCTGTATGGTTTGGGTGAGCAAGATTAGTGGGGAACAGGCGATAAAATGGGGAGAAAATAATATTTTAATGAAAAAATCTGTTTTTAAAAAGCAAACACCTTTGCCATAAATTTGTATTGAATTTGGGATTTCTGAAAATTATCTTTAGATATTTAACTTACACATACTTCTGCTTCATTCCATGCCTTTTCAAGAGTGCCATACCGCATAGGTGGCTTGGGGTTGCCCACTGTACCTGGGGCACTTCTACATGAGGCACCTGGCATGCAATGTAAGGTCAATAAATGTTCATTCAAAAAATAAAAGAAATGCTCATTGAGTGAGAGAATGAGTGATTGGATGAGCATTCTAGAGGGTGGGGATTTTCCCTTTTCTGATTTGGTTGGATAAAATTAGACTTCCAGGGCCAGGGCCTCATCACATACCCCTTAGAAAGGTATCCACAATCCAGGAACCTTGGAGCAAAATCTGGCCCACAAGTAAACACACACACACACACACACACTAAATAAAAACAAAACCCTCCAAAACAAAAAAATGTACAAAGGAACATTTGGCAACTTGGCATGTTGAATAAGAGCTCTAGTTTCTTTCTCTAATTATAAAAACACCCCTCTCAAAAACTAATTCTAATTTTTTTCTCATCACCACATACATATACAGTATACAGTACTGCCCTCAGCTATTATTCTGTTTTGAATTTTGTAAATGAAATAACTGCGGGACATTGTTTTTCAGTTACCATGTAAGGATATACATGATATCAGAAATTCACCTCTTGTTCCCAAAAGCCAACTTTTTACAGAAAGTCCTTGCTGGCCTCTGGAGAAAGGAGTAGGTCAGAGTGAGGTGCTCTGTCCCATAGAACCCTCTCCTCCCAAGTAAGAGGTCATCACACTGTGTGTCATTCGCAGATATGTGGGCCACAGAAAGCCTGGTTATGAAAAAATGCCTTGCAGAAGTCACAGAATGCCTTGGGTTACCTTTCCTAGACTGACTTCTGAGGATCAGTCCCTGAGGAATTCAAGATTTGGCCCTGGTTGGGGAGAGCTTTCTAGGATCCAGGTCATCAAGGAACATAGACAGCTTAGGCATTTGTGACATAACCAGTAATCTTATTTTTTTTAAACAGAGGAAACATTTATTTTGACTTACAGCTTAAGAATCAATATGATCCATTACCACAGGGAAGGCATGGCCTCAGGAGGGAAAGGCTTCAGAAATCAAAGGCTATATTTAGACACCTCTCACATTTTTTGTTTCTCCTGAGCACTGTTCAAAAGTAAGTTCTAACCAAGTTTGATGGTGCATACTGTAATCTGAACACTTGTAAGCTAGAGGCAGGGGGATCTCCATGCATTTAAAAACAGCCTGGTATCCATAGTGAGTTCCAGGTCATGCTGACATCCTATTTTAGAAACTCAACACTCTAAGCAACAATAACAGCACAAACAGAAAAGTAGTGAGATGGCTGAGCAGGGTCTCTTGGATTAGATAGAAGAATCTGATTCTTGTGGTTTGGGTTCAAAGGTGCAAAATAACTAACCAATTATAGAACAGTTAATAAGAAGCATTTAGCTGGGCAGTGGTGGCGCACGCCTTTAATCCCAGCACTTGGGAGGCAGAGGCAGGTGGATTTCTGAGTTTGAGGTCAGCCTGGTCTACAGAGTGAGTTCCAGGACAGCCAGGGCTACAAAGGGAAACCCTGTCTCAAACAAAACAACCAAACAAGAAGCATATAAAACATAATTATATGCAAGCACAAATCACACTCACACAGGCTTCCAAGAAAGTGCATAAAATCATTATTGTTCCCAATCAATGATGAAAATGAACAAAGAATTGATAGAAGATCAGGTAGGACTATAAAGAAAGACTGCCATACAACATGCAAAGTGGTCAGCTGATCTTGCCCTCTGGCCAAGCCCAAGTGTTAGTACTGGTAACTGCTGGGATTGCTCTGTATTCACTGCCCTGCCCTGCAAGGTGTAAAGCTATTGGATACCTCCTTCCCTTTTCTCTACTGAGCCATTTACCCCCTACTCATCTTCAGCCTCAATGGTTGTTTTCCATTTTCATATTCATTTGTCACTTCAACTCTAAGCTCAAAGTGTTCAACTATACAACTTCTCAGTGCTCATTAGGATTAGATGGCTCTTAGCTTCTTCCAAGTGAGCTGATATAGTTCCAAATCAGGGAATAGAGTGAGGAAGAGGAAGGAGGACTAATTGACAGACTTACTTGACCATATAATTGTGCAAGTAGGCTTGCGGAGGATAATCTTTGCAACTGTGTACAATAATGCATTTGACTGTGATGAAGTGGCCTTTCTTTTTCCTGTGGTTAGTATAACTGCACAGATACAAGAGAAGGCACGATCCCAACACAGTCCTTGGCAAATTTATTTTTTACTTTTTTTTTTTCTTTTTTGGTTTTTCGAGTCAGGGTTTCTCTGTGTAGCCCTGGCTGTCCTGGAACTCACTTTGTAGACCAGGCTGGCCTTGAACTCAGAAATCCTCCTGCCTCTGCCTCCCAAGTGCTGGGATTAAAGGTGTGCGCCACCACCGCCCGGCTGGCAAATTTATTTTTGAGTCCCTCTAGAGCTAAAGAATAATTATCTGAGACCCAGTTCCCATTCTTTTCTGTATTTCCTTAAGCCAGGCTCTTTACAAATAATGCCAAGTAACCACAGCAGTTAAAAGCTACAAAGGGTCATCAAATCTTAAGGGTAAGGGAAATGGAACCAAAGAGCAAGGGTTCCCATACAGGGAAAGTCAGTATTACAACTCTCACCACTCAAGTCCTGCTCTGATGCATTTTCAATATCTCTCTTCACTAATATTCCAAGTGAAAAATTGGATGACATCAAGTATTCTGTCACTGTTTTGAGGAAAGGCTGGTCATGAGTTTTTCATCTATTTCAACCAGTGTCCTGTCCTTAACTTCCTAGTTCTTTTATAAAACTCTCATCATAACCACCCAGTTTCTCTGTTTTTGTATACAAATATTTTAATATTTTTTAAATTATATTCATTACTTTATGTGTGTGAATTATGTTCATGTCACAGTGCATATGTGGAGGTCAGAAGGCAACCCTGTGTGTTAGTCCTCACTTTCCACTTTGTCTGGGATGGAGTTTCTTCGACTTTAATCCAGCTAGTCAACAAGCGTCTGGAGACTGTACTGTTACCACCTCCCATCTCCTTGTAGGAGGTCTGAGATTAAAGATACTCCTGCCACCAGGTCATGTTTTTCCATAAGTTCTGGTGGTTTTTTTCTCAGGTTCTCATGTTGGCAGGGCAAGTACTTTTACCCACTGAACTCTCTCCAGCCCTCATGACAGCCATCCAGTTCCTTTCTCTAGGGATGGACTAGATATTTTTGGTGATCATTTTTGCCCCTTCTGATCCACCAATGCAAACTCAAGCATGGGTGGGTATCCCCTATCTAAATGGATTTGTGAATCAGAGACACAGTATAGGAGTCTATTCACGGCAGTACCTCCCCCTCTCTATGCCCTCCACTCTAAGGAGTCTCCGACTCCACAAATAGACTGTAAGGCAGTTACTGTTGAAGAGTAATGTGTGAGACTCAGCACATGCAAACAAAAGTGAGCAGTTTCCAAATGCAGAAGCTATATGAAAAATATACATAAGGAAATAGTGTATCATTCCACAGACAGGGTGAATTGGATTTGTTCTGGAGAAAATGAGCTGCAAAGAGAAATAAACCAGGGAAGGATGCTAGTGGGTTTCTCAACAGAGAGATGGGCCACGGATTGGAAATTCAGGATCAGGGGGAACTTAGAAGTCCTGGGTAAGTTGTGAGACTCAGAACAAAGTTCAAGGTATCTTCTGAGATTCAACCAATCACTTAACTATAATCTCCAAAGCAAGACAAGAAACCAGTTGGGCAAACTCCAAACTCTGCATCTCCATGTCTGTTGGCAAAACAGTCTTCAGATCTTTAACTCCCTTTTCATCTTTGTTGACTACAACAAGGCTCTTTCTCCTGGGCTGGTTCCACTCCCTGTTAGCAGCTTTCCTTGGCAGGCATCCCGTGGCTCTGGCATCTTTAACATCTTGGGGTCCCCAAGTCAACTTCAGCTTCACAGCTTCTTGTTCCAATGTCTGAGAACCACACATGATCTTCTGTGCATCTCCAAAGGGCTGGTGCAGCTGCAGCATGAGCTACAACCTTGGCTATCTCTGGAATACAGCTTCTTTGTGCTCTCAGAAAACACTTCTCAGAAGATTTCACCTAAGTGATGCTGGTCTCTTCTTAATCACCACTAATTTCTTAGCTCCAGCTAACCAGCATCAATTGTCCCAGTAGTCACCTTCTCCTCTTGAATATGAAGCCAGAGGCACATGGCAGAAGCTGCTGAGATCTGCTGTTTGCAGGAGCTGGAACATTGGCCCCCTTGTTCTATTATTACATTATCACTAGTTTCCTTTTTTCCAACTCCTTCACTGCCTAAGCTTGGCTGTCCTGGTTCTTTGAATTCAGAGATCTGCATGCCTGTCTCCTAATCACTGGGATTAATGGTGTGATCCACCAAGCCTGGATTTAAGTTTTTCTTCACCTAGAATTTGCTCTATTCTAGGCCGGCCTTGAACTCAGAGATCTCCTTATCTTTGCCTCCTAGGACTAAAGGCTTGTACTACCACCTCTGGACCCAAATTTAGCTGAGTGGAATCTTGTCCCAAGGTCACCTCTCCCTTAATTCAATTTAATATCCTTGAATTCAGCTCCATTTCACTTTCTGGAGCCCCTTTAATATTCAAATTATGTATTTTGTATTTTTCCTTTCTCAGCTTGCTATGTTTGTTCAAAATGCTCATCATCAGACTTAACCAGAGAACAAAGTCTCTGTTGGGCTTTTTTGAGACTTCCTTTGCTGATGCAATTAATATTAATTAATTAATTAATTAATATAAATCTCTTTACCTTAGCCTTAGGCAATCTCTTCAGATAATGGCAAAAAGTAGCCATGTTCTCCACCAAAACATCACAAAAACAGTCTTTCTGCCACATATTAAGTTCTTCTCCACTGAAACCTCTTGGGCCATCAGGCCTACACAGTTCAAATGACACTCAGCACCACTGTCTTCCATATTCTTACTAGGCTGGCCCATTAAGCCCCATTTAAAGCATTCCATGGCTTTCCAAATCCGAAGTCTCAAAATCCACATTCTTCCAAACAAAAGCATGGTCAGGCCTATCACAGCAATACACCAGTCCCTGGTACCAACTTCTGTCTTAGGGTTTTACTGCTGTGAACAGACATCATGACCAAGGTAAGACTCATAAATGACAATATTTAATTGGGGCTGGCTTACAGGTTCAGAGGTTCAGTCCATTGTCATTAAGGTAGAAGCATGGCAGCATCCAGGCAGGCATGGTGCAGGAGGAGCTGAGGGTACTACATCTTTAATCAAACGAAGCCAGGAAGAGACTGGGCATCCTCAGGCATCTAAGAGGAAGATCTCCAAGCCAATCCCCACAATGACACACTTTCTCCAACAAGGCCACACTTTCTAATAGTGCCATGAGCATATACAAACCATCACAATAACTTTCCAATTAGATGCTTACACATTCACCATCCCCCCTCCCCATTCTCCTGCTGCTTGTAGCCTTCTATATAGGTTTGCCCTGATAGATATTTGGGGCTCCTCTCTCCAAAACCATCCTGTATGTGAGCTGAGGGGCCTGAGCTAGCTCCAATAGAATAAAGACTCTGCTGTGAGTTTTTGTTTGGGGGGTGGGGCGGCAGGTCACCAACTCCTCCCTGGCATTACAATCCAATCATTAGGCAAAATTAAATTAAGGCACATTTTACAGAACACCTTACCAGTATTCCTCAAAATCAAGGTCATCAAAAATAAGGAAAAATCTTAGCAATTGCCAAAGGAATATAAGGAGATGGAATGATCACTGAAATATAGTATATACAGGACATTATAAATTAGCTACTGCAATCTGAATAAACTATGATATGTAATCAGTGAAACTATATCAATATCAGTTCATTAATTGTGATTAATTTTTCATAGTAATGTAAGATAATAGCAGTAAGAGAAACTAGATGTCTGCACAGGTATTTGTTTTTTTTTAAAGATTTATTTATTATTATATGTGAATACACTGTAGCTGTCTTCAGATGCACCAGAAGAAGGAGTCAGATCTCTTTACGGATAGTTGTGAGCCACCATGTGGTTGCTGGGATTTGAACTCAGGACCTTCAGAAGAGCAATCAGTGCTCTTACCCTCTGAGCCATCTCTCCAGTCCCGCTCAGGTATTTATTTATTAAAAATAAAAATGAATGGGGGCTGAGATATGACTCAGCAGTTAAGAGTGCCTACTGCCCTCATGAGGATCTGAGTTCACTGTCTAACACCTACATCAACTGATTCACAACTGCCTGTAACTTCAACTCCAAGGCATCTGACACTTCTGGCCTTCAGGGTAACCCACATTCACTTGTCCATATCCCGACACAGACACATAATCGAAGCTAAAGTAAATCTTTAAAAAGTAACAACAAAATAAAAGAGATGACCTTATAAACAGAGGAAGGTAGTCATTACTGATTTGTGTATGTATATGCAAGCATATGTATAATAAAATGTGAATTTCCTTGTTTGCAACAATAACAAAAAATATCGTATGAGTCAGATACAGGGGTGCACACCTGCAATCATGGACTTGGAAGGTAGAGAAAGGAGGATCAGACGTTCAAGCTCATTCTCAGCTACACAGTGAGTTTGAAATGTAAATAAACATTTGAAATGTAAATAAAGAATATATCTAATAAAACAAAGCAAACTAAACCAAAAAGTGACAACATAAAAAGGAGACAGCTTTTTCAGAGTCACAAAAGTAAAATGTAAGATGACAGGTAGCATGTTGAGAAAACAATGGTCAGAACGGGGCGGAGCATCCCCATGCTTGGCATATTCCTAGTTGTTTGCATGAGGTCTAGCTTGAAAATGAACCTGTTATTATTATTTATTTATTTATTTACCTTATTTTTATGTGCTTGAGTGTTTGGACTACATGCATATGTGGGTGCCACATCTGTGCCTGGGGTCCTCAGAGTTCTAGATCCCCTAGAACTAGAACTTTATATGGTTGTGAGCTACCATGTAGGTGCTGGGAACAAAACCTGGGTTCTCTGAAAGGCAAAAGAGTGCTCTTAACCACTGAGCTATCTATCCAGTCCAAAATGAACCTCCCTCACCAAGAGCCAAGGACCTGGCTATTGCTGAGTTAAATCTCCAGCCCCACAAATTGCCTCAGTGTCTCAGGCAGCTCAGTCTGGCTTCAAGTTCACTATGTGTCGCAGTTGACCTCCTGATCCTCTTGCTTCCACCGCCCAAGTGCCTGGATGTATGCATGAGCCACTACTCCTGGTTTATACAGTGCAGGAAATCAAATCCAACATTTTCATGAATGATAAGCAAGTCTTCTACCTGAATGAAAATAAAAAATAAAAAAGAAAGAAACATGGCTGCTTCTAGGTATGGTGGAGGAGAAAGTTTATTATAGATATGTGGGAGAGCATAGTCAGAGGACGGGGCGTCTGGGAGAGTCCAGAGTGGACAGGACCAATCTGGAATGTGCCATGGTGGGAGGGGGCAAGGGAGAGGGGAACTAAGTGCAGCAATTAGGAGGTTAAACATACAAAACGGGCAGGCAACAAAAATGATTGGATTATATAGGAAAGAGTATCCCAGCCTAGAGAGTTCAGTGTAGGGGGCTGGTTGTGCCAGCCAGGATGGCTCTGTAATAGGTAGGGACTGAGAGATGCCAGGAGAAACTAGCAGTTAGCATCTGCTTTGATATGCTAGGTAGGCACCTCAGTCATTTGTCCTGGTTTGAAACCTAACATTACCAACTGAGCTATAGTCCCAGCTCTGAAAATTCATTGTTGAATCAAAGTTATGAGAATGGGAATGTCAAAGGACCCAAACAGAGTAACCCAGGGAGGAGGAAGAACCAGCACTGAGTTCAGTGATGTAGCTGTGTTTCATGATTGCCTGGACCAGCCTCACTCCTTAATCAATTGAGCCTCCTGTTTTAGGATTTCAAGAGTCTACTTCTTCCTTTCAAACTCTTATCACACACTGATCAAGCAGTGTGAAAGCACTCTAGACTAGTTTCTCTGTGATGGAAAGGCTGTCCTTTTAACCCATTGCACTCAGCCCTGGGTAGAATAGAAGCTCAGTAGATATTTCTAGAATAAAAAGAGGAACAAAAAAGATACAAACCTGTGATGGATACTTATGCCATTTCCAATTCTCAAAAGGAAAACTGATGTAAAGAGAAACTAGATTATCCTGGCTCCTGAGTTTATGCTCTTAACCACCATATACTAGTGCAATAATGCCAAGCAGTATAAGAAAGTGTAGAAATCGTCCAATTTGGCAAAGAGAATTTTACCCATGATAGTCAAGAGAGTAGTTCTAGAATCTACAGCCTGGTTGTGGAAGGTTAAATCAGAGTGGAACATAACAGCCCTTTGGTAGCCCTTTCTACTTACCATCACCAATCACATAGTACCTCTGATTGACCTTCCCGAGATGTTGCCCATTTTACTAGCATTGCACACTGCCATATGAATGGACTGGTGAGCTAGTAGTTGGCTTTCTCTGCAAAGGAGAACTATTCCTTCCCAGTTGTCTCTCACAATACTCTAAGATCTCAGTTCATATGGTTACCTGTACTCCTAAAGAACTCCCGAAGGCTGGACTCATATTTGCTGGACAGGTCACTGGAGGCTTCCAGTTAACTCACGAGGCTCTCATTGTGTGACGGGCTGAGTGTCTCTGGCAGCGAGCATTTGGGACACAGCCAATCTTAGTTCCATCCATTTTACTATTGTCTTATAGAAGATATAAACTTTCTGAGTTCTGTCCCCAAGTGTCTGTGGATCCCTCACTGATCCCAGGTCCAGATAAGTGGTGTGTCCTTTGTACCAGACACCCATCTGTGACTCTTCTCTCCCACCGCTCACATACGTTTTGCTATTAGAATCTCATTTTCAGAATAATATCAACAGGCGTGCTGAGAATCAGTCATTTACCTAAACTTTGTTGCAAAGCTGAGATTTGGATTGAACACTCTCTTGTACTTTTCGTGGTCTGCTCTAGACATTCTTTAGCATGCCAATATTTTCGGGAGGCTGAAGAAATGGGTCAAAAAAGTAAGTGCCAGCATAAGGACCTAGTTTGACCCCCAGGACCCATTTACAAAGCTGGAGCACGGTGGTGCGCTCTTGTAACATCCTGGACTGGGGCAGTGACTGGCAGGTCCTTGAGGCTCTCTGGCCAACTATTCTAACTTCATCAGCGAGCTCCAGGCCAGTGAGAAACCCTATCTCCAAAAACGAAGCCAATGATTCGAAGAAGAAGAAGAAGAAGAAGAAGAAGAAGAAGAAGAAGAAGAAGAAGAAGAAGAAGAAGAAGAACAACAACAACAACAACAACAACAACAACAACAACAACAACAAAAAACCCGAGGTTGACTTCTGGCATCCACTACACAAGTGTGTACATGTAGAGGCACACTCACACACACAGGTGCGCGCACACACACACACACACACATCTATTTTATTTTACTTTGAGATAAAGTCTCTTTATAGGCAGGCTGGCCTTAAACTCACTTTACAGTCCTGACTGACCTCAAAATTTCAATCCTTGTGCTTCAGCCTCCGGAGTGCAGGGATTATAGGTATGTGCTTACCACCATGTCCAGCAAGACTGTAAAATTTTTGAGACCAAAGAGTATTGTATGTATCCAGGCCAGTTTTGTGTGATTATATTATTATGCATATGTATTATAATATTGTTCCCATGTGGTTCCAGACATTTAAATCCAAGAATTAATGTTTGTTCTTCAGGGGTGTTTCTATATGTATGTTGTTATATAAGTACATACAAAATTCTTTTGTAAAAATGGGATCACAGGGGTCAAAGATGTGACTTAGTCCATAAAGGTACTTTCTGTCAAGTGTAACAACTTCAGTCAGATTCCCCAGAACCCACACAGTGCAAAGAGAGAACTGACTCCCTCCACAGCAAAAATAAATACATGTTTTAAAATGTGCTATTTTCTAACCTTTTCCTGTGCCTAACAGTTATGTTTTGGATATAGATGTTTCCTGTTTTCTGATTTTTATTTTTTTTAATTTAATTAATTTAGTTGGAGTGGTCTTTTGTGGAGTAGTGTTTTGGGTTTTGTTTTGAAACAAGGTCTAGAGCCTAGGCTGATCTCGAACTCATAATCCTCACTTCTTGAGTGCTAGGCTTATTATCTGATTTTTAAAAATAATCAGTTTAGAATGACACATTGATATGGCGCAACATTTTATTTCTATTGACTTAAGATTAACAGCTACTCTCCAGTTTTTGAAATCGGACACCAGGTGTGAGCGAAAGGCAGCAGAATGGGAAAGGGTAATTCTGCAACAGATTGGGTAAAGTTAATGAGCCAGCTACCCACGTGATCTGGTATGGCATGGATCTGGTATGGAGGGGCTTTCAATTTGGATAGGGGAAAGCTGCCTCTTCTCCAGGGTTGGGAACGAAGGCAGGCTGTGGGGAAGGGGAAGGACTGTTTTCTATCAGAGGATGGGGAGATGTGGTGAGAGGAGACATTTTGCAGTGGTGGCTGTGGGTGGGTGATTTGAGGAAGTGCTTCTGTAATCCGGGAGAGGCTGTTTAGCCGGAAAAGCCGGTGGTGCCAGAAACTGAAGATGTGTGGGACGATCCTCGGGCCAGTGAGCGATTTCAAATTCACAGTACGAAAAGTGCTAGGGCAGTCAGGTTTGAGATCGGAGGCTTGATGTAGAGATAAGGATTTGAGAAGGAGACGATTCTGTCAGTTTTCGTTCTCTTCGAGCTTTTACTTTACTTAAGGCCTCACAAGTTCCAGGAACCCTCCTCCCCTTCTTTCGACACGTTTTTCTGTCTTCTTTCCTTCTAGTTCTTCTTTTTAAGTTTATAATTCCGGAAGCGCCGCACGCACTTTTGGAGAAAGCCTCCTGTTAGACTGGAAAATCCTGCCAACTGCTAAAGAACTAATAATCATTCTGCCACGAGATGGCGCTCTCCACCCAATAGTTTGGACTTCCGTAGCCAAGCTGATCAGCGGCTGAGGGTCAAAACCCTGGCCTTGGCTTTTCTGGTTGAGAAGCTAGATCCCTAAGCCTCTCAGGTGATTTTGAAGGCTGTTCAAGTTTGAAAATCTGCTGCAGTAAGATTATTTGGATTGGTTCTTTCTCCTCTTTGCCTGCCGATAGAAATCCACCTCAAGTTTTGAAATCCAAAGCTGAAGCTTTAGCTCTAACCAATTAAACAAGAACCCACAGAGCGCATGACTCCCAGGCACACTTCGCTTTCCTGTTTGTTCAATTGTTGCTTTTTTAGCTGTCCGGGTAATTTCAAGGTGCAGCCAAATTTAAGAGTTAGTGTAAAACGTAGGGGAATTATTGTCTGCGTTTTATTGGGGACTCTCCCAGTAAAGAAATGCCTCTGACTTGAATGTTATTGTTTTATCCACCCCCTAAAACCCTCCGTAGTTGTAGCCTTTGTTATTAGTGGGACAATGTTCTCTGCCACATGGGTGCTTACTTGGGTTTTAAAGAAGTTGAAAGCCACACAGTCAGAACAACTCAGGCCAACTGCATTCCTACCGCTGTATGGAACAGTAGACAAAACGATGAATTTAGATTAGATATACAAGAATCTGGAGAGATGGCTCAGCTGTTAAGCATACTTGTTGGCCATGCAGAGGACCAAGGTTTGGTTTCCACACGGAAGCTAACAACTATCTATAACTACATACAGTTCCAGGGGATCCAATGCCTACCTCTGACCTCTAAAGGTGTCAGGCACACACAAACCATGTATATGTACACGTAACCAAACACCCATACACTTAAAATAAAAATGCAAAAAACTTTATGTGTACATACAATAAGGCATAATTACTACCCTTCTCCTTCCCTTCCCCCTCCCTTCTATGAAACAGAATCTTGCTTGGTAAGGAAATTGTGATCTCCCTGCCTTTGCTTGCCAGGTGCTAGGATTACAAGGCTGTGCCATTATGTCAGGCTCAATATTCCATTTTCATGAATGTACAACTAGTTGTCAGTGACTAGGTGAGGGAGAAGCCCTTGTAAGGGCTAACCTGTAAGTTACTGTACTTTCAGAACGTGTATCCTTCCATTTGTTTTTAACTAAAATTTTTCTTTGGGAAAAGGAGGGTGAACATGCCCAAAGGTAATTCTGCCTACCTTCTTTATAACATGACTAACCATGCCCAGAAGGTTTATTGCCTTCCTTTTTCTTTCACCATCTGAATGGGTGCACCATGATTTTCTTTCCCCATGATCTTAAACCAAGCATACCCAGGAATATGCCTATCCTCTTTACTTCTTGAACTATGACCTCAAACCAAGCGTGCTTAGCAATGTACATCTTTTTTTTAATTATTTATTTTATTTTTTTTAATTTACATTCCAAATCATTTCCCCTTTCCCGTTTCCTCCCTCCCCGAAAGTCCCATAAGCCCCCTTCCCTCCCTCTTTTCTCCATTCAACCCCCTCTCGTTACTCTGTCCTGGCGTTCCCCTACATCCAGTCTTTCCAGGACCAGGGGTCTCTCCTTCCATCTTCTTAGAAATCTATTGATATGCGGATTGTGTCTAGGGTATTCCGAGATTCTGGGTCAATATCCCCTTATCAGTGACTGCATACCATGTGTGTTCTTTTGTGATTGGGTTAACTCACTAAGGATGATAGTTTCAAGATCTGACCATTTGCCTAGGAATTTCGTGAATTCATTGTTTTTAATTGCATAGTATTCCATTGTGTAGATATACCACATCTTCTGAATCCATTCCTCTGTTGAGGGACATCTGGGTTCTTTCCAGCTTCTGGCTATTATAAATAAGGCTGCTATGAACATAGTGGAGCATGTGTCCTTATTGCATGCAGGTAAAGCCTCTGGGTATATGCCCAGGAGTGGTATAGCCGGATCCTCCGGGAGTGTCATGCCCAGTTTTCTGAGGAACCGCCAGACTGCTTTCCAGAGTGGTTGTACCAGCTTGCAATTCCACCAGCAGTGGAGGAGTGTTCCTCTTTCTCCACATCCTCGCCAACAAATGCTGTCTCCTGTGTTTTTGATCTTAGCCATCCTGACTGGTGTGAGATGGAATCTCAGGGTTGTTTTGATTTGCATTTCCCTAATGACTAAGGATGATGAACATCTTAAACTGAGGATTCTAAGGAAGGTACTGGTCCAACAGTGCTTTCTTATATGAATATGTTTATGCTTCCTGAATAAGATCCTGGTGCTTCCACTATAAAGGAATGATACCAGTATTCCCTTGCCCCTTGTCCATTCTTTTACCTTCTGGTTATGCTTATTGACTTTACACACACCAAGAGGAGACCTCAATTCGATAGTAACAATGTGTATGCATTTGTTCATAGGCATTCATTGTCTGATTAAAAGTATCAACTAATAAGTATCTTTGAAATTTTTATAAAATTATTTTTAAAATTACATCTAGCTAGCCTCTGAAAAGTAGGAATGCAATCAGAGTTCTAATCTCTGAGTTTGTAGATCACACATTTTCCTTTTTACAGAACCAAGATGTTCAACAGTATGTGGGTCTTTCAAATCCGAGGAGAGTAGTATATTTAAGACACTCACATATAACAAACCCATTGTATAAGGTCAGCTTCTTTCCTCCCTTCAACTAACCAGATATAAAAATCGCCCATTAGTCAAGTTTCCCAACATCTAATGTGTTTCAGAATCATCTGGGAACTTCTGGATTCTTCTTCAGGGTCAGATTGTGACTCCCTAGGTTTGGGACTCTGTTTCTAAATTCGGATACTGCTCTCTGGGGAACTATATTAAATTCCAAAGAACTAACACCCGGTCACAATTTCCACACCTCCTACTCATTCTCTAACTGGTCTTTGATTGCCACTCCTTACACACACACACACACACACACACACACACACACACACACACACTGTGAACAGAGTACGCTTATTTTGGGTCATCAGTAGCCTTCATTTATCTAGATAAAATAAGCATGCTATAGTTCACATCTTCATTAGCAACATCTATCAGTATGTACCTCTTTGATCTCCTAGCTGCTGTTCTCCTGGAATTCCTCCATCCTCTTGTCTGTGTTTTTATCTTCTTTTCCAGGCTCATCCACAAGCCACGGAAGATGAGAATGACTCAAAGCTCAGTTCTTATCATTTTCCCCTCTTGTTTCCCTACTCCGTGCCTAACCAGTCATTGGCAGATCTCAGAGAAAGTTGTATAGTAATCCCTAGAGACATTTAACATTGTCTGGGAACATTTTGAGTTGTCAAAATTTGATGAGGGAAGAATACTGTTAACTACCACCAAATGCACAAAAGTTCTTATCCCTTCTGAACAATGACTATTCTGCCAAAAGAGAAAGGAATTCTATAAGGCAGTATGGACCTGCTTCCTAGCTCCTAGAGAGGACATATTAAATTTTAGATTCTAATATAGCTGATCTATGGTAGATACTGTATCCCTCAACACCCCACCCCACCCTACCCTGTGGGGTGTGTGTGTGTATGTGTGTGTGTGTTTGTGTTTGTGTTTGTGTGTGTGTGTGTGTAAGCTGAAGGACAACCTCAGATATCATCCAAAACCATTTACCCTTTTTTGAGACAGGGTCTCTTACTGCCTGAAGCTTATTCATTTGACTAGACTGAGTGGCTGGCAAGCCTCAGAAATCTTCCTTTCTCTGCCTCCTCTCCTCCTTTTTGGCTTCCTAGGATGATGTGAGCATTCCACTATGCCTGTCTTTCTTAAAATGTGGGTTCTGGGAATCAAATATCATTTCTTTTTTTTCTTTTTTCCATTTTTTATTAGACATTTTCTTTATTTACATTTCAAATGTTATCCCCTTTCCATGTCTCCCTCCGAAATCCCCCTATCTCATCCCCCCTGTCCCTGCTTCTATGAGGGTGTTCCCACATCCACCCACCCACATCTGCCTCCCTGCCTTGGTATTCCCCTACAATGGGACATTGAGCCTTCACAGGACCAAGGGTCCCTCCTCTCATTGATTCCCATCCTCTGCTACATATGAGGCTGGAGCCCATTTCTTATACTTATGAGACAGTTGTTTTATCAACTGGTCCATCTCTCCAGCTCTAGATACTGTATCTCTAACAAGTCTCCAGCAAATGCCAATTTTTCTGATTCAAGTACCACAGTTTGAATAGAAAGGCCCTGGCCCAAAAGCCCAGATATAACCACCATTGTCACAGGAGACCACAACAGCTTCCCTCTAACTCAACTCCTCTTCTTAACTTTGATAGACCACCAAAAATGACTGAATCAGTGTCTTCAGTTTGGCTCTTTGAGGGTTCCCAAATTTAATATTACTAACACACATTGTTTTCTTCAAACTCATTAAGAAGTCTTAAGTCAGGTTGCTTCTTATTCTTCCTCTTCTTCTTGTTCTCCCTCTCCCTCTTCCCTCCTCCTCCCTTCCTTCCTCCCCTCTCTCCCTCCCCTCTCCCTTTCCCCACATCCTCCTCTGCTCACTCCTCCCCTCCCTCTCTTCCTCCCCTTTCCTCCTCCTCCTCCTCTTCCTTCTTTTTGTCCTAGCTAGGCGTAAGAAACTGCAATTGGGGAGAACAATAATTGGCTCAATAAAGGAGCCAGGCCCTTACTACAAGGAATTAATGATTCTATTTCATTGGTATGGTTTTATGCGAACATCCCTTTTAGAGATGGTATCTTGGCCAGAAATTTGATCTGATCCCATTGGAAAGTTAGGTCTGCACCCAGGCCAGAGATTCTCTTCTCTTGACCAAGGAGGGTATTTAAAACATACTGTTTCTTTACCTATCGGCAGCATGAATTGTTCATCTAGAGAGAGATATGAGTAAACAGACCCTCAAACCCCAACAACACCAAAAACCCCAGTCTTGCTAAATAGAATTCTAAAGTCTCAACTAAGTTTCATTGAGACTAAATGTGGCAGAAGCCTTGGAGGTAAAGCCTGCCCCTCACATTCTTGGGAGAAATCACTTCATAGTTTTGTGTATGTCAACCTTGGTGTTCCTAAACTTTGCATTTTAAATGAAGTTTTGAGAAAAAAGGCTACATCTAGAAGAATGTAAACACAAGCATGGTAATGAAGAAAACCACGTCTTTTTTTTTTGATGTTAATATATATGATACTATATTACTTTGGGGTTTTTTTTGTTTGTTTTTCTGTTTCCTTTTTTATTGAATATAATCTTCATTTACAATTCAAATACTAAAACCTTTCGCGGTTTCCCCCCTCCCCGAAAACTCCCAACCCCTCCTCCCACCCCCTGCCTCCAAGTATATGCCCCTCCACCCGACCCACTCCCTCCTCCCACCCCCTCGATTTCCCCTTGTTGGGGGATCTATTGAGCCTTCACTGGACCAAGGACCACTCCTTCCACTGATGCCTGACAAGGCATTCCTCTGCCACATTTTTGGCTGGAACCATGTGTACCCCTTGGTTGATAGTTTAGACCCTGGGAGTCCTGGGGCATCTGGGTGGCCGACCTCATTGTTCTTTCCATGGGGCTGTAAACCCCTAAAGCTCCTCTGGACCAGTCTCCAACTCCTCCGTTGGGGACCCCATGCACAGTCCTATGGTTGGCTGCTAGCACATCTGTCTCTGTATGTGTAAGGCCCCTCCAGAGACAACCATGACATACTCCTTTTGGTATGTGCTTCTTGTCATCTATAATAGTTGTTGAGGTTTGGTGACTGTTTATAGGATGAATCCCCAGGTAGGGCAGTCTCTGCATAGCGTTTCCTTCAGTCTCTGCTCCACACTTTGAAGAAGACCACTTCTATCCAGAATCAGAGTAAATATCAGGAAATGGGAGAACAAGTGAAGACTAGGACAGTCATTTCTCACTTAGGAGTAAGGAATCATCAGTGTTTCATGCAAACCGACATTTGGAACTAATTCAAACTTTTGCATCTTCCTCCTCCTTTTTTCCCTTTTCTCCTCCCCCTCCCCCTTATTTTTTTGTAGAGTCACAGGAAGCAAGAGAACTAGAGAAATCTGGGAACTTGAATCAAGTAAAAGGGACTTTCCTAAGATAAGTCTTCAGTAGGAAATGGTTGGCATTCTTAATGTAGAGGAAAGATTATGGAAAATGAAAAAACATAGCTAAGAAAAAAAGTTTACAGAGATAACCTCTGGGTATCAAATATTTCAAAAAAAAATTGGATGGAATTAAGAGTATAAATAAAAAGCACAACTGACCAAACCATGCTTAAGAATATGTGTTGAGAGCCTGGTGTAACAGCACACACATTTAATCCCAACACGTGGGTAGGCAGATCTTTGTGAGTTAGAAGCCAGTCTTGCCTACAAAGTGAGTTCCAAGACAGCAAAGGCTACACAGAGAATTCCTGTCTTGGCAGAAGAAGAAGAAGAAGAAGAAGAAGAAGAAGAAGAAGAAGAAGAAGAAGAAGAAGAAGAAGAAGAGGAGGAGGAGGAGGAGGAGGAGGAGGAGGAGGAGGAGGAGGAGGAGGAGGAGGAGGAGGAGGAGGAGGAGGAGGAGGAAGGAGGGGAGGGGGAGGAGGCTGTAGTAGTAGTAGTAGTAGTAGTAGGAGGAGGAGGAGGAGGAGGAGTGGTGATATTGTGACAAGTATAATGGCACACACCTTGTTCATTTGGAAGACAAAGGAAGAGAGATCTCTGAGTTCAAGGCCAATCTGGTTTACACAGAGAGTTCTAGGCCAGTCAGGGTTACACAGAGAAACTGTGCCTTAAAAACAAAACAGCAACAAAAATCAGTATATATTACACAGAAGAGCTAGGTAATTGTTGTAATTTAAAATTTAGAATTTAGGGGTTGGAGAGATGGCTCAGCAATTAAAAATAATAATTTCTGTTCTTGTGGAGGACCAGAATTTGATTCTGTAACTACAGTCCCAGGGGATCTGATATTCAGTTCTGGCTGCTCAGGGCACTATGCTCATGCAGTACACAGATATCCATACAGTAGAACACCCATACACATAAAATAAAAACAAAATCCCAAAAATATAAATTTAGAACTTATACATCAATATACTAATATATAGCATTTTATATACAGTAGAGATCATTAGTAAAAAAACATCCTTCCAAGTACTAATTGCTAAAAGAAAAACAAAGTTCAAAATTTATTTTATGGAGAATATCAAATTTATCTTGTGAGATGACTAATTTGATCATAAACTCAAAGCAATTGGATAAATTAATAGTTAACACTTAACAAAGCATTTGATAGATAATTAAACTCTGTGCTGAATAGTTTTGATAGATTATCTCACTTTGCCTTACAACTAACAAGTACAGGGTAAGTTGGCATTATCAGTATTTATAACACATAAACAGTGTACATATACACCAATCATACATGGGAAGACATATGTGTAGTCACACAGTGTGTGTGTGTGTGTGTGTGTGTGTGTGTGTGTGTGTGTGTGTGTGTGTGTTTAAGTATGCATGGCATCGTCTTTGACTCAATTACCTTTGTGGAAAGTTGGCATGGAACATCCAAGCATCAACCCATTCAGCAACATGTTTTATGAACTGTCAGCCAAGCAAGTGGAAATGATGACTAATTCTTAAACTATGAAGTCTCAGCAAGTTTCAAAGGTTCCATTTGTATACTGTGGATAATGTAGCGGTAGGAGAGGAAGGATATTGGTTAGGTTGTTCAGACAGATGAGAGATACAAAGTAAATGAAGGGAAAGAGGTGAGGAACAGGTGTGTGTTCCATTACTACTCAATAGGGGGTTCATTCTATGAAAACAGGAGAATATTACAATGAAAGAAGCAAGCTCGGAGTTACTCATCTACATAGATGTACTCAGAAGGTCATGTATAACTAGCCTCATATTGAGCTATTAGGTAAAAACAATGGACATAAATGATTATGATGTTTATATTGATTGCCAATTTGGCAGCAACCAGAATCATCTAGCCTCCTTTTTTTCTGGACATATCCATGAAGTAATTTTTAAATTGGGTTAAGAAAAGAGAGATGACACGCCCTAAATGTGGGTACCATATAGTCTTTTTTAAAAAGGTTATCTGAGCACCAATATTCATCATGGTGAATCTTGACTACAGATGCCATATGAACTTTCAGCTGCTTCTTCAGTGACTTCTCCATCACAATGGACTGTTCTCTGGCTCTACTGGCCAAAATACACCCTCCTTCTGTCCCTCCGTCCCTCCGTCCCTCCATCCCTCCCTCCCTCCCACCCTCCATCCCTCCCTCTCTCCATCCCTCCCTCCTTCCTCCTTCCTTCCTCCCTCCTTCCCTCTCTCCCTCTCTCCTTCCTCCCTTCCTCCTTCCCTCTCTCCTTCCTTCCCTCCCTTCTTCACTCCTTCCCTCTCTCCCTCCCTCCTTCCTTCTTCTCTCCTTCACTCCATTCCTTTCTCCCTCTCTCCCTCTCTCCCTCCCTTCCTTCCTGTTAGGTATTTTGTGACAGCAATTAAAAAGGTAACCTATACAGTGATGGGAGCAGATTTGGCACTCTGTGTCCCCATTTTATGGTGCCCAGTAAACAATGCTTAATACACATCAGACACATTGATGCATTAATACACTGGGCACATAAAAATAGTCACAAATATATGATTTTAAGAGATGATTGCATTTGTTTTTATACAATATTTTCTTCCCATTTTGGAGACCTAGCTAAGGAGCTCACAAATGGGACATCAGGACCCAGGAGGAATCCCACATTCCACTAGATGGCACTCTCTGTCCTACATATGGAACTGCAGCTGGTATTTATGTATTCAGGAAGACATTAGGCAAATTATAGTAAACATATCTAACGCCCACCCCACTCCAACCTGTGCGTGCAGTTTAAATAGCAGTTCCATTGACCAGCCCTTGCAAGGCTGAGATTCTATTAGCTTAAATATGTCCCAATGTTCTCATTCCAATTGTCTTTATATCTTAGCCCGGAGAAGAACTGATACTTCTATATAAAGTATATCCCCACCCCTTAATAGTACCTTACAGGGAGCTCTATTTGTGGGTTTAAGTACAGTTCTAGTCACTGGTGGTGGAACAAGAGCATCAAGGGTCATACACCAAAGAGAAGGAACTTTTGCATCTTTGGGGGATCAAGCTTTATTTGCAAAAGTGATCTGCATATGAACAGCCACTGGTGCCCCAGAAAAAGATGTGTTTCCCAAGTTTCTCTGTGGGTCAGTTTCCTCACAAATGTTTTTGCTAGTTGCTAAAGTAAACATTCTTGGACCCTACAGATCTGAATTTCTGATCTGGTAATGGCCTGGAACGCACATTGTTTCCAAGCTCTTTGGAAAGATCCAGCCCTAATAAAATGAAGACAATCAAGTGGATGTGTTAGATAGAGACAGTTCAGTTTCAGATGAGTCAGTTGCTTCCTCTGTAACTCTGGGCAGTAGCCACTAGAACACCTCTGATTACTCCTTCACTTCTGATTTCTCCTGTTATCTTTAAAACCATTAGCATTGGTCTCATGGACTTGCTATGATGATTTAATGGAATAAATGAAGCAGTTAGTTTGTATTTGCTGCTTAATCAGCAGTACTTTATCTTATAAAAACAAAACCTAAACCCCTCTTCCCAAGAAAATGCATCTTCATTCATGAGTCAGCATGACCTGGATAGTTGCACTTCTCAAAGATTGTGTCATGATTTGTCAACAAACAGGAGTAATGTGTTAAAACAGTCCCTTACAAGTTACGTTACTCAGGAATTACAGCCATGCGGCCCCAATATAAGGGCAACTACATTGTGGAAAATGCAGGTTTACGAATAAGACACGTGGGTTTTAATTCGTCTTATTTAATAAGTATCATACTGGGTAACTATCTTTGTTACTGTTCTATTGCTGTGATGAAATACAGTGGCAAAGGCCATTTAGAAGAGAAAGCATTAATTGAGGGTTTGCTTACAGTTTCGGAAGTGTTAAGCCATGACCACCATGGTTAGGAGAATGGCCGCTGGCAGTTACGCATGGCACTGAAGCAGTAGGTGGTCAGAGAGTTGGAGGCTAAGAACAAGAGTTTGGACCTGGCATGGGCTTTTGAATCCTCAAAGCTCATCCCTAGTGACACACCTCCTCCAACAAGGCCATGCCTCCTAGTCCTTCCCAAACAGTCCACCAAGTGGGAACCAAACATTTAAATATGTGAGTCTTTGGGGTGACATTCTCCTTCAAACCACCACTGCAACTAAGCCCTGTATGGTGTGTCTCCATCTGGACCTTAACCAAGGATGTTGTTCAATGTGACTTCAGGATATCAACCAAGTCTCAATTAGTCACAGAACTCAGGGGATTTTCATACCAGAGTGGTCTTCCTGGGTAATAGGCCACAGAAATGTGTTCGTGTAGCTGTCAATACCTTCTTTATTTCTTTCTTCTTTTTCTTCTTTTTTTTCCCAGGAGATGTCAACTCTTACAGTTTGCTGCTACTTAAGTCTCTGGAATTTTCATTCCACTGCATTGCCTCTGATAGTAGTATCATGCACTTAGGTTTGTCTGACAAAAGCAAGACAGTGTCCTTGCTATGCATCCCCGCCTAGCCTCAGTTCCAGGAGTTACATCCAACTGGAATAACATTCAAAGTTATTTTCATTCTGTGGAAGCAACCACATAATTCCCACTGCCAGCTGTTAGGTTTGAGGGATGGTCCTCTAGGACTTCAAAGAGCCTATCAGAGGATTTCTGGAGAGTCTTCATTTTGAGGCACTGCGACTCAAACCTCTTCAGCCATTTTAAGTCTGTGAGCTTTGCCAAAAGTTTAAACTAATATCAACCATCAAGAAGGAGCAGAGACGAGCTTGCAAAGAAATGCAGTCACTGAATTGCCATAAAACTGTGTTAGAAATGAATTACTATCTGAAATTCAGGTAAACTTTAAGGCACAGCACCTGGTCACATTCAGCTTAACTACATTGTTGAAAGTTGAGATGAGAAGAAGAAAAATAAAAACAAAAGAACTGCATTTGAATGTGACAGAACATCCAGCCAGTGTTACCCAGGGAAGATGTCACTAAGCCAATTATAGATGATCATGCTCACCAAAGTAGGTAGGTATGTAAAATGGGTTTGATCCCCACAGTTGCCACATCGATAATTGACAAATCAAGAGTCCTTCTACCTACAACCCTGGTCCTTCTCTTTCTCAAGGATTCTCAGAGACTTGCTATAAACTTCTAGAATCAAAAGGAATCTGAGAGGAAGGGATAGATATTTGAAAAAAACAGAGAAAGAAAGAAAACTATCTGTGAGAAGAGAACGAAGTCCCAAGTGAATGTGTGTTATCGACATGTGCATGGCCATGTCAAGGACCCCTGTGCCTCAAACCCATAGGAATGGCAAGAGTATTTCCAGGTAGAAATATGTTGGTGGTATGTGCAAAAAATGTCAAGCAACGCTTCCTCCTCCTGGATGATTGCAGCTTGAAAATGCTCCCCTAAAGAAACCCCAATCTGGGATTAGCTAACCCACCTCTTCCTCCTTTGTGCTATATATAATAAATGCATTGAGTTTCCCTGCTGCTGGTGTGTCTCCATTAGGATGCACAGCCCAGAAAATCACAGCTTTTCTGTGTCTGTGTCTGTTATTATTTTTTTCATTCCCCATTACCACAGTTTGGTCAATCCCAAAGTCATGCAGATCATGGCACAAATTAGAATATGAAAGTGTCCTGTTGTAATTTAGATTTTACAAGAACCCTGGGCTCCTGTGATCACCAAGGGTCACTATATTATTTTATTAGGAGTTTGGGACTTTTTCTTCTTTTGACATTCCCCCTTCTCTATGGTGGTTGGTTTCATGTTATCTTCATTACATTAACTCTTTGGTTGTGTCCTTGTTACACCATTCAACATTTGGCCTTCAGTTTGTACAAATAAGTTCCCAGCATTCATTAGGGTAAAGGGCTAAACTTTCCATCAGATGCAAGTGGCACTGTATCCCATAATTATTAACAACACCCTAGAGTTTGACAACTCAGAGCTCTAAGAAGAGATGAGTTTCCACAGCTTTGCACCTAGTCTTTCTTATAAACAGTGTTCCCTGCTGAACATATATAGAAGAGGCAAGAGGAAAACCCCAACTTTGGCTTCATCAAAATTGTTAAAGTATGACCACGAATTACAGTAACCCAGTTCTCTCATTCGCCTTGGTTAGATGAAAATATGTCTTGTTTTAAAACATTTTAAAAAGGAAGGTGGTATGTAAAGGTCCAAGAGGGAGGAAACAAAGAATAATCTTCCTCAGCTGTAGTGCCTATGAATGACAACACTGACCAGCATGGTGCAGTTGCCTTAAGGATCTACTACTAAACCAGCGAAACTACTGACTGCAATCTAATTATTTATTCTAGCACCCACAGATGAGTATATCTTTCATCCCTTCATTAAAGTCATTTCTCTTTGCAACAGACAACAGACCATTACAGAAAACTATAGCTAGTCATAATGAAGAGAACATATGATTGTGGGATGCAGGACACTGATACATTTATAAGACGACTCTTACATCTAAGGCTTAGGGAACATCTTGGAAGAGGAGGTAGAAATATTGTAAAAAGACAGAGGACCATGGAATATGTTCTGAGATTTTGTTTCCTAGAAATGACAGAAATGAAGCTTTACTCATGATACCTCAACAATATGGCTGCCTAAAGAGGACCCGAACAGAGTACAACACCAATAGACATGCTAACACAGAAGTGGAAATATCTCACAGAACTCCACCCTTAAACAAGGATCTACAGGTAACTAAGGAAATCCTGAAAGTTGGAGAAATAGTTGTTCTTCCCCTGGAATGAGCCCCCTAATTGGTTATCCAGCACCAAGTGATCATCTCTGAAATTTGAAGTCATATATGCACAAGTTATCACTAAATGGACTGAGCAGGTATGTATGTTTGTGTGTGTGTATGTAAAACAATAATAATTAAAGAAAAAGAAGCTATGAATTCTAGAGGGAGCAAGGAGGAATACACAGGAGGGATTAGAGCAGTGCATCTTAATTTTTAATGCTGTGACACTTTAGTACAGTTCTTTATGTTGTGGTGACCCCCAACCACAAAATTATTTTCGTTGTTATTCCATAATTATCAAATTGCTATGGTTATGCATCATAATGCCAATATCTGACATGCAGGATATATGATATACAATTCCTAAAGGTATCATGACCCATAGGTTGAGAACCACTGGATTAGACAGGAAAGGAAAGGGGACAACAATGTAATTATATTTTTAATTTTTGAAAAGTATTTGTTTTGCTTTTTTTATATTGTTTTATGTGTATGGGTGCTTTGTCTTGATGTATGTCTGTGTTTCAAGTTGGTGCAGTACCAGTGTGGCCAGAAGAGAGTGTCAGATCCCTTAGAACTGTATGTAATAAAGGATGGTTGTGGATCACTTGTGAGTGATTCTCTGGAATTGAACCACTGTTCTCTGGAAGAGCAGCCATTGCTTTCAATGACTCTTAACCCTCTCTCCAGTAGGAAAAGGTTGCCTTAAGATCGAGGAAGAGATTTTACCCCCAAAGAAGTGTTTGTCCTCATCTTTCTCATCATAGCAGCTTTGGAAATGATTCAAGTTGCCCACATTCTCAGACCACATTCCTTTATGTATTCCATGTTCCTTGACTACTTTAAGGAGACCTACAAAGGTTCAGATAAATATAGCTGAAAGTGTGTAGTGTTCTGGACACAAAGAACCTGAGTCAGGGACAGTGTGCCACATCACATTCATCTTGTCTCTCCTCTATAAACTGAAGATGTTCATTTTGTCCTTTTTCTCAGCCATTATCATGTGATCTGCCAATGTCCCATAGCTTGGATCATAAAAATTCAGATCGAACCAAGGTACAATATCTATCTGAGGTCATAAAACATACCCTTACCAGGGACAGGATTGCAAGAAGCAAGAAGCCAAAAATTGATGGTGGAGTGAGATTTATGAAGAATCTTCAAGTTCCTCCTGAGATGGAGCCATCAGAACAGTTTTCTATGGAACCAGGGAGTAAATTTTTCCTGGTAGTCTGAGGTGATAGATTTGATCACTCAATAGACAACTCCTCTACTATGGACCTCTATGGAGAGCCCTAAGATCACTAAAAGAGTGACTCATTATGATAAAAAAGTATTCATCCATAAACATCTGTTGGTGCATTCTGAGCTGTTTTCTGACATCAAACCTCTGTATTTAACTTCAGGAGGAAATACAAAGAAATCGCTGTGGTATTTTTGTTGTTGTTGTTGTTTCTCTTCCTCTTAATGCATTTCAGAAGAGACCTAAGTTGTCTCAAAGTAATTTATGCTTTAGAAATCATCAAGATAGCTTAAATCTTATGAACTTATGTGTGTTGATAGGAGAAAATATATAGTGGCTAAGAGCTGATTTTTGTTTTGAAGACATTATCTATATTTTCACTGAAGAAGCAAGGAATCTATTAAACACAATGAGGTTCAGAGAAATTGTGAAATAACTGACTCTGGTAACTTTACTTTTCTGCTGTTCCAGAGGTTAGTTTGGAAATTTGCGAACTTTCTCAGTTGTGTCATTTGGAAACAATTTCTATACTATTTCTTCCAAGCTACACTTGAAGTAAAACTTTTGATATTTTCACATATGAGGGAAATACATTTCCCCTAAACTAACCTTTCAGGTCTTGAAACTTATGCATATTATTTTCCAAATGGCAAGTTGGTCATATTTCAAACTTGAACTCATGTAAATTTATACCCAGTTTATCTTAATAATTTCTGGGTTCTTTTTGTTATCTTTGATTATGAAAGTTGAAATTAAAATTGGTGTATTCAAAGGACACTGTCAATAAGACAAAATGGCAACCAACATACTAGGAAAAGATCTTTACCAATTCTACAGCTGATAGAGGCCTAAATATATTCAGAGAACTCAAGAAGTTAGACTCCAGAGAACCAAATAACCCTATTAAAAAATGGGGAACTAAGCTAAACAGAGAATTCTCAACTGAGGAAACTCAAAGGACTGAGAAACACCTAAAGAAATGTTCAATATCCTTATTCATCAGGGAAATGCAAATCAAAATGACCCTGAGATTCCACCTCACACCAATCAGAATGGCTAAGATCAAAAACTCAGGTGCCAGCAGATGCTGGAGAGGATGTGGAGAAAGAGGAACACTCCTCCATTGCTGGTGGGATTGCAAGCTGGTACATCCACTCTGGAAATCAATCTGGAGGTTCCTCAGAAAATTGGACATAGTACTACCTGAGGACCCAGCTACACAACTCCTGGGCATATACCTAGAAGATTCTCCAATAGGTAATAAGAACACATGCTCCACTGTGTTCATAGCAGCCTTATTTATTATAGCCAGAAGCTGGAAACAACCCAGATGTCCTTCAACAGAGGAATGGATATAGAAAATGTGGTACATTTACACAATGGAGTACTACTCAGCTTTTAAAAAACGATAAATTCATGAAATTCCTAGGCAAATGGAACTAGAATATATCATCCTGAGTGGGGTAACCCAATCACAAAAGAACACACATGATATGCACTCACTGTTAAGTGGATATTAGCCCAAAAGCTCAGAATACCCAAGATACAATTCACAAACCACATGAAGCTCAAGAAGAAGGAAGACCAAAGTGTGGGTGCTTCGGTCCTTCTTAGAAAGGGGAACAAAATACTCACTGGAGCAAATATCAAGACAAAGTGCAGAGCAGAGACTGAAGGAAAGGCCATCCAGATACTGTCCCACCTGGGGATTCATCCCAGGTATAGTCACTAAACTCCGACACTATTGTGGATGCTAAGAAATGCTTGCTGAAAGGAGCCTGATATAGCTGTCTGAGAGCCTTACAAATACAGAGTCGGATGTTTGCAGTCAACCATTGTACTGAGTGTGGGGTCCCTAATGGAGGAGTTAGAGAAAGGACTGAAGGAGCTGGGGGGGTTGCAACCCCATAGGAAGAACCACAATATCAACCAACCAGACCCCCCAGAGCTCCCAGGGACTAAGCCACCAACCAAGGAGTACACAGGGCTCCAGCTGCATATGTAGCAGAGGACAGCCTTGTCAGGCATCAATGGGAGGAGAGGTCCTTGGTCCTATGAAGGTTAGATAGATACCCCAGTGTAGGGGAATTGAGAGTAGGGAGGTGGCAGTGGGTGGGTGGGTGGAGGAACACCCTCATAGAAGCAAGGGGAGGGGAGATAGAAGAGGGGGTTTCCAGGAGAGGGGGAAACCGGGTAAGGGAATAACACTTGAAATGTAAATAAATTAAAATGATAATAAAAAATTGATGCTTTCCAGTTGGAGAAATGGTTAGTCAGTAAAGCACTTTATTTGCAAGAGTTGGATTCTCAGAACCTATGTAAAAATGCCAGATTTGGTGGCATATACTCTAAATGCTAAAGAGACAATGACAGGCATATCCCGGGGAGTGCCAGTCAGCTAGTCCAGCTTAATTCTTGAGTTCCAGGTCAATAAGAGTTGTCTTAAAGGAAGTGTATATCATTACCGATAATGTCTTCTGGATATACACACACATGCGCACACACATGCCAAAGTCAAAACAAAAACAAAAACAAAACAACCAACCAAACAAAACCCGATGATTTCTCAATGTTTTTCCTCCATCTTTTCAAAACTGAAATAAACTTATACAATTGCCATTCATCTATTTTCTTATCCCCAATAACCCTAAATACATATTCTTTCCACCCCCTTTTGGGCTTATTATGAAAACCACCTAATATTGATGCACCATGGTTACAGATACCTAAAAGTATTGGGACTAATTCACAAACTAACATCAATTAATGAAGTTATTTTAAAGATCATTTTACTTTGGGAACAGTATTCTGGCCATGCACATAGAATATTTCAGCAGGTAAATTATCATCAAATGCAAAGAAATCACTTTGCTTGAGAAGACAATATTTCCATTTTCTCTACTTATAAGTTGACCATGTCCATGGATGATGAAAAAATGTTTCCTTATTTCTCCAGAGAACCCATCAATGGGCCCCAAGAAAATGAGTAAGAGGCCCTGAAGCAACTACCAAATGTCCTGTACCAGTAACTGCTTTTGTGGTGTACTGCACAGTGGATACTACATGATAGTGACACAACTTGCTGAGAAGCTCTCTGGGTTTTTATTTCATTGAACTCTGGTACCGTTGAGTATCACAGAGATAGAGCTTGCAGAATTTTTACCCTACTACTGAAAATACTAGTACTTCTTAAGGGCAGATGTGTGGCTCTTCTCAATTGTATGCAGATAAATCAAAGCCTTGTGTTTCCTCCTAGGCACCAGTATTTCACAGCTGAACTGGGGAAGATATTTAAATGTGCATGGCAGCATGAAGAAAGAAGAAAGAAGTTATCTTCTATCGGTCTCCCCTTCTTTTTTTTTTCGGTCTCCCCTTCTTAATTTCTTAGCCATATATTGATGATTTCTCACCAATCTGAGCGCTGACAGCTGTTAGGAAAAATTTAGACCTTCATTTATGGAAACCTTTATGAAAATTTCAGGTACCCAGGCATGTCCTAGGTGGTGACATTCTTCAGAGAGCTAGACTGTTTCCTTGAACATTTGACTATAAGCCACATGATTGTCTGTGGTCAGGGCGTTTTTCAGGCACTGCCAGAAGTATGGGTGAGCCTGTGGATTTGCAGGCCACTCAAGGACAGAGCTCCTGCAGAGCCTCTTCCGGAGCTGAAGAAACTTAGACTTCTGAAAAGGCTTTTCCAAGAATACCAAGATAATCACATCCACTTTTTCATCCATGAGCCTCTGATGAGACAAATAAAATGCCATCTTAAAGCTCTCAGTTTTCGAATATTTTTGTGTCATCACAAACACTGTCTTCCTGCTGAGCTGTATGCTCTGGGAAAGGTTTTCTAGAACTGGCTGGCCTGGTAGCCAGTCTCTTTCTTCTAGACACAAATTGAAGTGTTTCTCTCTTGGATCTTCCAATTTTGCCACCAGCTCCTGAAAAACCCATTCTGTCACGGCTGAGTTTTTAGTGTCATACACAATAAAAGCATCATAACAAGACTCCACAGATTGCAGGTGTTGATACCCCTTTATCTTGGCTTTCCAGAAATAATAAATGTACCACATATCCCAGAAAAAGAGGTGACTTGTTGTCATAACTACCATAAGAAAGAGGACTGACGATATGGAAAGTGAGAACAGAATCAGGTTTGTGAGATCTAATTCACATGTATACAGATCCAGGGACACAACACTTTGACCTTTGTGTGCTCCTGGACCTGCACAAGTCACATCAGTGGCCAGGTATGGAATAGTAACATCTGTATGATTAACCCACCAGACAAACCACACAGCATCGCAGTTGCAAAGAAAGCGATTGTGATGTAAAAGCAACATCTTCAGATTGTTAAGGACATTTTCTGGGAAGCTAGTCTTCTGAATGACCTGGATCTTATTTGAACTGATGTCTAGATAGCGCAATTGCAAAGCATCTTCTAGAAAATATTTTGTCAATTGCCTGATTTGATTATGCTTAAGAATCAGTTTTGTGAGACTTTTGGAACAGTTGGCCAATCTCTCAGGGACAGTTGTCAGCTGGTTGTGGCTGAGGTCCAAAATTTCCAAATGCTTCAGTAACTGGAGGCTGTCCCAAGAGAAAGATTTGAGCCCATTTCTGGCCAAGGAGAGAGTCTTTAGATTTGGTGGCATACCCTCAAAAACCCCAGGAGGCAAGGAATTCAGGGAATTTCTGGAGATATCTAATTCCTCTAATTTGAACAGATTCTTGAAGAAGTCCAAGTATCTGTTATCACCATCTCTCCATAGAACATCTAAATGGTTGCCTCTGAATTCCAGAATTCGAAGAGAGTCACTTTCCATGGTCCTGCTGGCTGAGGTAGAGATATCATTATCATTCATCATGAGTTTCTCCAGAAGCTGTAATTTCTTGGTAAAGTTTAGCATGTGAGTAATTCCTTCTGCTTGAAAATAGTGGCTGTTACTACTTAAATCCAGAACTTCCAGACTCTGGAGTTCTTCAAAGGCTGTTGAGTAGAGTAAATCAAGCCTGTTGTTGGAGAAGTCTAAGTACCGCAGCTCTCTCAACGGCCGGAGTTCACTGCCGTTAAGAGTTTGGCCAATGGTGTTTCCTGACAAGTTGAGGCATTTGAGGAATGAAAGATGCTGAAAATCAGAGGGTTTAATAAAAAATATGTTATTTCTACTTAAGTCTAAGGTCTGCCCATATGTGTGGCAGTCTGCATTCAAAGGCAGGAAAGTAGGCGGCTCTTTGTTTTTGAACCTGCAGCTCCTTGCATATTCATCATATCGAAAATAGTGTAAGGTTTCAAGGACCTGGGGTCCGTGCTGGTCTACAGAAGTTTCAGCATTAGGACAGAAGCCAACTTCTCTTGACTCTTCTGAAGGGGATATCTTATTCACTGAAAGGTCTATGAGTTTGAGGTTTTCAAACTGTTTGAATATGTTCAGGTCAGCAATTTTTATGAAGTTAGTGCCAAGGTCAAGCACTTCCAGACTGGGAAGCTTGTGCAATACAGAAAGGCTGGAGTTTTTCAGCTCTTTAAAGACATACCCCTTGACACGAAGAATTTTCAAGTTTTTCAATGAAGAGAGTGAATATGGTAAAGTTATAGATGCATGGTAGACCTGCAGCTCATAATTGAAAGACAGATCCAACTGGACAAGGTTAGGGAGAAAATTCAGAAATTTGGCCTCTTCAATTTCTCTGGCTAAGTAGTTTTGGGAGAGGTCTAGTTCCTGGAGGTTTCTTGTGTTTTTAAACCATTTTTGGGGCACATGCTGAAGAGAGTTACTGTGCAAACGTAAAACTTTTAATTCTGTCAATGAATCGAAAGCATTGTCATGGATCTGTAAGGGGGAATTATTTTCACATGGTGTACATGGATATGGAACATTATAACATCGAGGGCAATTTCCACTTAGGTCAAGAACTTGCAACTGGTTGAGGTTACTAAAATCATCTTTTTGGATTTTCTTAATGATGTTGTTATAAAGATAGAGTTCTAGTAAATTAGGTGGCAAAATGGTGGGAACAGCTGTGACATTGTTATCTTTTAGTGAGAGAACCTTCAAATTTCTCATAACTAGAAAAGCATCTTTTTCAATAGAATAGGAAACATTACACGGATTTCGATAATAACAGTTTTGACCCAGGTAGAGTGTTTCAATGTTGACCAGTTCTGTTAGATTCTCCTTTGTGATGGAGAAGATATTGTTAGCCTCAAGGCTCAGAAGCTGTAAGCTGGATGGGAGATCCTGTGGAATTTCTAGAAGTTGATTTCCATCCAGGTAGAGGGATTTTAAATCAGAGAGTCCACTAAAGCTTCCAGGTCTAATCTGCAGCCTCTTGGTACACACGTTGGCTTTGGATCCCAGTAGAATAGGTACACAGTTGCATCTTAAATCGATTTCCTCCAGATGGTTCAGCCTACGGAAGGAATCTGGAGAGATGCTTGGTATGTGGTTGATGGTAAGGGTGAGGTTCGTGGTGTTAGTGGGAATACCCTCAGGGATTTCTGTCAAATGTTTGTCTGTGCAGTCCACAATCACATGGTTCTTTGAGATATCTAGTTCAACATCACAAGGTAGAGTTTTAGGAAACCACCGAAACCCAAGAACTCTAGAAACTAAGATCATATTTAAAAAGATAAAAATTTGTCTCTTCAGTGTCGACATTGGAAATACCTGAAAATAAAAGACAGAGCAAATTATTGTTATAAAATATACCAAGGAACAATTCAGAAGTCCCATTTATTTCATCTCTTTTGGTACATTATTAAAACGAAACAACACAGGCTGGACAGTGGTGGTGCACACCTCTAATTCCAGCACTTGGGAGGCAGAGGCAGGTGGATTTCTGAGTTTGAGGCCATCCTGGTCTACAGAGTGAATTCCAGGACAGTCAGGGCTACACAGAGAAACCCTGTCTCGAAAAACAAACAAACAAAAAATACAAAAACCAAAAAAACAAACAAACAAAAATACTAAATAACACAGGTCTTTTTCTGTAGTAGTATAAACAGCACCTCTGGCCCTGTGACTATATTTATCAACCACTGAAGTTTTTGATAATGGTTTTATGTTTTGTTTGTATCATCTTAGCTTCCTAACAAACTAACTTAAAGAATTTTTTACATTTATTTATTTATCTTGTGTGAGTATGCATATGTATATGTCTGTGGATGAACACATACCATGACGTAATTGTGGAGGTCAGAGGACAACGTGTGAGAATCTGTTATCTCCTTCCACCTTGTGGATCCTGCAGATCAAACTCAGGTCATCAGTCTTGTCCACAAGTACACTTACTGTCTCACTCATTGTTTCTATTTCTGTGATGAAACACTATGACCACAACACCTTAGAAAACAAAGCATTTGTTCTGGTTCTTGCCTATAGCTTTAGAGGGTTAGTTTAGGATATCATGACAGGAAGCATGGTAGCAGACAGGTAGGCATGGCACTGGAGCAGTTGCTGAGAGCTCACATGCTATCTGCAAATTGCAGGCAGAGAAGGAATGAGACTGGGATGGGCATGGACTTTGGACACCTCACAGCCTACCCCCAGTGTCACACCTCTTCCAACAAAGCCACACCTCTTAATCCTTCCCAAAAGTTCCACTAACTGGGAACCAAGTATTCAAACGTGAGTCCATGGGGTCATTCTCATTTACATCACCATACTTACCCACTGAGCCATCTCTCTTGCTGCCCCAAACAGTTTTTAAGATGCAGAAGCAGCATTGCACATTAGTTGCTGCATAGATGCTGTAACAGAGAGGCATCAATCTGTGAAATTTGGGGGTGGCGGCAAGGAATGCTAAAAAATATAGACACTTGAGATGAATAATGCATTAAGACTTCAGTATAATTAATGTTTTCTTGCTAAGCCTTCTTTGGAACACATGTAAAAATCTTTCATGATTGTCGAGTCCTATAATATTGTAAGGATAAAAATAAAAAAAAGATCCATTCTCCCTGTATTTCGAATTAAGGCACAGCTCAGCAATAGTAACTGGTTTTCTAAATGGCATTTGATTCTTAAACATCTGCTTCTGCCATTCTGTAATCTGGATCTCTTGTTTGATTGTAATTGGAAGTCACTGCAGAAATCACTTCTAAGATGATTGGTTGTACTTTCCCCACACACTGGGTTTTGTTTGGTTTCAGGATCTGAGACACCTAGTTAGAGGGAGAGACACAGACTCAGATCAACCTGCAGACAAAGGATTTCTTAGAGCTGAAAAAGCATTAAGATTTGAAGGAAAGCATTATTCTTCTTGGGGAGAGAGAAGCCTGGTTTTGAAGGTTCTTGGTGAGAGAGCAAAGAGACAGGAAGTTGTTCTGCTGAGTGCAAAGCTGACTGATATCGCCATATTAGATTAGAAACACCTTTTTTTTCTTTTGGAAAAAAAAGGATGTTTCTGAGGGGAATATTTGAAAATTCTCAAGGACATTCTTGGATAAAGAGCTTCTGGAAGAACAATGGGTCTAGTTAGTAGGTGATATATCTGGAAGTCACTTTTCCTTTTCCTGTCTGTTATCCAGACACCATTTAGGGCTATGTATCTGGAAGAGTCCATTCCCAGGAAGCTCCCATCTCCAGGAAGCTGAAGAGGGAAGAACTGTGAAAGGAGAAAGGATGTAGCTGGGTGTGGCCTGCCAGCTTTTCTACAGTGGCTGAGTTGATTCAGAAAGAGAATGCACCTGGAGGGTGTGCCTTCTAACAAGTTTTAGCAGCATCATAGCACTGCCTGGGTGAGCCAGTCTCACATTAGCAGCATGGCTGTTATAATTGATGTTAATAGGACTGAAGGAGACCATATTTAATCATTGTGCTAAGACTAAACTTAAACTCTCAAGCAAAATGTGATACACACACACACACACACACACATACACACACGTACACATATACGCATATGTATATCTCAAAGGCAATACCTGTGAGCATCCAAGTTTACCATAGGAGGTTTTCAAGTGCTAAGTGGGAGACACTGAAGAGCTCTGTTTATCCACTGGCACCAATGCAGAACAAGTTAAAGCCTGGGCTTGCTCTTGGGTTTTAGGAGTCTGTCAGGAGTTTCCTCCAGAATCCTTTTTCACTTTCACTAGTACTTGTACATGGGATGATGCAACCCATTTTTTAAATTTTTTAGTAGATATTTTCTTTATTTACATTTCAAATGTTATCCCCTTTCCTGGTTTTCCTTCCAAAAACCCCCTATCCCCTCCCCCCTCCCCCTGCTCACCAACCCACCCACTCCCACTTCCCTGTCCTTACATTCCCCTACACTAGGGCATCAAGCCCTCTCAGGACCAAGGCCCTCTCCTCCCTTTGATGACCAACAAGGCCATCCTCTGCTGCCTATGTGTCTGGAGCCATGGGTCCCTCCATGTGTACTTTTTGGTTGGTAGTTTAGTCCCTGGAAGCACTTAGCAACCCATTTTTTATGGCAGACTTCTAGTCCAACTACTGATTTTTTTGCTGCCATTGACTGAGTCTGAGAAACAGTCTATTATTAGTGTTGTCTAATAAAACAAATGCTTACATCCCTTAATTCTTCTAATAAGGGGTAAGCAAGCCACAAAATTTTCTCCAGTTTTCTCTTCCCTAACACAACATCAGAGGTTGTCAACCTGTGGGTCACAGCCCTTTTGTGGGTTCACATATTGGATATTGGATTGCATAGCAGATATTTATATTACCATTCATAGCAGTAGCAAAATTACATCTTTAGAGTAGCAACAAAATAACTTTATGGTTGGGAGTCACCACAACATGAAGAACTGTATGAAAGGATCTCTGCATTAGGTAAGTTGAGGACCACTGTACAAGATAGCTCTTAATGATCTCATAGGGCTTTTTAGTTGTGATGGTGGTGGTGACAGGTTTTTTCATTTGTTTTGTTTTTACTGATCTTTATATAGCTAAAGTTTATGTCAAATGATGTTTTTCCCGTTCTCTTTTACTGCCCTCTATTTTCTTCCCCATAAGTAGAACCATTAGTTGAAAGTCTTGGGAGATGGCTCCATTGATTATGTGCTTGTTATCCCTTTGTGAGGACCAGAACTCTGGAGAAATGCTGATCCTTCAAGCTCACAGACCAGTCAGTCAGTCTAGTCAATCAGTGACTTCTGGATTTAACAAGAGACCGCCTTTCAATAAGTAATATGGAGAGTGATAGAAGAAGACAATGTTGACCTCTGGCCTTGACATGTATAGAAACATATGTGTGCCTGTTCATGGACAAGTGTATACACACACACACACACACACACACACACACACACACACACAGTGATTCTGAAGGACTTTATTGTCTTTTTCAACATTCTTTTTGATTTCCCACCTTTAAAGTTTTTAAAATTTTATGTATATGGGTGTCTTATCTGCATACTGTAACACTATGGTGTCTGAAAAAACTGGAGAGACACAACAGTTGTGCATCACCATATAGGTGCTGGGAATTGAACCTGGGTCCTCTGGAAGAACAAACAGTGTTCTTAACTACTAAGCCATCTGTCCAGTCCATGCTTTCCCATTATTTGTTGACACAATATCAGCTGTGACTATGCCAAAACCTTGTTCCTTGAATCTCATGCTTCTTTCCCAAATTATCCAAGAAGCTTTCTAACCTTCAATCATTGTCCTACTACAGAGTGCTTTAAATGGTTTTCTTTTCTATACTATGAATTTAAGATTTTATTTTGAAGCCAAATCTTGCCTGTATAGATTAATTTTTTTAAGATTTCTAGAGGGAGGGAGAAGGAAGAAGGGAGGGAGAGAGAGGGAGGGAGGGAGGAAGGGAGAGAGAGAGAGAGAGAGAGAGAGAGAGAGAGAGAGAGAGAGAGAGAGAGAGATCTGTGTGTCTCTGTATGTGAATTCCATGTCTGTTCAAGTGGCTCAGAGATCAGAAGAAGGCATCAGATTCCTTGGAGCTGTTTCAAGCAGGGACGAACCTCTTGATATGAATGCTGGGTAATGACCCCTTGTCCCTTGAAAGAGCAGAAAGCTGAGACATTTTCCAGATTCTATGTAAGGTACTTTCATAGTCACCAACCAGAATTTTACTGCTTCTTTAAATAAATATCTTACTGCATATTTTGAGAATTTTATGTAGTGTGCTTTAATCATATTTACCCCTCTCCATCCCTCCCCTATCCATCCTCTACCCTCACAGAATATATTGTATATAATTATATATGCATGTATGTAATATATGTATGTATGTATACATATATAAATATATTCAGATGTAGACACAAATTCATTTTTTAAAAAGTTAAGTCACTTTGGTTGACAACTCTCCCATTAGTGAAAAAAAAAATTCCCAGTACTACATACAAGAAACCTCTTTTCTAAATGCTGGTCAGGACAGTCCAATAAGTTATTGATATTGCTGTAAGTCACCTTTCAGGGGTTTAAGGGGGCCTTATTGCTGAAGACATCACATACTTTGGGCACATGGCTTAGGTGACTGGAGCTGGATCTGACAGGAAATTCTCCTTTTTGCAACCTAGCTTCCAAGGGACCAGGAAATCCTATGCAAACTGCAAGGAGGGGGAACAAACATCCCTATCCAACTGTGATGCCTTTGAACCGTGACAGTGACCAGCATAGCAAGATGTGCATAAAGGTGCAATAAGTGGCAAGCACCTCTTTGTGGCAACCAACAGTCATCCAATTAGACTTATTGCCCACTCAACAAGAGGGAAATCATGCCTGGTGCTAGAAACCTAGCCGGCGTCCCAGGGATAGTGAAGTCATGGATCTTAGAAAAGAATCTATTACTAGCACTACTTTGCTAGACCAGCACAATTTTTTACTCTATTCTAAATCTTATTCTTATATCCTCAAATATCAGATGATTGTAACTATTACCCCTCTTTACATCAAATTGAGACCATCGCAGAAAACCAAAACCGGACACAATGCAGAGACCAACTTATCCCAGGGAGCCCAGCCAAAACTGATACATCTACATGCCAGCTCCAGCATCTATGGCTCAAGGAACACTTCAGAAGAGAGGGAAGAAAGAATGTGAAAGTCAGAATACTGGGAAGTCTGCTATGAAACCCTGGGCTAGAGAGATGGCTCAGTGGTTAAGAGCACTGACTGCTCTTCCAAAGGTCCTGAGTTCAATTCCCAGCAAAAAAGATAGCTACAGTGTACTTACATATAATAAATGAATAAATCTTAAAAAAAGAAATAGTCTCCCCTAAAAACGGCTACATACAAAAGACCAGAACAATGGCAATATCAATGTCCATGTTAATGTGGAAGAAGGACCCTCTCACAGGGTTCGCCTAGACAAAATCTACAGGCAGCTGTTGATTACTGGGAGAATGAGAATTATCCTGTCCAGGGATGAGCCCCCTTATTGATTAATGCAAAGTCATCAGCCTTCAGAACAGAAATACCCAAAGAACAAAAATGGACTCAATGGACTATGTATATGTATATGTATATGTATGTGTATGTGTACACAACTCATATAATCAAAGAAAAAGTAGTTGCCAACTTGAGAGTGGAGGAGCATGGGAAGGGCTTGAGGGAAGGTAGCTGGGTGGGGCTGAGGTGAGGAAAGGAGGAAGAAGTGCTATAGGCCTAGTTCAATTAAGTAGATTTTGAAAAAAGAAAATGAAGACTCTAAGGAAACGTAATCATAGACAAATAAAGTCAGAATTTAACTAGTGGTGGGCTAATGTTTAATAACCAGCCCCCCCAAAACAAGCTCCTTCATTTGTTGTCTTGAGTTATTAGCATTTTCAATTTCTTTTAAAATATTTACTTTTTTTGTTTTTATGTGTAAGTGTTTATCCCAAGGGTAACACATGTGTACAGTATCTATAGAAGTCAATGGAAAAGGGGAAATCATTTGGAATGTAAGTAAAAAAATATAGAAAATAAATAAAAAAAGATAAAAAAAAAAAAGAAGAAGAAGTCAGCAGATGGTGTTGGAGCCCTGGAAGTGGCATTACAGACAGTTGAGAACTGCCATATGGGTGCTGCGATCTGAACCTTGGTTCTCTGGAAGACTCTTAACTGCTGAGTCATTTCTCCAGCCAAGAATTTCTAAATTTCAATTGTGTAAATGTTGCCACTTGGCCAATTTTGAAATACAAAGGTGATGTCATGGGTGATCAGTTGTGGATAGGTGCATAGAATTTCTCCTGCGACCCATTATTTGTTGACTCTAGCATGTCACTGGGCTTAGCTCACCCAGACAATGACTGTGAAATGTAGCATTTTTGCACACTGACATGCTACAAATTCAAAGGCAAATTTAATCAGAAAGCCTTTCCCCCCTGGTTTCTCAATTCTCTCTAGCAGCTGCCCACTTTTCTCCTAGTCTACTACTATCTTCTCTTTTCCAATTAGTCATTTGCTCTCATGTGGACTCTGCAATGCTGCCAAACTCATCTTCCTGCTTCCCCTATTCTCTAGGATTCATTTATCAACCAGCATCAGAGCATTCAACATGAACCTGATCAACTAGAGTAGTTTCTACCTACCCATTGAATAAAATACAAAGTCTTTTCGTTGTTTACATTGTGCACTGCCTGACTCTAATTGCTTTGTCTGACCTTAAATCATCTCTCCCCTCTCCCCACATACCAGCCATCTGGCCTGCTTTCTGTTCCGCATTCAAACCAAGCTAATAACCATGTCACTCTTGCCACCTGATGTTTCCTCTTCCTGACATGGTCTTTCTCCTCTTCCTGTGGGGAGGTCATTTCTATTGCTAAGTATCAGCTCAAGCAACACATTTTCAGAGAGGGAGGGCTTCCCTGACCAACAATCTTTAAACCTCCCACATCGTAATAGAGAAGCATATAGTACAAGTAAAGTTAAACAGTACTTAGCATAGGTCAGACAGCATCTAAGTGTTTCAGTGTTTACAATGTCAGTTAAGGATGGAGATCTACAAGTTTTCAGTCTTTTATTCAAAGTCACTGAGAGTAGAAAGATTTTGGAATCTTTAAGACTTCAGAAAGTACCATGAATACACTTGGTATTACATGATACCCATTGAGTCCCAGGAGCAATAATTTCTAATTTAAAACACAAACATTTCTGCAATAGCACACAGGGTTTTTTACTCTGGGAAGGATTTAAACAAAGAACAAGTAGCTTTCTAATTTAGGTCAAGATTCTCCTTCACACACATTCAGTTGTGCCAAACTGCTATCAACTAGATTACAAGGAAACAATTTGACATTTCGAACTATTTTGTGGATAAATCAACTGAGACACAGAGAGGAGTCTGTTCTGTATTAGACTTAATAGCACTTAGCATAATGAGATTTTCTTGCACTCTAGTCCTCCATTGGGTTGATAAATACACAAATGAAACAATGAACACGTGATTAAATGAATGAATGAATCTCAAAGTAAACAAAAATGCTTTACAAATCATACTTCCTGGTGTTGGAAAGATGGAAACATGGCAACTCTCAGTTATCTGTAACTCTCATTCCAGGAATTCCTACATGCTCCTTTGAACTGGGTGGGTACTGTACACACAGGGTGCACAGACATACTTGCAGACAAAACATCTTTGCAAGTGAAATAAAAATAGAGAAAAGGGTATCTCCTTAGGGAAGTTCTTCAGGCTATAGCCCCACACTCAACATACATCTCCTTTTATCTCTTCTATCTGCCCGAGGCTTCCTTGTGAATAAGGGTTAAGAGGTTCTGCTTTCAAAATGCCCAATTCAAATCCATCGTGTCATATCCTACAGTACAGGACAGGAGGATTCTACGTGGAGCTGTAGAGGGATTGCTGGATTACAAACAAGAACTGGCTGGCTCCCAGTACTGGTCTGGATGTTTACTACCTATCTCTAAGCCAGATCCTTTGCTTAGGAGACCTCCCACAGGAAAATGACAGATGCAGAAACAATGTAGTGCAATATGTATCCAGTCTATATCTCATGGACATGACATGGTCCATGACAACAGACATAGATTATACTGTGCTCCAACTCTTCGGTAGGTAGTGGTTGCACCAAGTACTCAGTGAGAGAGAAAAAAAAAATATGAGCAAATACAGAATTATTCTTTATTAATTACTTTAAAAAAATCAGTGACAAGAAACCCAACTGAGGCAACTGAAGGTAGGATGGGTTTATTTTGTCTTATCGTGCCAGCAGATGTCAGTTTATCACAGCACTGAATGCATCTCTGTCTATGTTGGTTGGAGTGTGAGGTCACTTGTCACACTGTGTCTGCAGGCAGCAAATAGCGGGGACAAGAAGTGAGGGTGAGGTCTGCAAAATCTCAAAGCTTACCTCCTAGTTGACCTACTTCCTCCAGCAAGACTCTACCTCTTCCAGGTTGTACAACCTCCGAAACAGCATCAGCAACTGGAGACCAAGTGTTCAAACCCATGAACTTGAGATAGGCAATTCATATCCAAAATACAATATTCATTTATTCACATGCATTCTTTTGCTGGTGGTTATGTATTAGTTACATAAAAAATACATAGTCTGTGCACTTAAGGACCTCAAAGTATAATGGGTGGGGAAAACTATATAAATCTAAAATACAATGTAAAACTCCAATAGTTTTTCCAAACAAGATGCTCACCCTTTTATTAGATCTAGTTTAAATATATACTGTTCCTGTTCTGTAGATTTTTTTTTCATACTGTCAATTACTTCAATTACTCTTAGGAGTCTGAAGACATTTTTCCCTACTTTTCCTCATCTGACAGTGACAAAAATCTCTATTTCTTGCACTGAGCAAATACTGCTTTGAAAAATGCTTGCATTCCCATGCTCTGTTGCAGATAAATGTGACCATGTGACCAAGATCTTGTAAACAGGATGTGAGAGGAAGGCAGACACTCAACTTGTGAAATCTCTTAAGTAGTGAAGATATTCCCCTTCCTTTCCATATACTTCCACGGGGCTTCTTTTAATATGGACAGTGTTGCTCACAGCCTTCTTTGATGGCACAAAGGAGGAAAATGTGTTTGGGTTGTACAGCAACAGAGTGAATGTTCCAGAACATCTAAATCCATCCTTTTTGTGACCTCATTGAGTAGAGTTGATACAATGGCCCTGAGTTACCGGTTTCTGGATATTTATGAGAACATGCTAAACCTGTTCATTGAGTTCTCTTTGCAGACATGAAAACCTAATTTTAAATTACAGAATTTGTAAATGAGAAAGGTTAAATTGTATGATGTTGATTTTGTCAGGCTACCCGCAAGAAAGACTCGGATATTGGAGGCTGAATAGCTGATGGCTAGCTTTCTGCTGCCATGCATGGATACTTAATAGAAGAGCAGTCTGTGCTGTGTTGAAAGGAAGACTGTGTGCAGACCAAGTTTACTTTTATGGGAAATGGTTCAGCAGTGTTCACAAAGACAGTGTGTGCTGAACACTCCTTCCTGTGGTTTAGCAGTCTTATGAGTGAAATGAACTAAAAGAGAAGTCTGCTAGCCTTCAAGAGGGCTGGAAAGAAATATAGCTTTGTGCAGAGAGATTTTGTCTGTCTGCAGCCTGGAGTGCAAAGTTGATTAAGACTTTCTTTAATTTGAAAAATCCACAAACAAAAGCAGACATAATAGGTAGAGAAAGTAGCGCCTTAGAGGAAATGGCCTTCTGCCCACGTGCATTGTTTTCAAGTGCTTTCCATTAAGCATTTGCTAGGAGACAATGAAAGGCAGTTCAGGACAAAAATCTGATTAAGAATTTTGTCTTCCTTTGACTCATACAGCCTCAGGACTGATGATCCATTTGAAAGAGGAACACAAAATACAGAAAAGAAAGGGCATGGAGTCCTTAGGCTGCAAACTGTCTGGAACTGCTCTAATGTGATAGCCACGAGTCACTTTGTGGCTATGCCATTTTAAGTTGATTAAAATTCAGTTGCACAGTCACACTAACTGTAATTGAAGTGCCTCCAAAACCCTACCAGGTTTATGACTACTGTATTCAAGGACATAGATTCAAGACATCTTCATCATTGCAGAAGGTTCTATGAGACACTGATATAGATCAGGAGTTGACAAACTTTTTACATAAAAGCAATTTTTTGTGACTTCTGAATCAGCCTAGTATATATAGTGTAAGACCTTGTTTCAAAGGAACAAATGCAAGAATAAATACTTGACAATATTCTTATAACTATGTAGGTACTTAAAGAAACACGTAGCACATAACAGGTCAGAATTACAAGGTCCAGTGATAACAAAAACAGGCTGAACCTATGGGTCATAACCTGCAGACCTCTAGACTGAAGCTAAACAAAATCTTCAGTTGTGCATGGCATTAACTCTAAGCACATTTAAATTCAAGTTCAGCAAGGATAAAAAGAAATCGTATCTCTGGCAAAACCTGTAAATCTAATCATGTGATTGATTTCAAAATGATGTATATCTTTCTATTTCAAGGAGTGGATTCATTTCTGAGAAAGAAAGTGAAAAAGCAAACATACTGTAAGGTAAATAAGGTGGGACCCAGGGTAACCAAGGCCCAGCTTTCGCTCTCCTAACTGCTTACTATACTACTCCTCTCTCCCTATACTGGCAGGGAACAAATATATTTAAGCCCCCAAACTGTGTTTGTCTTTACGTATAATCCATTTTTGTGATGCCAGCCAGCTACATAGTTGAGTACAGGGAAAGATATGCTAAGGGTATCAAAGCCTTAAACTTTTTAAAAAAATCCTCCAGAAGCCCCACATTCTATTATCATAGCTAGTAAAGTTTTGCCCTGAACATCAGATTTTTTGTGTGTGGGGTGCTGACCCGAAGTATTTCATTAGGGTTGCATACTGGAGCTTGGGTAAGGGGTTATTAACAAGAACATGGGCAATTTAAGAGTCTTCACATCACTGAGGAAAGGCCTCTCCTTTCCCCAGTGTCTACTAAGTGCCTATCAATCCCCAGGGTAAGAGGTAGGGCTCATAAACCCATTCTCTCTCCAGGAGGGACTATTTATTGGCCTATGTTTGTACAGATTGAAGATCAAATTCTATCAAGGGTACAAGGAGATACTAAGAAGGAGTTGGGCCTCCAAAGGAAGGAGTTGATATGTAGCTCAGAAGTGTCATCGGAAGGGCACAGAGTGAATCTTCATTAAAACTATCATTATCCTTGCTTCTAGCTATATCTCCAGTGAGAGCACAGAGTTTATCCATGTCATCTGGGAACAGATAAACCAAAAGAAGTTTACCAGCACACATGTCCTATGATCCGTGGATGAGCTCAGGCAGAACTGAACCTTAGAAGATTATAACACATCTGAAACTTCTCTTGCTTTCCCATGCAGGCTGCCCTGCAAACCTCATACTTGGAGATACCTGCAAAGTTTGCACTGAGACTCCTGCCAGTAGGAACCTGAACTGTGGTGTGAAAGTTGGGCCCTGAGCGTGCAGCTGAGGACCAGAAATGCACTGTCTGGACAGAGCCTTTCTAAATTTGTTCGTTAAGGGAAAACATGCCTTCTTGAGGCTGCCAAATTCAGAAGATTGTCTGATGCTTAATTAAAAGCATGGTTTAAAAAAATAGAAAAAATATTCCTTTATTCTATTAGAAATTTCCCTCTTTAAAAAACACTGGGGGGGTTCTTATTTAAAGTTTAAAAATATGTTAATTTCAATTAACACAATTTTATAATGTAAATCCAACTCTCTCTCTCTCTCTCTCTCTCTCTCTCTCTTTCTCCTCGCCTCGCCTCGCCTCTCCTCTCCTCTCCCTCCCTCCCCTGTGTGTGTGTGTGTGTGTGTGTGTGGTACAAATCATTCACATTATTTTGTTTTCCTTGTTTTAGGGAGGGGGAAACAGTGAGTGCCTAAAGATATGCTTCTTTCAGTAATTTGATTTATAAAACGGTGTAGTACCCTGTGACATAGGCCTGGCTTTGATAATGAATCAAAGCTAATTATACATGCAAATGTACTGGGTAAATTTGGATGCTTAATTACTAAAGTAATTATGGTCAAAATGGAAATGTGCAATTTTCTATGCACAGGTGTTTCTATTCTCTCAGTAAATCACCTCATTTGCTAAAATGGAAAATGCCAAATTCATGTGGAGCAGCTATGAATCATTGGTGTGTGTATGCACATGCTCTGTCTAATGGCTGCCTTTTATTTTCAGTGTGTGCCAGTTGTTAAAACAGACATACCATTTGGATAACATCACTAACTCTTCACACTGAAGTTGAAATAGCGCATAAATGTGTTGGTTTTACAGAGGAAGAAGTGCAGAACTGAGAGGCCATTGCAACCTAAGATGCAAATTCAGTTATGATCCATCACCTGTGCGTTGCCTCATGTAGTCACAGTAAACAAACAGTAAAGCTTGTGTTTGCATTTTTTGTTCATTTCATTTTGGATTCAATGACTCCTGGTACTCTAATGTCTTGGGCTTGTTCTATTTAATATTCTTTGGGAGTAGAAGAGGGTGAGACATTTTCATAAGTACAATTTCCAAGTATTAGAAAAGTATTCAAGTCAGGTGGTGCGGAGCTGTAAGCCCACTGCTTGGGAAGTTCAAGTCCAGCCAAGCACACTCAGCAAGACCCTGTCTCAAAACAGAATATACGGCAGAAAGCTGTGGATATGGATCTATAGGAGAGCTTGCCTAGCATGGGTGAGGTCCTGGGTTCAATCCTTGGTACCATAAAGAAATTAAAACAAAAAAATTATAGAAAGTATTCTTGTGTTTTGCATGAGGCTGGGTTGACGAGGGAAAGAATATAAATTTGGAATGGCTTCAATGTTTCTTAAGAATTTCATCCTCTGCCTACAAATGCTGCCTTAAGCATTTTATGAATTTGTAAGTTCAAAATCATTTTCTTAGAAGGAATCTCTAATAATGTCATCACCCAACAAACACTACTGGTAATTTAGTCAGTGCTAGACACCATTGGAAGGGAGAACAGGAGTCAGGTCCTCATCCCTACCCAATTAGGAAGCAAAAGACTCCATTGCCATCTTGCCCAAAGCCTATCCATTTTCTTTCTTTCCTTCCTTTTTTTTTTTTAAAAAAGCATACATTAATGATCCATAATAATGGGTTTCATTAGGAATTTTTTATTTTTTACAAGTCATTGTCTAGTTAGTGTTGCCTATATGTGCGCAGTGCCAGAATATGCTATGTCAGCTGCTGTAGGAGAAATAGAATTTTATCCTGCACTGTATTCTACATGACACAACACCAAACATCCACTTAAGATATTCAATAGTGGTACAAATGTTATGCAATAACTTTTCTGATTGGATTGAGACCACCTCCACATGAGGTAATTTCTTGCCTGGTACTGTAGTCATGATCTAAAGCTCATGGCTTCAATGGTTAATCCTTAGTGTAGAAGAAGCTTTTTTTATTTTCCTAAATGACCATGCTGCCAAATTGCCTTGTGAATGTTTTTATTTCTACTCTTAGACTGTTGCTGCTCTCAACTTAGGTCAGAGACGCTTCTGTGTACAGTGGGAAGCATCCAGTTCAGAGGTGCAATACTTAGTCAAAGTGGTGAGAACAGAGAACAGATGTATAGCTTTAGTGGTAGGACTCAACCTCGAACTCAGACCCAAATCCTCATGATTCCGGTTCACCATTAGATTCTCACTCAGTGTTCACGAGCATAGATATATGACGAGTGATTGGAAGCCACAGTTACCAAACTGTACCCAACTTCATGCTTTGTAAATTTTTATCTTCCAAACATTGCTTATGAGCAGGCATGGTTGTAGTCTGACATGTGAGGAAGAGATGCTTGAAACTGGGAACTGGTGGATCATGAAGAAGTTGAGTGGTTTGTGTCTCCCTACAAGTTTCAGCACTGCCAGGATTTGTGAGATTTCTATTCATGTTTATTTGTCCCAGGAGTTGACACCTTGGATGCAAAGTCAACCAATCATTCTCCGTTGTACTTATTCTGGGATTTTTGAGCTCATTGAAACTTATTTGCGAGTAACTGTTCTCAGCTGGGGGGCGTTCCTATCTCTCCAGAACTTCAGGCAACTTTAGGCAATTGCTGCTTCAAGATTATCTATTCTAAGCAAGGACTGTAGATGTCACTCAGTGGTAGAGCACATGCCTAGTTATATTTAAGGGCCTGAGTTAGTTTACTTTGTAACACTACAAAGGAAAGCAAAAAAAAAAAAAATAAAAAAAAAAAAAAAAGAAAGAAAGCAGGCAGGGTGGCAGCAAGAAAGCAAGAGAAAAGAAAAGAAAAGAAACTTTAAACCACCATAATAATTTCTTAAATGATTACATGGGGCTATGATCTAATGCTACCTCAAAAAAATTTATCAAGAAGTCCATGTCCACATAGGAAACTTTTTCATCAGTTTGATTGACCACTCTGATATTATAAGAACAAAATAGCTATCAATTTGTTAGAACTGTTAAAAATAGGAAACCACTAGTAATGGATTACCAAATATTCTTTTAATAGCATGTGGGAGAGGTACAGATATTGCTATTGAAAAGCTTGCAAGATCTGAAATTAAGAAAGAAAAAAATACTCCAGCCCTCAATAAACTGAGGCCAGAGGAGGCAGCCTGTGATACAGAGTTATGGAGATCTTGTCTTTTAAAAAAAAGTAGATTTTAAAGGTAGGATCAGAATGACTCTAACATTTGCTTAGTTTATGACAAATAGGTGAACATGTATTTTAATTTCAGAGAAAAATGTGGAAGACTTCAAAGGTCACATCAATTTTTCCGAGCAGTAGTATAAAAGTATCCTTTACTATGGAGCTATCTCTCTCTGCCCCCCCCCTCTCTCTCCCTCCCCCCTCTCTCTTTCTCTCTCTCTGCATGTATTTATACTATGCTATGGTATGTGTATGGTGGTCAGAAAAGAGCTCTTTAGAGTCAACTCTCTCCTTCTACCTTGACAAGGATCCTAGGGGTGGGACTCAGGTTGCCCAGCTTGCTCAGCAAGTACCTTTAGATCTGCTGAGTCATGTAACTGGATCAAGAAGACTTATAATTTCATGTCATACATTTTGGGATTTTCTTTACCAGAATGTGTTGTTATTGTTGTTGTTGCTTTTATTACAGAGGAACAATTAAAACCCAACAATAACGGTAGGAAATTTAAAAATAGACATTTTTTTGCATGTCACTGTTTGAGACAGGGTCTCACTCTGTAGTTTAGACTTGCTTAGAAATAACTTTATAGTCCAGACTGATCTCAAATTTTTGGTAGTCATCATGCCTCAGACTTTTGAAGCAACAAGCATTTACTGATACTCTCCAAGAGCTCTTCTTGGGGCTTGGGATATAATGGTGGTCAAGACAAGTAAGTTTTACTCTTCCAGAGATGAAGTTTGCTAGACACAGAAAAAATGCACCTGTTCCAGGTTTTACTGGAAGTTAAATGGTAAGTTTTATGGTTACAGGCTATAGTAAAGGAGATCAGGAATGTAGTTGTAGAGATTTGACCATAAATAGTGACCTAGACAAGTAACATTGAAATTTAACGTTTAAATAAATATTTGTGAAAAGAAGAGGCTGTCTATGTGGGCATTCAAAGGAAAAGCATTCCAGACAGAGGGAAGCACCTTCTGCAAGCATCTCAATGTAGAGACATTGTGGAATAGTCACACAATGGCCAAAGGAGGAGTATAAGGAACATAGAAGATGAAGTCAGAGAAGAAGCCCAAGCATGCAGGTACACGCATACCATTCTTGGAATGTTGGTCTCTGTTGTGAGATGCAGAGCCACTGCATGCTTTTAAGCTGACTGCAAGCAGATCTTTATCTTGTAGAGTGGTGTGGAGAACAGAAGATAAAGAGCAAATGGGCAAATATGGAGACCAGTGAGAAGCTGTTAAGGGAAAGCAAAAGACCAAGATGGCAGTGATGGAAGTAATGGGAACTGTCTGCCTACCAGGAGTACTTTGAAGGTATAACAATTTCAAAGTTCCTAGAGGAATATAAGGAGAGGCATTGAGCAGCATATGTATTTATTCATTTATAGGGGTTTCCTCTTAAGAAGAACAAAGCCATGGTCTGTAGTGTTTCTCTTTCCCACACCATTTCTATCCCTCCTTATCCCCACCCTGGAGTCTAGTAAAAAGCCCTCCTCTTCTACAACTGCCATATTACAGAGATTACAAGATGAGAGATACCTGAGGAGCCCCTAGTGCTTTGGACCCCAAACTGTCAAGGCTCCCAAGTGATTTGATCCACAATCTCTGTTTGACCGTCACTGTAGAAGAAAGTCAGTGTGATAATTGCCCAGTCAAATCCAGGCAACCCCTGACCTATGGCAGGAAGTAGTATAGAATTGTCATTGTTTGAAGCCTTTACATTTGGAGGTATTCTATGGCTCAGTGATAGGTAATAGAACAGAGTCAGACAGGACCTATGGGTGAGGATGCTCTAGATAGGTACACAGAAGGGATATGTAGGGAAATGCTTTTCTAATTGCTTTGTTCTCTTAGTGAAATGGGAGGCAAGGTAATTAGCTAAGAGTGATATGACAGGAGATGAGATGCTCAGGGGTTGGAGAGAAAGGAGAAAAGGAGAGAGCATAGAGTTGTCCAACAGACCATGAGTTGAACGGGGGGGGGGGTAATATTGTAAAAACTTGAAGCACTAAGGACCTTCCCACCAAACTCAACAAAACTGACATTTTAGTGTATTAAACCTCATTCCAGTCTTTATTACACATGCATGCTCTCTCTCTCTCTCTCTCTCTCTCTCTCTCTCTCTCTCTCTCTCTTTCTGCACAGCTATTATAGATTAGATGGTGTGATTATTTTCAGAAACTATCACAGAGTAGAATTCATGTTGAGAGTCATAAGTCATCTCTTTTTGTCTTCCCCCTTCTCTCCCACCCTCCCTCCTTTCTTTCTTTCTTGGTCTCCCCTTTCACTTTTTTACCCACCCACTCAATCAACTTATGAGAAGCCAGCACAGCAGGTATCCTCCAGGCCACAGCCTTCAGAATATGGGGCTCCCTCAGATACTTCTGGAACCTTCTTTCAAATTCCCAGAGCAGAACAAATCCAAACTGCCTGTGTCCAAAGCAAGTGTTGGAATTATCTTTCAGGGAGGCATGGAGGAATCAGGGAAAGAGATGGAAGGAGTGAAGGAGGGAGGGAGTTCAGTGAAGAAATTTCCAGGTAAGTTATACCCTGCTGGGGAACATGAGGCTGGATGGGCCTGGGTGATCCAGAGGTGATGGCAATCTGACTGGAGAGGAACAGAGAGCAGGGAGATGGGAGGAGTGAGTAGAAGCCCTTGAACTTCAACTGGACCTTTGCTAAACTGATAACACTGAATGGTGTGTTAATGTGACCTGTCATAAGTGAATCGCTCTAGGGGTAGCCCAAGGGCTGTGAATATGGAAGTTGCTCTTTACTACAAATTTCCATAATAGATTTATAACAAAATAGCTTCTTTTCACAAATTTTGAAATATTTATGATCATATGCTAGTCTCTGCAACATGTAGAGTCCCTGGGTACCAAACTCCTGTTGCATTACAAAAAGGAAAGGCCAAGGCCAAGGATGTAACCCACTTTTTTAAAAGCACATTATTAAAAAACAAAAAAATATAGACTTTGTACCATTTCAGCTTCAGTTTTGAAACTAAAAGAATAAAATAATATACATTCTTAAGTAAATAGGCCTTCATCAATTGTGTGTATATATATATGTATATATACATATATATATATTATAGTAATCAAGGACCACAAGACATTAAACTGTTTGTGACCTTTAGGTTTGCATCTCCTTGATTTCCATAAACCACAGACTGGAAAACTGCTTCTGCAAAGAGCATTTTAGATTCTGTAAATCATGCAGCTCTGGACAACATTCACTTCATTGTCTAGTTGACCATCATAGTCCAAAAGCAGCTGTAGACACAAGCAAGAACACTATTTGGTGAGCTTGATGGAAATTTGAATTTAACATTATGGTACAATGGATTAGTAATTTCCCCATTGATAAGTTTCAATTACTTATTTATTTCTTTGCTTAGCAGCACTGAGGGTTGAACCTAATGCCTTGCACATGCCAGGCAAGTACTCCACCATTGAACTGCATTTATTTCTAGTGAATAACCCTCCATCTGCCCTCACATGAACAAACCAAACTCATTCGTAAACTTTTGTGAAATTATGTGATAGAAATAATCTATTCTTGGGTTTCAAAGAGGCTACCTGATTAATCTGGAATGATAACTTTTAATTCCGATAACTTTCAACTTTTAAAAACAATTATACTTAATGTAGTAAATGCCATATTGCACCCTTTATTTAGCCATGAAAAGCAGTCTCTGTACTTAAAACATTTATTTCACTTTTAAAACTAACTGCTTAGCCACTGCAAACAGTTTGGTATTTCTTTCTTCTAATGGTGATTGATTTCCCATCTATTCCATATAGAGAGGAACAGATTAGTAATAGCTAGTGCTTTGCCAGAAGGGAGATTTGGTTTTAAATTCTTAGTCTGCCATGTAAGAACTCTGACTTTCAGATATCACTTTACCTATAACTGGGCAGTTAAATCAGTTATAATGGTAGCTGGCGAGATGGCTCAGCTTTTAATACAACTCACCGCAGAGTTCCCTTCCCAGCACCCGTACCAGATGCCTCACAACTACTTATAACTCCAGGCCCTGTGAGTCCCACAGGGAGTTTTTACTTGAGCAGGCAACTGCTTGCATAGTACTCATAGACTTACACAGCCAAACACAAATGCACACACAGGCACACACACAGCCATACATAGTCATACACAAAGGCATTCACATAAATTAATAATGCTTAAATAAAACTTATATCTTTAAAATGGTTATAATTCATGGTTGTTTTGTAAAATAAAGGTATATAACACGTTATTTGTATAAACCATAACCATAAATTTTATCCAGTGTTGAGTAGTCCAACACTTGTCTAGTGTGTGCATTAAAAACATCAGAAAATAAACTGCCCTTACTATCACCTAACTTTGCTTTGTCTTTAAATTAAAATTACATTGCAAGTATCTTCTTAAATCATTCAATACTCTTTTTTTTTTCAAAATATGACTTTATGGCTCTATAACATTTCATTTGGTAAGTGTCCCACAGTGGTGAAACCTTTTCCTCTGGTGAGACATGTTTCCATTGTCTTGTTGCATATACTATTTTGGTAAATAGTTCACCACCTACAAGAAACTCTTTAACTAGAGTTTCTAGAAATGGAATTAAAGCATATGATGCAACTCTTGCCAAGACTGGATGTTTTCTCTTTCCTTTTGGATCATTTGTACTTCTTTTGAAATTGCTTTTAGGGGTTTTTGTGTCCAAATGCACAGATTTTCCCTTAGTGTGGACCATTAGTAATTCTTTTTGAAAATTGTTTTTATGATTCTTCATGTAAAAGTACACCAATTTTCCCTTAGTTTGTAGAACAATATCACAATGAAGCTCACATATGTTGAGTATCACTGGGTGAAAGTGTATGTCAAGCTTGGTCTTGGAAGAACAGAGAAATCTTAGAGGCCCAGCTTCAAGATGTGGGTTACAAGGACCATGTTTTCTCTTTAAACTCTCAAGTCTCAGTTTCTTTATCTGTGCCTCAGACCAGCTTTGAGGCCAAAACAGAAGCCTTGACTTACAGTAAGCAGCCAATGAATTAAACTCTTTTTCACTGTCCTTCTAGCATGCCACTCATAGAGGGGCAAAGACAGATGTGATCATGGGCACGCATTAAAATAGACATCTGAGTTTCTAGGAAATGAAACTCAAAGCAGTTGCTTCCTTTATAGTAGTGTGGTCTCATGGGTAATGCATCATTAGGCCTTAGACACTGAGTTTGGGACCAATGTAATGATCTGGAAATCACAGTGTGGTGCGAATGAATACCCTTTTATTGAGTCTATCGTGGGTGAAAAAAAATCATTTCAGAAGAAGCTTTTTCTGATTTGGTTTTGGTCTACCTAATTACCACGTGCAAAGGTTCTGTACAATGTATATAGCTTCACTGTGTCTCTGTAAGATGACCAAGAAGAGATCATAATGCTCACATGGTCAAAGAAAATGAATTTCAGAAGACTGAGCTGAAATGTACATTGTCTCCCAGCTCAGCATGGTCAGACCCAGCTTGACTGAATTTCAGCCAGACTTCTGGGAGGCTTAAACCTTGGTATGAGGGCTTTTTGCCTTCTTTGTTTTGCCTAGCTTAAGCAGTGATCTTGTTAAGTCATTTTATTAAAATCCCTACCTTGGTTTATGACCACACCCCCACCCCAACATCTTCCATGCCCCAGTCCCCACTGGATCTGAGCATTCTCACTCCCCTCTTCCCCTAGGATATGCTACAGCATCCTGGCCAGCCTCCAACAAGAATTTAATCAGGCCACTTTAGCTAGAACCCCGCTCCCCCCCCCCATGCCTGAAGTTTCCTCTTAGTACTTTTCCATCGACTGACTGCTGCCCATCCTTTGTTTTAAATCCTATTTGTTCTGTTTGTGTTAGGAATTGAGTTCAAATGCATCCTGAGGCCTCTACCCTGGATATGTTCATTCTGAAAACTCCATTTAATCTAATTGTAAACTCTGAGCATCTTTGACAGCAGTGGAACGGGGGGGGGGTCCCCCAAATCCCTGTTCTACATGTCTCCTGAATTCGTCCTTTCTGTACAGTCACTCAGATAGCTAACATATGCTAGAAGACACATTAAGTCACTTCAGGGACCTGCATTGCTTTAAAGATCAAACTGGAGAATTAAGAAAAATTGAAATTCTCAATTCAAACATCTACTTTTGTTCACTTCAGTATGTATTGAGCTTGTAGGAGGTTGGATAGAGCAAACAATGACTAATCTCAAATTGTGAAATACTACACAGATTCATTTTGATTATGAAACATCGTTAAGCAGTTTCTCCTAGGAAGCAACACTCTGGTCATGGGACCCAGGGACTCCAGGCAAGTGTTGTACTGCTAAGCTACATCTCCATCCCTGAACAATTCCTAAATAATTTTCTTGCCAACTGATTGCAGTTCTTAGCACAAAGATTACCAATGACAAAATCAGGCTCCATAAACTGTTCTTACCATTTTCAGTTTTCTTTCAAAATGGAATCAAGAGGTCTGGTGGAGGAGAACAGAGTCAGAGATGGACCAGGATCATCCTGAGAAGGGACCCAATGGCATCTGCAGTGAGAAACAGAGACATCCAATGTGACACTTAAAGGCAGCAAAGACACACTGGCAACATTGTTTTATAAATGTGTTGTTGAGAATACGTATAGAATTTATTTCAATAGAGTTAGATACAAGAAAGACAGACTCCAGGAAACTGTTTCCAATCTGACTGAAAGTCTGTCTTGGAGGCATTGACATTTTAGACTACAACATTATTTTCTTTACATTCTAAAATATTTTTTGGCATATGGTTTGGATTCCTTGTCTTTCCATCCCCATTCCCTTGCAACAGCACATACATCTACTTACTGAAATTATCTCAATGTGTCCCAATGTGTAAAATACTTTTCTTGAAGGCACGGAGTGGTTCTATATGTGGAGTCCTCTGAGACAGAGAGAAGGCAACAGAAAACCCAGACTCGCAGAGCCTTTGAGCTGCATGCTTTGGGGTTTCCAAATACGAAATTGAGACTGGGTAGCTGGAGGAAGGCAGGAAGGAGCATGACTACTTAAGCCACCCCACACGCGAGGTTTGCAGAAACACCAGGTTCCTCTTATTTTTATCACCAGTTTTGAGGCAACATCTCTAAATCCAAACAACCTGATATAACAATCTCTCTTTTTGTTTAAAAGCAGGGATTTATAACTTTGGCACTATTGAGTGTGTGTGTGTGTGTGTGTGTGTGTGTGTGTGTGAGAGGGGGGGGAGAGAGAAAGAGAGAGAGAGACAGAGAGAGAGACAGAGAGAGAGAGAGAGAGAGAGAGAGAGAGAGAGAGAGAGAGAGAGAGAGAGAGAGAGAGAGAGAAGAGAAGAGGGAAGAGGGAAGAGGGAAAGAGAAAAAGAGAAGAGAGAGGAGAGAGAGAATGTGGTATGTGTGAAGGTGAAGGTGCATGTGTGTGAAGAGGCTGGAGGAGGACTTCAAGTCCACATTCTATCACTCTCTACTGTACCCTTTTGAGACAGAGTCTCTTACTGAATCTGAAGCTAGACTGGGATCAGCTAATCCTAGAAATCCTTCTATCTCCACCCTTCACAGTGCTGATATTAGAGACATTATGCCATAATCACCACATTACTAGGGTTCTGGGGATTCAAGCTTTAGACTTGTGCTGCAAGTGCTCTTCTCCACTGAACATCTCGCCAGCTCACTATTGACATTTTTGATAGCATCATTCTTTGTTATATTGTAGGATGTATTCATGCCCCATCTCTCTAGAAATCAACAGCACTGCCTTCTTCTACTTGTGACAACCACAGGTGTCTCCACAGATTCGAGAGTATGCTGTGACGGGGCTGTGTGGTTTAGGTTGAGAGACGCCACTTTATAAATATCTTTGAAACAAGTCAGAATTGATCTTGCATGGTTTTGGGTCCTGTCTGAAGGGACACTGATTTTTGAGTGGTAGAAAAGCTACCAGTTGGGTCCCTCACTTTAGTTTCCAAAAGTTAGCAATACTTGCAGTCTGGAGCAATATAAAGAAAGATTTGCTTCTCAAAAGTGTCCCTCAGAGAAGTATTTCCTCCTGTACTGATTATAGAAGCCTTTTGTGGACAAACAAATTATTGTAGCTTTGTTTAAAGTTATTTAATATACCCATTTCACCAAGAAAGAAGATGCAGTGATTAGCATCTGGAGAACACCTAAAATTAGCCAGGGTTAATATACTGGTCTGCATTAGTACCCCAAGTTAGCTGAGAAAATATTGGCTACAGGTAGACCACATTTGCTAAAGGCTTGTTATGTTAAAACATGCATCTGTAATTGGTTCATATTTATGTCATTAAATACTGAAAATAATGGTACAAATGTCTTCGAAAGTTTTTTTACATGTCTTTATTTTACTTTATGTTTATTATTGTTTTGCATACATGTATAATATTTGTGTATCCTGTGTGTGCCTGGTACCTGAGGAGGTCAGAAGAGGGCATTGGAGTCTTCAGAACTGAAGATGTCCTCATGGGTAGTGAGGAGGAGCCAAAGTGTGTTGTTCAATTATAGGGACCAGAAGCCAATATCTTGAGACTGAGAATTTAACACAAATCCTGATTTCTAGTAAGGCAGCTGCTTTCTTCTTCTTTTGTTGTAGCATGCCAGTAGCACCAGAAATAAACTTACCACTGAAACAATCCAGATGGTACCCTCTGCTTCTGCTTTTCATGAGCAATGATCGAAATTAATAGATTTTAAGGGAATTAATGATTTCTTTAGGTGACTCTGACCCCTAACAAGGGAAAACTGGGAAATATATAAAAATTAACAGCCTTCTTACTTAGAAACAACAACTGATTTGAACTGGTTCTGGAAGAGGAGAGGCCACTGAAGCAGGGGAATCTAAAGAGTGTGTGTGGAAAAAGAAATGATAGGAAAAGCATGCAAGGAATTTGGGTGGTGTGACAGATAAGGGAGGTTGGAGCCTGAGATATGCAAACAACACCTTGCTAGCGCTGCTGTCTGATTGGGTTTCTGCAAAGAGAAGCTGTATGGAGGATAGAGTCTTTCTCTCTCCATAGCGGCTTCCCTCTATTTGTCTGGGATTGGTTGTAACACTTATCTATTGATGTTCTTGTCCCTCCTGTGGTGTTGGCCCAACCCCACACACACTAAATGCTAGTAAGTGCTCCTTGCCTTTGCTGCTTCGAGTTCAAATTAGGAATGCTCTTCTCTGAAATGCTGCGTCATCCCTTCTTATTTCCTTAAATCCGGCCCCATGACATATCCACTGTGCTGAACTCAACAGTTTCTAAAACGAATGTGATATTAGTTTCCTGTCAGGGCTGTGGAAGCTGTAAACACATAAGTGACATGAAATATATTGGTACTGGAGAGAGTGGCCACAGTACTATGAAGGAAATGCAAGTTTTGTTTAAATTGATTTGTAGTTGCTGTGCAATCTCAATCAAATACCAACAGGATTTCATGAGAAACTTGCCAGATTGACTTCAAATGGGGGCATTTGGAGGAGTCAGGCCTTTTTATTCAATAATATAAGGCAGCATTATCTGTGAATGTCATCTTCTTTTGAATAATGAAGGGCACATTACTAAGTGTTCTGCGTTTGAGTCTGATAGGGTAAAATCCCATTTGTGAACAGCCAGGTAATTATGAATGAAAAAAGTGCTAAGTTGAAGGCTTCTCCCCTAGATCTATGAATCAATTTCCATAATGCTGCAGTGCTAACGCCCCAGAATTCCAACTTAGCGAGGAAACAGAAAAGTCCGAATTAGCTAACAGTTCACATTGAGGTATTAACGTCACTTCAATGGCAAAAGAGATTACTCAGATTACTCAAGCAACTGGCCCGGAGTTTTGAAAACAGGAAAGATATTTATTGCACTCAATTACTTTCTTAGGATCCAAAATGTCTTTAAACACACGACACAGCCTACTGAGAGTGCTGAAAGAAACCTCAGGAGGGCTGGAGAGTTGGTGTAGTGGCTCAAAGCACTGGCTGCTGTTTCAGAAGAACTGGGAGTGATTGTCAGGACCATCATGGCAGCTCATAATCATCCAGAACTCCATTCCTAGGGCATTCAAGTACTTTTCTCTGACCTATTCCAGTGGGCACCGGGCATGCGTGTGGTATGAATACGTGTATATGGACAAAACACTCATGCACGTAAAATAATAAAATAAAAAAATGAAACCATAGAGAAATTATAATTTTGAAGTGTGAAAGTCCTTCTCAGTATACAGACAACAACAGAGAGCCACATCTGATGTCTTGAAAAGATGGAGCAGCCAGACATTGGTGCCACTCGCCTGTAATCTTGATACTTAGGAGGCAGGGTAGTTGTAGGACAACTTGGGTTACATAACGTAAAACTTTGTCAAAAAAGAAAAGGATAATGGAAGGAAGAAGGGAGGAAGGGAAGGAGGATGGGAAGGGAGGGAGGAAGGAAGCACAGAAGGAAGGAAGGAAAGTTGAGTTCATAAATGACTAAAAATTAAATCTAATTACTTACCCACAAAGAGAAGGATAATGCTATGCAATCGGAGACTTCCATGCCAAGGTCCTGAGAGATTATGATTTTTTATATTCTGCCCCCCTTGTATTGCTATTTATCCTCGATTCACATCTCTTAGTTACCCAATGGCATTACAGTCCCACAAATCTTGTTCATATTAGGTGCTTAAGAAATTGCTCTTTATTGATGATGAAAGTGATCATGCATATCAAAACAAGTATGAATTTTGAGAGAAAGAGCATCAGGCAGATTCATTGATTGAAGTGACCAGAAATCTTATTGAGGCCACTACCAGGTTGAATTAACTAGTTTAATCAAATGCAGCCTTCTGTGTCATTCAGAATCAGTAAAGCATGTTTTCTTCACTTCTGGTGCAAGGTACATACTCACCCTCACCCTCCATTACCTTTCTCCTTCCTTCCCCTCCAATTAGTCTCCTTGTTGCTCAGAAAGTTTCATTTCTACATTCAAGTCATCTGTAGACATGTGATTCTATGTGTCCATAAATTCTTGGATGCACAAAGGAAAGAAAATGCAACATTTGTCTTTTTGAGACGGATGTAATTCCTTAATATGATGACCTCCAGTCGCATCCCTTTTCCTGCAATTGGCACAACTCCATTCTTTTTTATAATTGTAAAAAAATCTCACTGTGCATATATACCCACATTTCCTTTAGTCACTCCTCTGTTGATAGACTTCTTGGCTGGTTCTGCAACTTGGCTATTACGAACAGTACTGCAGTATGTGCTGATGTTCAAGTGTCTCAGCAATACGTGGACTTGAAGTCTTTTGGATAAATATACAGAAAAGGTGTAGGTGGGCTAGATGACAGTTCTAGATTTGTTACTTTTGTTTTTTGTTTTCCTGAGGAGGAGGGCGATCTCGATATTGATCATCATACTGACTGTGCGAGTCTACATTCCTGTCAGCAGTGGCTAATGGCTGCCTTTTGCTGTTATACTCCCTGTTTGCTGCATGTTTTCTTGAGAATTGTCATTCTGGCAGGGGTCAGGTGGGACCGCATGTAGTTTTTATTTCTGTTTCTTGGTGGCTAATGAAATTGAGTACCTTTTCATATTTTGACTGGTTATTTGCATTTCATGTTTTTTGATAGCCATGTGCTCATTCAATTAGCCCACTTATTGACTAAGTTGCTTGAGTTCCTGTTCTTTGTATCCTCTGGATGTTAATCAAGTGTTGTCAAGTGTTTAGCTAACAAATATTTCTCCCTGCTCCATGTCTTGTCTTTGTTTCCTTTGCTGTGCAGAGCTGGTTCTTTTTTTTTTTTCACAAGTTTCTGTTTATCAATCGTTTGCTCTATTTCTTAATCAACTGGAACTCTACTCAGAAACTTCTTTTAAAAAAATGCTTAGCTCTTATTGCATGTATATAAGCTGCCTGTATATCTTTATAGTACCTGCTTGCCTAATGGCCACAGAAGCCAGAAGAGAGTGTCAAAATTGGAATTACAAATGATTGTAAGGGGCCATGTGGATGCTGGGAATCAAACCCAGGTCCTCTGAAAGAGCAGCCCTTCCTTTGAACAGCTCTGCACAATCTCCAGACCGTCCTTCACTACAAGAATGTCTTAAAATGAGTTCCCTCCTCTTTTTTTTTTCTCTACCAGCTTTAAGTCCATCTCTTACATTAAGGTCTTTGGGCCATTTGGAGTTGATCTTTGCGCAGTGTGTGACATGGAGATCTAGTTGCCTTCTGCTACATGTTGATATCTAGCTTTCCCAGCACCATCTGTGTAGAGGTTTTTTTTAATCTCTCAAGTATATTTTTTATATATTTATGCATAATCAGGTGATCATAGTTATGTGGCTTTATTTCTGAGTTCCCCACTCTATTCTATTGGACTGTGTCTGTTTTAGCAGAAAATAAGCATAAAACATTTTTATACTGAATAAATCAATTGAGTACTTAAGTAAATAAATGATAAAAAAGAAAAGAGAAGACATACATACATACATACAGAAAGACAGACAGAAAGACAGACAGACAGAACAGTGGATTGAGTGGATCTCCTGGGTAAATACAAAGCAATGACTCCATTCACATTTCACAGAGGCCAGAGGAGGGCATAGGTTGTTATCCTCAGTTCTCTTTGCCTTATTGCCTTAAGATAAGGCACTGAACTTGAAGATTGCCATTCCAGCTTATCTGGCTGGCTAGGAAGCTCTTGGAACCTGCCTGATTCTGTCTCACAATTCTGCAGTTACAAGCATGCACAGTCAGGCCTAAATTTTTACATAGGTGCTGGAGATTCAAACTCAGGTCCTCATGTTTGCAAAGCAAGCACTCTTACCCACTGAGCCAGCCCTCCAGTATCTCAGACTTAGCTGCATCCCCATTTCCCTTATAAACTATATTTGCTAGCATATACTTTGTTTCATTCTTGCCTTTTAGTTGAAATTCCTTTTATATTTCAATCTGGAGAGCATCATTACTATAAATTCCATAGCCTTTCAGCACAGCCACAGAATATCCCTTGGCCTGAACACTTTACAGTATGATTCATCTTTCCTTTATTATGGACATATGGACAGTGTTCTAGTTAAGTTTGAGTGTCAACTTGACATAGCTTAGAGTTATTTGAGAAGGGAGTTTTAATTGAGTATTTCTTAGATAAGATTGCCTTGTGAGCATGTCTGTGGGGCATTGCCTTCAGTGTTAGTTGGTGTTGGAGGCATCAGAACCCTGTAAGCAGCACCCTTCCCTGGGTGGGTGTTCATGGACTATATAAGAAAGCTAAGCATGAGCCTCAGAGCAGCAAGCAGCATTCTTCCATGGTTTCTGCTTCAAATTGATGCTTGAGTTCTTGATCTGTCCTCCTTCGATGATAGACTGTGACCTAGAAATTTAAGCCAAATAAACCTTTTCCTCCCACAACCTGATATTGGTGATAACATTGTATCACAGCAACAGAAAAGGAACTAGAGCATAGTTTCTTATTGTTGGCATCACAAACCACTTAGTACAATTCTCATATAACTTTTCCTGGGGAGCTATGCATTAAAATATAGCCACACCATACAGGGCACTGATGACAGACCAAAGCAACCACCGAGCTCAAGGCTACCCAGGTGAATGAATGAGCGTAACTGGAGTTGTTTACAGGAACATGGGTGAAGGGTTTCTTACTGGAACACAAGCAACTTATGAATAGCTATACCACTGAAGAAGTGTACCTCTTTCTCCAATTGCTAATCATTTCTAGATCATTGAGGAGCGGAGGACCTTGTGTAGCTCATGAACGCCCTCCCTGATGAGCAAATGAGAATGGGCTATTTTGAGAGAATGTCCTGTGGGTTCTCATATCTGCTCTAATTTCAATACAGCAGCAGACATGTCATGTCTGGAAGACAGTGTTCACAACACAAAAATTCTAGGCATGGGGAAAGCCTTCTGTAGCATGAGTTGGTGCTTCTGGTTTGAGTGATGGGTTCTATATCACTGGCCAAATATTCTGCAGTGGAGTTAACTCAAGAGAAGTCATTGGATGGAGAAGGGAGAGATCGATTTTTGTGATCATAGGCTTCTTGCTCTTTAGAAGGCTTCATGTTTTCTCTTCTAAGTCTCTTTTCTTGTATATGTAGACACAACACAGTTACAAAACAGTCCCCAGATAGGAAACATTTAGTGCAGAATTGCCTAAATTAAGCAAATTGAGACATACTTCTATATAAAAAGTATCTGCTGCTTATCTGAAATTCCCATTTAATTGGATATCCTACATTTTGTCTGTCTGTGCTATTTAAAGGTTATATTTTAATCTAGAAATTAAAACCTTGATGGACTCAGACTGAACTGTTTAAAATGAGAAGGAAAGTCATAATTGAACCATACCCAGAGTGGTAACTGAACAAAGTTATGTCTAGGGACAAAGCCTTAGGTCTGACTGACTCCCATTTTTTGTATTTGGTCCAGAAATGAACACCAATGTGGTTCAGAAAAACCTAACTGAAGCCTGTTATAGTAATGTATGACTATCATCCCTGAACTGAGGAGGCCAAGGCAGGAGCATTGTAAGTTCAAGGCTAGCCTGGCCTATATTGTAAGTTATTTCAAAAGTGTGTGGTGGGGATAGGAAGGAAATAAAAAAGGGAAGATAAGGAAGGGAGGGAGAAGAGGAGAGAGAGAGAGAGAGAGAGAGAGAGAGAGAGAGAGAGAGAGAGAGAGAGAGAGAGAGACTCAAGACCCGAACAACCGTGACATCAATATGAAAGGGGAAAACTTGTGGAGCCTCTATCCTAGATAAAGATCTATGGGCAACTAGGGAATGGGAAGAGTGGGAAAAATAGTCTTCCCTAGGGAAGAACCTCTCAATTGGCTGTGCAATACCAAGTGGCTGACTCTGAGATTATGTACATACAAGGTAATACTGTATAGACTGAGCAGGTTGTATCTATGTATTTAGGTATGTATGTGACAACTTTAAATAAAGGAGAGCTATGCATCTGAGAGAAAACAAGAGGAGGCTCATCAGAGGAGCTGAATGGAGGAAATAATATATAGTGTAATTAAAAAATTATTTAGAAAGATGAGAGCTGCCATGATACATGCCTTCTTAAAGCGGAAGAAATTCTTTACTGTTAAGCAACTACATAAACTTGGTAATTGAATTGCTCAAGTGAATACAATGAATAGATGAGCTCTTTCTTTCTCTCTGTCACACACACACACACACACACACACACACACACACTGCCTGATTTGGGAGAACCTGTGAGAAACAGACAGGTACCATTCCCAATGACTCCTATTCCTCTAGTTGTTTCTGCTCTCTGGTGATATTAGCCAGAAGATGTTTGATGACAAACATTAGACCTGGGCATGGTGACTCTCTCCTCTAATTCTAACATAGTGTGCTTCAAGCCATTCTGAGCCACAATATGAAGCTCTCACTCAACAACATGCAGGCCAACACACACACTGCATTGTTTTCATAAGAGTTCCAGACTTTGAACCTCATTAGATATACCTTAGGACATTTAAAACACAATAATCTTCTACATGAGATATTGACAGATACCTTGGGCATGCTCTTTGCAAATGGGATATGAAAGAGGAACACACACTACCTAATTCTTCATGTATGGTGTATTTTTGTTTTAGAATTGTAAAGCTCCACTTTCATAATTTTGTCTTTTGTTTGCTATGCCTCCTTTAAACTGCAATATGAAGCACCCTGATGCTTAGTTCTTTGGTTAAGTTTCATTTTACTAAGATATGAAAGTGCTGTGAAGACAACTGTGCCAGGACATGCAAATTATTGTGACACACATCTTCTTGGGGGCTGAAGGCTGGTTCTAAATACAAACGGGAGTTCACCAAATGAGTCTGAAGGCACAGATGTTTGGGAAGAAGGCACCTGATACCGGTCACAGAGTAGCTAGCTGACTTGGTTTCAAAGAATGGAAAGACTATTTTGGGATGAAATGACAATAATATGTGAAACTTAGCTATTTCTTGAAAATGCACCTATTAAAGAAAATCAGGGTTTAGGGCTACAGTACAGTGACAGGGCAATTAACTGCCTAACATGAACGTGAATGTGGACTTGATCCATCAGGACCACCATCCTAAAGGTGAGAATTTAAGCTCATTCAATCAGAAGCAGTCAATACATTTCCAATTAAGCTCAGGGGTTTTGCTACTGTTTAACCAGTCAAACACTTTAACCAGTCAAACACTTACATTCCTTTATTTTGGTGGTTATCCTACAGACCTTTTGTGTCCTCTTTGTGTTCCTTCTATAGTATTCCTGAGTCACTCTGGTTTGGAGCTTCTGAGGTATAAAATCTTGTGTATTGGACTCAACCCTTTGAAAACTGTCATGCTTCAATTTGTCTTTCAAGCAACGTCTTCATCCTGTTGACAGCTCCATAGAATTAGAGGTACCATCACCCTTGTCAATGTAAAAACAGAAGAGCTGCGAGGCAGCAATTGTTAATCCTAATTTGCCCAGAAGGAAGCCAATCCTTAGAGAAAAATAGATAAACCAGACTCCTGTCTTCTTACATTTTTTTTTCATTATGTGTATATGTCAGGTTCGTGCATGTGAGTGCAGTACTTGTGAGGTCAGGAGCTAGCAATAGGACCCCCTGCAAGTGGAGTCACATGTGGTTGTAAAGTACCCAGCATTGGTGCTACAACCTGAACCAAGGTCCTCTGCGAGACCACGTGTGCCCTTAACTACCAAGCGCTCTCTCAGGACCTCAGGTCTTCATTCAGTGGCTCACCTTCATATTTCACTGCAAGTTATGGAATCAGCCAGGACTGTAGCAAATGGTCAAGTTCTGCTTTATGAGTTTAAGGATTTCTTTCCCATATTTGATGTTACCACTCATATTACATAAGGTTATATTTTGCTTATCTGTTGATGGGTAAAAACCAACACAAATCTTAGGGTCTTAATACAGCACCAGTTTGTTCCTAATCCCACAGTGTTGGCTGCAACTGTGCTGTGAGCTTTTCAGTTTGTAACATTTGTGGTCTTTCAGGAGACCCTCTCCTATAAGGCTATCAATTAAATGGCTTTGCTTCTATCTATTGCTTCTGTGCAGGTGTTTGGGAAACAAAGAGATGGGCCTGTTGGGGCCAGACCAGTATTCTAGCTGCTTTGGCTACATGACCACTTCTCTTTTTTTTCAATGTGTATAACTCGGACTTCTTGTTATGGTGGCTAGATGTTAACAGCAAACATTTTAAGAGAAACCAGCTCTGGTGTACCACCAGCATATACTAAATATTTGCTTACCTCACTCTTGGTAGTATTTTATTTGTTACCCAAGGCCAAACTCAATATGGAAAGGTAGTCCATAATGACATGAATACTGAGAAGCATAGTCCATAAAGCTAATAACCCATCTCTTGGGGTTTCTAAAACATCCCTGCAAAGGAATCAATACATCAAGATCTGTTTCTGATTCTTTGAAGGATGTTGGATTGTAAACATCCGTGACCATGAAGCCTCAGTTGGGCACTGCAGTGCACTATGCAATCTCAGTACTCTGAAGGCAAAGACAGGAAGTTCACTAGTTCCCACCCAGCCTCCACAAAATACTGAGAACTTTGCTTAGTAAACAAAAACAAAGCAAAAGAACACTATACAGGGACTAGATAAATTGGTCAATGGTTAAGAGCACTTGCTGCTTTTGCTGAAGTTCCTAGCAGCACCCACATCAAGCAGCTCACAACTGTTCAAAAATCCAGATCCAGGGGGATCTGATGCATTCTTCTGTCCTCTAAGGCCACCAGGCAGGAAGTTGATGCAATACATACATGAAGGCACTCACACATAAACTTTGTCTTATTTACTATTATTATTGTTATTGTTGTTGTTGTTGCTGTTTGGGGACAGGGTCTTTTTTTTTTTTAATATGGAATGCTTCATGAATTTGTGTGTCATCCTTGTTCAGGGGCCATGCTAATCTTCTCTGTATTGTTCCAATTTTAGTATATGTGCTGCCGAAGCGAGCACGGACAGGGTCTTTTTATGTAGCCCTGGCTGTCCTGGAACATATGATATAGAAACATATCTTTCTTTTTAATAATGCTTTATGGTTTATAAATGTTGTGTTATTAGATTTTTTTGAGAGAGGGTTTCATGTAGCCCAGGCTTACCTAAAATTTACTATATAATCAAAAATGGCCTTGAACTTCTTATTCTCTTTATTAACCCTCTATATCCTGCAATTACAAGCATGTCTCTTGTTCCATCACATCTGATTGTGGATTTACAGAGTTTGTACCCAAGGCTTTCTGCATGCTAGGCAAGCACCTATCAGCTGAACGATACCCCAGTTCATACTTTTAGAACATTAAATAAGAGAAAGTGTAATATGCTAAGAAAAAGTTCTAAAACAAGTATTCACTTGGATATAAATCACTCTTTAGCCATTGATAATATTGCACATTTTTAATATTTCTTCTCCTTGAATTTATTAAAATAGGATTAATGAATGCTGTCATAGTTACTTTTTTGTTGCTGTGAAAAGATATCATGACCCAGGCATCTTGTAGAAGAAAGCATTTAATGGGGGCCTATAGTTCCAGAGTGTGAGTCTGTGATCATTATGGAGGCAGAAGGAGGGGAGGAGGGAGAGAGGGAGAGGGGGAAGGGGGAGGGGGAGAGAGAAGGGGAAGAGGGAGGGAGAGGGGGACAGAGAGGGAAAAGGAGAGGGAGAGGGAGAGGGAGAGAATGGCAGGAGCTTTTCAAACCTCAAAGCTTACCAGCAGTAGTACACTTCCTCCAACTAAGCCATACCTCTTCTTCCTTCCCAAAGAGTTCCACTAACTGGGGACCAAGCCTATGGGAGCCATCCTCATTTAAACCACCACCATTGCCTACTGTCGAGCCATGCAAACATAGGAGACAGTTTAGTACACACAGATTCCCATTTTACTTTGAGTCATACACACACACACACACACACACACACACACACACACACACACACTCACTCCTTGTAATTGTGCACCAGACAGGCTGTTTCCTTCACTTGCATGTTCAATGCATACATATCCTCCTCCAAACAATATACCTAGCAACTTTAGAATAACCTCCACCTTCCATCTGCGTCAGCTACATGTACTTCCATTATCTTAACAATAGTCTTGGGAGTCCATAACTTCCCACCTTAAAAGATGGGGAACTATGGCAATCAATTGTCCCAGGTTTCCCAGAACTGAAGAGTTTCCAGAGATATCAGACCTTCACTTCAAAGTCCCAGACAAACCAAAATAAGTTGGTCACTCAATAGAGGAAGATAGAGGAGCAACTGTCTATCATTCCCTTATTGGAACCACGGTCATCAGTGGGTCCAACTATTTCAAGTAAACCTAGAATGATAAAATTGCTGGGGCATTGGTGATAATCTTCCCTTACATGAGTTTTGCACAGACATTTAAGTCTCACAGAAGTACAGACACTTTTCATGAGATCACAATGTGCTTATAGCATGTCAGGACTAGACTCCAGTTTGCCACATTCCCCATTGAGAGTATTTCCCATGTCTTTCCTTTTTCAGGCATTCTCATTTCCCATTTTATCACACTCTTAAAATGTAAAATGAGTTCAGCTGATTTATCTTTTGGCCGTGGAACTCAACTGGGCATCGCTTTCAACTGTACTTCTGATAGGATTGTGATGGAAACCTGTAGCACAACCAGCTTGTACAAGGCCTTGACGGAGCAGCTTCTCCATGATCACAAGGCATTCATCCCTACCTGCCATTTCTGCAGCCCACTGGGAGTGTTTCCTACATGCAGCTATTTGTTATTGCCTCAGTGCTACCTTTGGCTCAGAGAGGCATGTGAGAAGACCAAGTATTTACTCCTTCTACAGTGGTAGGCAAGTTGTATCCCCCTTTAGGCTAAACACCCACAAAACTAATGACTGTCTTGATTCTTCCTGTCTTACACCCATTTGAAGATATAGTTACAATGGCTGCTCTAAAATTTAAACTTAGGATATAATCTGAACTTTTGTCTGTGTAAGAGTGTCCTGCTCTTGTCACTGATTTATCCCTTTAAGACAGGTTCTCTCTTACTGAATCTGGAGCTAGGCTGGCAGCAAGCAAGCCCCATCACCTTCCTGTATCCACTCCTCAGAGTGCTGGAGTTACAGGCATGTGAGTGGCAACATCTGGCTTCTTATAAACAAGCTAGGAGTTTGTCCTTGGGCCCTCATACTTGCATAGCAAGCAGTCTTAAGTGCTGAGTCATCTCTCTAGTCCCACAAGGTCTACAAGCAGATCAGTTCTAAGTAGTCTGTTGACTTATACACACAATTTAGATGAAGGATATGGCTATGTTTCTACTCCAAGCGCCTATCTACCCTCCTTCAAACACACCATGACCCAGTCTGTGCTGGAAAATGACTATTGCATTCTGGGCAATTCTATGGCAAATTACCACCTCTAACAGTGGTACCTTCACTAAGCCCTTACTGAGCTCCTGACTAGATTCAATGCTCCAAATTCCTCAGCCTTCAACCATCTCTACCACATTTGACCTGATGCCTGGAGTTCATGGGTGAATTAGAGGGGACTTCTATAAGGAATGAAACCCTTCCAAGATGTGGCAGCATTCTTGGGTACCAATGTAAATGTGTGTTTTTTCGTCCTCTCTTTTGCAGTACTTCTCCTTCTAAGTAACTCTATGGTGTTCTTTCCTTGCAGACTTGGTGGCGGTTCTTTGTATTGCATAGTGGTTTTGTTTGTTTGCTTGCTTTTTGAGACAGCAACTCATGTTTGTAGCCTTGGCTGTACTGGAGCTCACTATGTAGACCAATCTGGTCTTGAACTTACAGAGATCCATCTGCCTTCACCTCTTCAGTGTTGGGAGTAAAGGCATGTGCCGCATGCCTGGCTGTCTGGTGAGTTTTAAGGCCTTTGGGTGTTACTTCCACTCAAGCATTTCCCATACATCCAAGAAAATAATTGTGTATCTATCTTGTCCTAGGGCTAGAGAGCTGGTGCAGTCTATAAGGCACATGCTGCACAGAAGCATGAGGATGTGAGTCTGTGTCCCTAGAACACATGTAGAAAATGGCTTGGCAGCAGTTTGCCTGTTAATCCCAGCACTGGAGACAGATTTCTAGAGCTCACTGGCCAGCTAGTAGACCCAAATTAGTGAGCTCCATGGTTCAGGGAGAGATGCTGTCTAACAAACAAACAAACAAAAAACAAACAAGGCAGAGAAGAATTGAGGAAGAAACCCAATCCCAACTCAACCTCTGCCATTCACATTCGTGCTCACACACATGAACATGTACACACAAACGGACAAGCAGACACACACATTCGCACAACAGAGACATGCAATTATTTTGTTCCCACAAGCAAAATTTAAAGCATCACCCAACAGGGGGTGAGGGGACAGGAACCCTTTTGGGCATCCTTTAAAACCAAGCACATGGACAACTTCTATGTAGTCTCTACTGAAGTTTGGACTGCTCCAATAGATGAATAGTGAATTTCTCTACGTTGATGTATTATATACTGTAGTGATGTATAATATACTGTAGCTACATATGGATTTATGTGTGGTGGGGAGTGGGCATTTGCATGCCACATTTCCATGTGGTGGTCAGAGGAATATTCTTTCCTTCCACCATGTGGGTTCCAGGGACTGAACTCAGGTCAGCTTGGTGGCAGGTACAATCTCCCCAATCTTGGTCTTTAATTTGAAAGATAACCTCTAGAATGATCAATCTGGATGTGTTCGGTGGAGCAGCCATGATGCCTTGTGAGAGAAGATAGCCAATAAGTCCTTCACAAAGGAAAGGCTTCAAAATGGTGAAGAGGACATTTTAATTACTTCTGGCTTTCCTTTCCTGTTGCAAACTGGATTGTTAACATATAGTAATGAACACTCTCAGGCACTTCATCAGATCATTTCATCAAAAAACAGAATTCCAAAATGATGACATGAACTATGAAACAAAGTAGTCAGCATGATTTTATTGAAATGTCTTAGTAAACGGTCTCTAGTCTCTAAAACCAGGGCAAGCACTGCAAGGAATATATTCCTGAATTTAGTTGACATTGTATCTAAGAAAGGAAAGTTAGCATATGAACATCTACCAGTTGACTAATAAAATTTAGGTGGAGACTAAACAACTTTGGTATATTCACATTTTCCTGGCTCGCCTTTTTGGCTAGATATGCCTAACATGCTCTCCTTTCACATAGTTGGATAGAGCTGATCTGATTGGTGATTTCCCTTATGTTTCTTTACCACAAGCAGCAAGGGACAAGCAAGCTCTGAATTAAGGCTGCTCATGAGGCAGCCTTCGTCATTTTAGCCAAACTGAAATCAACAATATTTAAAACCGTATTTCCACTGTATAAGGCTCAGTCCAGTCTAATTAGTTCACAAATGTATTCAGAGGTACTTTAAAATACTAACTCAGGCCACATTAAGGACAAAAACCATCAGTTCTCAAATTCAGAGGACAACCAGGTAGACTTTTCTGGCAGGGTTTTAAATCTGAAGATTATTATTTTAAGATCCACTATACACATTTTCTCTTAGATAAAATAATTACCAACTGGCTTTTGTCATGCCAACGCTTTGGGACATGTACACACACACACACACACACACACACACACACACACACACACACTGAACTATCTCCATGTGGGTATGCACAAGGATGTCCTCAGCACAGCTACACAATCCAAGAAATGCAGACATCACACATTTGTAAACAGCTGCATCGTATCAAACAAGTTTTGACACGTCTAGCCAAGACTGTACAGACAGATTGTACCACAGAGCTGAGCATCCCAGGTGATGAGGATCCCTTTCTTCAGAACAGTTACAAATAAGGTATCGTCAAAACGCCAGTGTCTGTAATAACATAAATTATACTTTGTAACATCAATTTGACTTCTGCTCCTCTGATGTTCGAGAGTGCTGGTTGAGTGTGCTACTCAGATGGATAGGATTTTTTCTACCTGCAGAATTTAGAGTTGGGAATTTATCTACAATACTTAGCAAGTGGAAAAACTATTTTTGAGCATTCCTAAGCTTTAGGTACACAGGCAAATCCTCTTCTTTGTGAGAAGGAAAATGATAGGTTGTCCACTTTTAATGATGCTATAGAGAACTTCCTTATTTTGTTTGTTTTGGTTTTATGACACAGTCTCATCTCTGCAGCCCAAGCTGAGCTACAACTCACTGTGCCTAGGCTGGCCTTAAACTTCCTGCTTTAGTTGTAAAGTGCTGGGATTATGAGCATGGACCTCCACACTTCACTAAAAGATCATTTTATCAAGAATGCCATCCACAATGAGATCCTTCTTCACCATGCTTTTTGAACCATTTCTTTTAAGTTTATTTTAATGGAACAGCTATTTACTTTTGCATCCATGGTTTTGCAACCCTCTCCTATCTATATTTTAGCAGCTTTAGAAATGATAACTAGTCATTAGAGATTCACCACTTCTGATGACATAGGACCAAAGAACATTTAACTCAAGCTCACTAAGCACTGTTTGAATAAGTATATTTGGTGGCACTCTTAAAACCTCCCCATTTTATGTATGTGAAAAAATAAAATAATAATCAACCTAAAATATGTGAGGGGTTTCAAGGAGTCTTTCTTTTGGTGGACATCTAAAACAAGAAACTATTGGGGAAAGTGGAAAATAAAGGCTATGGCTAAAGTCTGAGAATAAGATGATAGAACATGAGCTGCATCCTAAAGAGAAATTCCCCTGGGATAGACAAAGTTGTACATCAGTGTGGCCGAAAACTCATTAACTACATCCTGAAATGGTATTCAAATCACAGTGATCACTGATTATAATTTGGGAGTTTCAGGTAAGTTGACAGTTATGACATATCTTCTAAGTGGCAATTTAAAAATGATACAGCCTTATATTATCTTTAATATGTCTAATATCTACTAAGAAAAGTCAGTATGTCAGTGACTATTTTAGGCTCAATAAAATTCAGTCCTGATAAAGGACAATAAAATAAACTCAGTTATCATTAAAAAAAACCAAAATTTCAAAATTCGTGATACTATAAATTTTCCAAGGCTCTCTCTGAAGTAAAGGATATTTAGGATTTTCCCCAAATACCCACAGGCATTATTATATATTTGCACAGAAGACTTTCATTTGAAATCACCTTTGGCAACCTCAAAATATATGTACGACAAATTTCCACAATGGGATTTTAGGCTTAAAAGTTGTTGCCTCAAAGTACTAAAAACGAATGAGGGAAAAAATTATTTCTCATTGATACCAGTTCATCTAACGACCAAATAACCACCACCTTCCTCTGCCCTCCCCCAGAACTGGAAAGTAGTAGTCTTGAGCTTTAGAAGGAGAGACAGAGGACTCTCAGAGTGTACATAGATCATATGCTTTTGCCAGTGATCATCGTAGAATTGCTGAGTCCTAATGCTAAAACAGCAGGCAGACGAAGACAGTAAGAAGTTGGAGGAGACTTGCTCCACCTTCAAAATTCCAATCCAGACTACAGTGGGACGTGGCTGAACAGATAGGACACGGATTCCCCATTGTGGGTTCTTCGGATAGCCTCAGCCAGGATCATTGAAATGTCAATCACCTGAATAACAAGGAGAAACACAAAAGATAGGGAGTGAGTTTTATTTCTTGAAAAGCTGAAAAGCCAGAAAGCCTACAAATGTATATGGTATGCTTTGGTCAAACCTCCTTCAGCCATTTCTTTGGGGAAAGACCAACAACTGTGGGTTTTAGCTTCAAATACATCACAGCCAGCTGAGCCAACTGTCAGTTCTTGGGAAGATTTTCAGTGTGGACACTCAGGGATGCTGCTACTCACAGATGGTCCCTTCTTAGGACACTGGTTGTTTAAAACTTAGTTTTCTTATTCATTTGCAGAGGATTTTCTCTAGAAAATATAGCAAATCTTTTTTTTTAAGTTATAACTTTCATTCTTAAGCTTTTACTATAATCCCAACATCTGTTTATAAAACACAGCAATTTTTTTTTATAGAATATAAAGCAAATCTTACACAAGCTACCTTTTTACTTGGCTACATATCAATTTGGAATACTAACCAGTAAAATTTTAAAAATTATTTTTTTTATGTTTCTTTTTTTTTAAGATTTATTTATTGTTATATGTAAGTACACTGTAGCTGTCTTCAGACGCCCCAGAAGAGGGGGTCAGATCTCATTACGGATGGTTGTGAGCCACCATGTGGTTGCTGGGATTTGAACTCAGGACCTCTGGAAGAGCAGTCAGTGCTCTTAACCGCTGAGCCATCTTTCCAGCCCCCCAAAATTCTTTTTTTAACCGTTGTCATCATCATTAGTTTTTGTGTGTGTGTGTGTGTGTGTGAGAGAGAGAGAGAGAGAGAGAGAGAGAGAGAGAGAGGGAATTTTGCAGAGTCAGTTTTCTCCTTCTACCTTTAAGCAACTTCTGGGAATGGAACTCAGATGGCTAGGGTTGTGCAGTAAGTGTTTGCCTGTCAAGTCATCTCACTGGCCCCAAGAATTGTTAAAAACATTGAGTGTCTGTCATGATAAAAGCACAATCATGACCATCATTTAACTCTGGGGCCAGCAAACTACTTTTCCTGTAAAATATCAGAAAGTTAACAGTTTTGGGTTATCTCTGCATCAAACATTCAGTTCTTGATTGTGGTGCAAAAGCAGACACAGGCCACATAGGGGTGAAACATGAGTATGTGTCGGTAAAACTTTAAAATACAGAGGTGGCAAAGAAGTGGCCTTTGGGGAGCAGTTACTGAAGCACTATCGAGCAGGCATGAAAACTAAAGGGGGCATTATTCTGAGAATTTTCAAACTTATTTCCTTGTGTGCGAAAGACCTCTTTTTTCCCTCAGCTGGAGCAGAAATCATGAAAAGCACCACTGCGTTCCATCTTCATGCTTACTGAGGAACCAGGGCTTCCAAGAACACAGTGACTGGCCAGGGGTCACTGAAAGATCAATTTGAAACAGAAGCTGCAGTGGTGTGAAGTGACTACCACTCTGGTAGTTTGTGGGCATATAGTCAGTAGGGCCATGAAGAAGTAGGTCACTATATATGCTTAGTACAGCCAGTTACTCTGCCCCCACTCCATTTTCAGGAGACGCTTTACCTAGGGATAGAGTTGTTGGCCTATACAGTAAGTCTATGTTTAACTTTGTTTTTCACTGTGGGCCATGCTAAGCAAGTACTACATCAAGCTATTTCCCTACTTCTCTTATTGTTTTATAGTGTGATTTCAGTCATTTGCCATATCTTTTCTTTCTTTAGGTCTACTATTGGTGCCAGTTGTTATTTCCTTTTGTTTGTGAGACAAGATTATGTGTAGCTACGGTTGGTCTCATGATACTCCTGCCTCTACCTTTCAAGTACCACCCTATATAGATCATTTCCTGTTTCCTTTTTACATTTTTTTTAAAGAGATAATACCTCATCCCTCCTAGGATGGCTTTGAATTTGAAGATGACTTTGAGTGCTTGATCTTCCTATATCTACCTCCTCGAGTGCAGGAATTATAGGTGTACATCACCATGACTACTTTATTTGGTGCTGAGGCTGGAACACCCAGACTCATGCATGCTATGCAAGCACTCTACCAAGAGCATTCAATCCCAGCCACCTTTCCTCTCCATTTCCTTCCTTCCTGCCTGCCTGCCTTTCCTCATTTTTATCATTTGCTATTTCCAAATAGTGACCATTCACCTCTCAATTCTGGCCTTTCTGAGGGATCTAATATGACTGATATTCCATTGGGATGAGAAACTTTGGTCTCTGCTAGCATCTGCCTTAGCAAACAAAAGGCTGGATAATATTGAAGGGTCTGAAGCAGGTGCTTTGATGCGTGGATCAGTGTGGGGTAAAGAAAGTACCTGAATTTTAGAGCAGTGCTTCATTTTGTCCTCTTGTGGAATTGTGTTGGTGACAACGACAGCTTCAAAGGCAGCATTATTTATTCTGGAAATAGCTGGCCCAGAGAAGATTCCATGGGTAAGGATAGCATAAACTTTGGTGGCACCAGCTGAGAGTAACCTGCACAATAAAAGACAAACAGTTACTAGACGTAGTGTACACCTGTAACCCTAGCATTAGGGAGGCCAAGACAGACAGGAAGACTGTGAGTTCAAAACAAGCCAGAGCTACTGAGCACGGTCCCATCTCAAAAGAATTATGTGTCCACAAATATTTAAATATTCTTGAAATATTATACCTTGTCTCAATATTACAAGTGAAAAGGGTGCCCTATAAAAGAAAGGATGGGACAAAATCTATCTGCATTTATTATCCCAAACTATGACCTTTTAAATGTATGTGTTAGCAAAATGCTCTGTATTCAATTAAATAAAGATTATCAACCCTGACACTTCTAGCTATATAACTTTTTTGTCACAGGGGGCTAACTTGTCCATTGTAGGAAAATTCAATAGCATCCTTGGTCTACTCACTAGCAACACTCCCATGTCCTTAAATGTGACACCCATTGACGTCTTTAGAGACTGTCAAAAACTATCCAGGGAACCAACTGTTCCATGTTGAGAATCACTGATGTCAACCAATATCGCCAAAACATATGATAAGATATTACCAGTGAGACAGTGAGAGCATCTCAATGTGTATTCCACAGTCATGTGTGGCCAAGGGAGTAGAAGAGGCTCCTAGCCTTCCAAGTATAGCTTTGTAGCCTTTGGAAAGCCACATGAGCTATGAGGCTAGCCAAAAGATTGAGCTGAAGGAAGAAAGGGTAGAACAAACAAATATCCTGACTTTCTGGGCCTGATTTTTAGGAAAGCACTTTGATTTTCAAAAATGACCTGAAAGTCCAACCTGGAAAGTAAAAAAAAAAAAAGTCCATGGGCTTTTGGTGGTGGTGGTGGTGCTTATCTCCTTTGGCACTACTATCAATCGATCAGCAGTAATTAAGAAAAATAGGCTAAATTTCAAATAATGGATGCTTAGTGGGTAAGTATGTTTGATAATCTGGGCTCAATCCCTGTGATTCATAGTAGAAGGGGAGAATTGACTCATCAAAGCTATCCTCTGACCTACCCCCAACCCCTGTACCATAGCATCATGCCTTCCCAATGCACATGTGCACACCCACCCACCCACCCACCCACCCCCCACACACACACCAAATAAAATTTTAAAAGGATGTTTTTCTTTCCTACGGAGATGTTTCCTTGTCTTTCTGAGCAATCCCACGTACTTATCTGCAGCATGGCAGATGGTACCACATGTGTCAGCCATGTCGTCCACCAGGATGGCCACACAGTCCTTCACATCACCCACGAGAACCATCTGGTCCACTTCATTTGCTTTCTTTCTCTCTTTGTGAATCAAAGCAAATTCCACATTCAGTCTGTCTGCAATTGATGTAACCCTGTGGAAAGAAGCAAGGGAACGTCTAAGAATTTATTACTGGGCACTAGGCTGAGGAAACAGCTCAGTTGGAAATGCTTGCCTTGGAAGAATAAGGACCTGAGTTCAATCCCTAGAACTCATGTTTAAAAAGCCAGGAATGGTGGCAGATGCCTATAATCCTAGCACTGGGGAATCAGAAACAGGCAGATCCCTGGGTCTTGCTGGCAATCCATGCTAGCTATTTAGTGAACTCCAGGTAGGTCGTCATTGAGAAACTGTCATGGACTTTTCATGAGCATGCAAGAGTCCCAAGTTCCACCGCTAGCCCTGAAAACAAAAATCAAATCTGTTTTTGAGAAACATATTTTAAGCATTCAGCAAGCATCAAGAGAATGAAAGCGTCAAGAGAATGAAAAAGACTGGGCCACACTTGTGACACCAGGCATAGTTGAGACCCGACACCACACAATCTACATGGAAAACCAGGTTAATGATGAACTCTGCCTCTATTGCAGCTTGCCACATATGTCAGAGCACCCTAGCAGCTCGGTAAGACTGCTGGTTAAGAAACTGATACTGCATTTGTTAGGATTTGGGAGTTCATTTAAAACTCACAGGCACAACTTAAGACAAGGTGCTTAGAACTTAAACATTTTCTTGGTTTCTGGAACCAAGTTAGGGACAAAAGTCTTTGTTAGCATATTCAAGCAATCTGCAGGCTTGTGAGAAGGGGCATAAGGCGTAATGAGATGCTGTCTAGATGTACTTAACCTGAAAGTCTATAGACTGTATGTAGCCCAGAACACAAAGTTTTTTTTTAAGTTTATTTTTGTTTTATATGCATGGATGTTTTGCCTGGTGTACCATGTGTATACGGTGCCTATGGAATCCAGAAAAGAGTGTTGGATCTCCTGTAACTGTTACAGATAACTGTAAGTTACCATGTAGGGGCTGGGAATCGAACCTGGGTCCTCTAGAAAAGGAGCCAGTATTTTTAACTTCTAAGCCATCTCTCAAGTCGTTTTAAAATAACAAATGAAGTTGGGAAGGAAAAATGTGTGTGGAGGGGGGTTAGGAGCAAAACTGGAGGTGAGAAAGGGGAGTGAGAATTTGATGAAAACACATTATACAGATGCATGGCATTTTCAAACAGTATTAAAAAATGAGATTTAAAAATAAACTTCAATTGCTTGGTTCTCAAATGAAAACTTTCCACATGACAACAAAGTGTTACAATGTCAGAAGTTTGCCCACGCCTGCCTGAATCTAGTTCCTCTGCCATCCAATGCAACTGTTCATTGTTTCGAACTCGGGAGAACCTGAGAATGCATGAGAGAGAACCGGAAGTCAGGGTAGGGAGTGAGCCTGCGACATTTTGGGTTTGTCTGAGAAAAATACATTCTGATGACGAAACCTCTTTTGAAACAGTGCACCATTACAGTGTGGCATTAAGGGTTTCCCTGTTTTAATTTTAAAAACAATAATCAGTCACAGTATAATTCAGGTTTAAAACAATGGAGGGACTAACACAAATACATCCCAATTTCGAATCAGTGCATGGAGGATATTCTTTTCATATAGCCTATTCATCATGTCATCCACAGATGACAACCAAGAAAGGAGTATGTGATTGCACCAGGACAAAGTAAGTAGACAACTGTCGGAGAAAACTCACGTTTTGTGACTGAGGGAGCAACATGACACATATAATGTTAGTACTCCCCTCAGGTTACCATGCCCCAAGCCTGAAGACTTTCAACATGACTAGTAGTTTTGAAAATTATAGTAATCTATATAGATATAGATATAGATATGGATATAGATAGATATAGATATGGCATATGTATTTTTACAGCATTAAGTGTATTCACAATGATACACAGCTACTAACCTCTGTCTAGTTCCAAAACATGTCACAAAAGCAAAAGGAAACCCCATACCTATTAATTGTGTGGCTATGCATTTTGGCATATGCATACATGAGCCTCTTTCTTCAAATCTTCTGAGCATTAATCTGGGGGATGAATTGCTAGAACATATGGAACTTTATACAACTTATTCAGCCGTAATTCTCACAGCCTCAACCTTTTACCCAATAGGATCAAATGTGCAGGTCGTCAGTCAAGCATGTGGAGTGTCCTGCTCTATCATGCTCCACTGTATCACTTTAGACAGAGCTCTCACTGAACCTAGAGCTCGCCATTTTGGTTAGGTTGGCTGGCTCACAGCTTCCTAAGATCTGCCTGTTTCTTCTTCCTACTCCTGGGATTACAGATAAATGCAGCCATGTCCAATTTTTTACATAGGTGCTAGGGATCTAAAGTCAAGTCTTTATGACATTTGTGGCTGTATTTTGGCCTTCTGGGAGATTAGGCAGCTTGACAATCCTTCCCGATAGAAAGAAGCACAAAGGTAGGTAATGCAGGAATTTGAAGAAACTATCATCACAAATATACCCAGAAGTTGAAATGGGTACATATACATATGCCACACGTGCCCACCAATGCCAGAATTGGGCATCTAATCCCCTGAAACTAAGAGTTATAGGTGGTTTTGAGCTGTCTGACATGGGTACCAGGAATTCAGTTCTAGTCCTCTACTAGGTAAGAATAGCAAGAGATTTTAACCACTGAGCCATCTCTCCAGTCCTTTAATAATCTTAAACTTGTGCTTTGCTTCTGGGACTGTTGGAGGGTGGTGGTGAGGGAGTCAACTTGGGACCAAGTTGAAACAAGACTCCCAACAGGAAATCCTTGTGTAACACAGAGATTCGCACATTTTCTCTCCAGAGTAACAAGCAATGAAATTTCACCCTGCTCCCCCGTGGGAACAGGAAGAACATTCACCTTGCCTCATTTCTGATTCTGGGTGAAGGTCAGATGTTTTTAGAACAGTCTAAACCACATTTCAGCTCTCCTGATGGCTGCTTATTTCAGTTCCCATTATGTATGTGATGAAAACCCACAAGCAGAGAGTTGAATCTAAAGTGATAATTTGGGGTAATTCTTCAAGGAACCCAAAAGAAATAAGTGCAAGTCCTCTCAGGATTACACAAAATCTCAGGATTCTACAAAAATGGGGGTTGGGGCATAAGACATCCAAAGATAACAAGACACCCAAACTGGAAGCCAGAAACAGCTGTAACCAAATCATAAGACCAAAGAATGAGCCACTGGAATTAGTTGAAAATGAAGGAATTTTTCACATTAAAATAATAATATGGATGCCTGGATAAGAATAAAAGGGTAATGAGGAATGCCCAATCAAAAGTTGGGAGAAAAGAAATGGTTTTTTTTTTGTTGTTGTTGTTGTTTTTTTTTGGTGAAATAGAAAATCGTATATTTAAATTTTATTGAACTTATCAACACAGCAGCTAACAGAATGCAAATACCTAGATAGAGTGGATTAAAGGTGTGATGAAGTTAAGAGTCTAGAATGCAACCCAAAAAGGGAGAGATCGGAAACATACAAAATGAGCTCAAAGTCATGAAGAGCAGACTGCAAGGAGGCCCGAGTACCTAGCTGTCCTGTGTCAAGAGTCAAAGAGGTTGAGAGATGGCGTAGCTGGTAAAGTGCTTGCCATGCATGTGCACGAAGACCTGAGTTTGATCCCCGCCATCTACCTAAAAGCTGGGTGAAGTGGTATGTATCTGTTATCCCTGTTCTGGGAGAGGTAGGATTCCTGGGGTAGTGGCATAGGCAGGTGGGTTAACTGGGAACGCTAGGTCGCAGTTACAAAGCCTGTCTCAGAATACACAGGCAGACAGCTGCTGAAGAATGACACCCAAGGTTGACCTCTGGAGAAAGACTCTCTCTCTCTCTCTCTCTCTCTCTCTCTCTCTCTCTCTCTCTCTCTCTCTCTCTCTCTCTGTCTCTCATACATACTTACTTCAAGGAAACAATGCCTGAGAATTTTCTAGAATTACTCGAAGACTCTAATCCTTTGAGCAATAAACCCAATTAATGAATCTCCTAAGCAAGCACAATAAAACTACAGAAGATACAATGCCTTACAAGAGGTAAAGATTGGTTACCTAGAAAGGAATGGCAGAAATTCTCAGCATCCACCCTAAAGTCAGGCTACAAATTTATAGTTACTAAAATTGCACTTTCACAGTAAAGGTAGCATGAAGATATGCCTAGGCAAACTATACAACCTGAAAATTCAATTCAATAAAACCACAGTGGGAACCCAAATTGTAGTCATAGCAGCAGACAACTTTCCTTTCTAACACTGTCCATCTACCAAGTTTCCTTACTTAAACAGTTAATTGAAAGAAGAAGCCTATAATTTGAAGGCAGGTAAATTTTTTGCCCCATAATCATTTTCAAGTATATACTATGCACATGCCAATTTCACGATCAGCTTTTTAAACTCCAATTAAGGAAGGTGGGCTCTCAGAACATGAGACAGCTTTTCTTTTTTTTTTCAAGAAAAGATGCTTGGGCAGATTATGTAAAATGTAGATACGAAATAACTCGTATTTATTTATGTGGCAAGAAAGAGGAAGGGCCCCTTTGTCCACAGCACAGCAGTGGGGGAATCTACAGTTTGTGGCTGAAGCTGTAAGTCCAGGTGTAACCTTATAATCCCACTGCAAGCAAGCAGGCAGAAAGGCAGAGAGGCCAGGGAAACAAAGTGAGTGAGCTCTGTGGCTCTTGGCACCGAGGCCCATAGACACCTGATCTAGGTGGAGTTCCAGGCATGTCAGTTACTTGCTGGTTTCTGCAGCATTAACGAAAGGGAAAGATTCCTGCCCCAACCCCCCAGGGTCGCTATAATATTATCATTTCCTGAGAAAGCTGCATGTAACTAATTCTACATACACAATGGAGACTCGATGTGTCCCTAGTAAGAGAGGTTAATACAACAAATTACATTAAAATCGTAGGTGGAAAGAGCTAGAATAAAAATAATGTTTGATTGGTGCCTGTATGTGTGGAAGCCAAAGTATGGTGTTCGGTGTCTTCCTCCATCACTTTCCACTGTATCCTTGGAGTCAGGCCTCTCACAGAACCCCAAGTTCACTGTTGTGGCTAGACTGGCTGGCTGGCCAGCAAGCCCTTAGAATCTGTCTGTCTCTGCCTCACTAGTGTTAAGAGACACACATTGCCATACCTAGCTTTTCTTTTCTTTTGTTTTCAGATTAGTAAGTTCTTTTATTTTCTATATTCTTTATTTACATTTCAAATGATTTCCTCTTTCCTGCCCCCCCCCGAAAATCCCATAACTCATCTCCCTTCCCCCTGTTCCCCAATCAACGCCCTCCCACTTCCCTGTCCTGGTATTCCCCTACATTGCTGCATCGAGCCTTTCCAGGACCAAGGGCCTCTCCTTCCTTTGATGTCCAACAAAGCCATTCTCATGTGTACTCTTTGGTTGACGATTTTGTCCCTGGGAACTCTGGGAGTACTGGGTAGCTCATATTGTTGTTCCTCCTATGGTACTGCAAACCCCTTCAGCTCCTTGGGTCCTTTCTCTAACTCCCCCATTGGGGACCCTGTGCTCTGTTCAATGGCTGGCTGAGAGTTGTCTCCCTCTGTATTTGTCATGCACTAGCAGAGCCTCCCAGGTGACAGCTATATCTGGCTTCTGTCAGGAGTACTTGTGGGCATCGATAATAGTGTCTAGGTTTTATAACTGTATTATGTGTCTAGGTTTTGTAACTGTATATGGGTTAGACCCCTAGGAGGGGCAGTCTCTGGATGGTCTTTCCCTCAGACTCTGCTCCACACTTTGTCTCTGTAACATCTAGCTTTTCTATCAGTGCTGGGCACCAACGTAAAACTCAGGGCAACACACTTCTACAGCAAGCGATCTCTCCATATAGACATTGTTCAAATGGTACTTGTTAGTAGTATGGGTGTGAGTGCAGGAGTGCACAGGCCACTCTGCTTGTGGAGGTCAGAGGATAACCCTTGGAAGTCCTGTGTTCTGTTGAGCCATCTGTATGTGAATTCTCAGGACATCAAGTACACTCTTGTTGTCTCTAATGTTATAAAGTATTAAATTCTTCTTCCTTCCAAGTTTCAAATATTTGATAGCACATGTTCAAAGAGCCTATAATAAGAAGAAAGGTTATATATTAAGCATCCCGTTTCACCTACTTTCCACAACCCTTTACACTGTATTTACTATATATATGTATGTATATACATACATACATAGTAAATACTATATATGGATGTGTGTGTATATATAAATATATATATGTAAATATATATACACACATATAGCAAATACACAACACACACACACACGCATTTACATTTGATCTTAGCGAAAAAAATCAAGAAATGATCACACACCCATTTACTATAGCGAGGCTTCTTTCTTATTGGTTGATGTTCCTCATCAACTCAATTAAGCTTCAAAGACTACCCAAGAGTGACCTCCTGTGGCAAGACAAAGCTTTACTTGGAAAGATTGGCCTCAAAGCTTTCTCTAAAACAGTCTTGATAGTCCAGATAAACAGATATTTTCTCTAGTGCAATATGACTTTGCATTAAGCAAAGAAAATCAACAATCTCCTATCAAGAACTCTATGTGACACACACTACTTGCTAGGTTGCTCCAGCGGGACTGTCAGAGGGAGACTAGCCTATTGCAATATATGTATGACAGTGACAAGGAACTATAGCAGACAAGGCAAAGAGAAAAGTGGTGACACAAATCCCTACACATGCTGTGGATTCCCAAGGAGATCTTCCCCAGCACTGGGAGCAGGTATAGTTAGATAAGACCGTTCTGAAGAGTTTTTAACAGAATAACATTTTACACTTGTTCACCTACCTCCTCTAGTTAGTTTCTCTCTCTCTTTCTCTCTCTCTCTCCCTCTCTCTCTCTCTGTGTGTGTGTGTGTGTGTGTGTGTGTGGAGAGAGAGAGAGAGAGACAGAAACAGAGACAGAAAGAGACAGAGAAAGACAGAGAGAGAGAATGAGAGAGAGACAGAAAGAGAAAGAGACAGACAGAGAGAGAGACAGAGAGATGTGTGTGCAGGTATAAATGCCCAGAGGCTAGAGATATTCATCAAATTTCTTGCTCTATCAGTTTCTACTTTATACTTTGAAGCAGGGTTTCTCATTGAACCTGGGGCTAGGCTGTCAACCAGAAGGCCCCACTGATCATTCAGTCCATACTGGTCACAGTGCTAAGGTTACAGGGTATATAGCCATGCCTAGCTTTTTAAACTAGGTGCTAGGAATTTAAACTCAGGTCCTTACACTTGAGCAGAAAGAACACTTATCCACTGAGTATCTCCCAAGTCCTCTTCTGTGATTTTTAAAAGTGGGAGTTTGCAAGTGATAGAAGAACTTAGTATATAATAAAAGATGTTGTTTTAAACCAATAGAGAAAGGATGGATAATTCAATAGTTCTTGAACGACTAGATAGCTGGTGGAAGATAGGTGGGAATTGGATTTTTATTTTACTTTTTATTTCCCAATAAATGTCAAATGCAAGAAAAATCAGAACATTTAAAGAGAAAAAGAGACCTTTGAAAATATCCAAAAGCATAAGCGAGGAAAAAATTTAAGGGAAAGGCAAGTGCATCATAGGCCCAGAAGCCAAAATGTAACTGTAAAATGGTTTTCAAAGTCCTTCAGGAAATAAGAATATAAAAGTGGGTGGCAGTTAAAAAACTGGGGAAATACCTGAGACACTCATTAAAAGGCAATATCCTACCTTTGCCAATCCATAGGTAAAAGTTTCCATCTAAGACACAGACAGTTTGTACTAATAGAAAAAATAAAAAAAAAAACCCATCATGCCAGAAAGGATAACTGACCTCGGTCATAACAACCAGAGTTCACAGGAAGATATGCCGGAGGTTACTTGCCTCATATGCCAACTGAAACTGATAATATACTATGTGAGCACGGGTGGGTACCAAGACTCTGGCAGCCGTACTGGCTAACACTATCTGGAATATCTTTTCTGAGAGACCTACTTTGGGCTCTGTCCACCAAAACTTAAATGGCCTGTGCCTTTCCTTTGGGTTGGCAGTTCTACTTTTAGGGATGTATCTTATTTAGACAAGTATGCAAAAGGAATTCTGGATTACACATACAACAGTGTCTATGAAAGAGTAGCATGGGGATGACGACACACACACACACACAACATACACACACACACACACACTATTACACAGTTATAAAAAACAACCAGGTAACTGTGAATATAGGTGGCACTATCCCATGAAATGTTTTCTTGCACTAAATAGAACAGAGGAACACTAAGACCCAGCATTTGTGTGTTTTCTGACCAAGAACACAACGCAACTAGCTGCTTCATGCTCCTGATGCCACACCTTCCTGGCCATAATAGGCTGTACCTTCAATCACAAGGCAAAATAAATCTCCCCTCCCTTGAAAAATGATCAAGAATATATGGGATTACTGGTAAAATATAGCAAGTTTGCTTTTTAAAAACCTCCGTGGAGAATTATGTACAGCATCTACATTATTTTTACTGGTATGACCAAACTCCTGACAAAGAACAACTCAGAGAGGAGAGGTTTAACTTTGGCTCATGATTTGAGGAAATAAAGCCCATCAGGGTAGGAAATGGCTGGTAGTAGGCAGCTTCTTTGTGGCAGGAGCAGGTGGCTCCTATTTGCTACATCTTAGAGGAACAGGAAGCAGAGAACCAAGCAGAAGCTGATCTGGGCTATAAACTACAACCCCACAATGACCCTCTTAATCTAGTAACTCTCTACCTCCTAGGTTCTAAAACCCCTAACGCAGCTGTGGCCCAAGTGTGCACCAAAGGAGGCTGGGGGAAATGTTCCACATTCAAAGCATAGTAACGCATTACCATTTGTGTCTATGAGACCAGGGGATATATGTTTGAACACTATCCTAACACTGGAACAAACAACAGTACTTAATGAAGCTGAGTTACCTTTCCTACTATCTTTCAATTTGCTTTAATTTTTTATCACCGTGTGTGTGTGTGTGTGTGTGTGTGTGTGTGTGTGTGTGTGTGTGTGTGTGTGTGTGTGTGTGTGTGTGTATGTGCCAAAGCGCATGTGTGGCAGTCAGAATAAAGTGAAGAAATAGGTTTTCTCCTATGAGGCTCCCAGGTATCAAACTCAGGTTACCGGGCTTGGATGCAGGCACCTTTAGTTCCTGGGCCATCACAATAGCCTCTGTGTCAATATTTTTGCTGAAAGCATGAATGATATTCTTGGCTGTAGATAGAGATAGGAAAAGGGAAAGGGCCAAAAGAACTCTATGGAATCTATTATTCTTTAGACTTGCTCAGGCCAAAGTTCTATTTTCTTTTTTCTTTAAGCCAGACAAAACAGTCATTCGCTGTATAATCAATTGACATGAATAAATTTCTATTTGTCTTCCCATAGAGGGACACTGGAGTAATCAACAGGATCAGGGGACATGGGTGGCAACTGCTAAGGGGTATGGGGTTTTTCCTCTTGGTTTGATGAAAATGTCCTGGAGGTGGTTAACAGTGACAATTGCAGAAATCTGAAAATATACTGAACACCCCCCCATTGCTGTTATTATAACCCAAGTTATCTAACACCCTGGACCCCTTGGCCTAGGAGATATTTGATAGATGTGAATGCATGTTCTACCTCATGACTTTGGGAAGCTTCCATATCAACTGCAAAGTTGATATGGAAAAAATCCAGGAGAAATGACTTTGCAAAGTCACTCACATTGTTAAAAAGACATTACATGGGAAAACCTCCATGTCTTGCCCAAGGTCACATGTGGTCATCATGCTGGGGGCTTGGGAACCTAACTGCCACTGTCTTTCATGTGAGTCTCCTTCCTGTGCAGAGGCACTTCCAGAAGCTGTCAGAGAGTCCCTCTCTACTTCCCTGCCCTCTTTTCTTCTCCTCTTATGTGCTGGGAACCAGTGGCTGTTGGACAGCAGCTAAGAGCCCAACACATGTGCTCTTCCGAGAACCAGAGCCCACAATACATTGGGCATTGGGACTACTTCATTTGCCACTCTTAAGTTTCTTTAAGTGTGATCCTAGGGCTGCAGATAAGATGAAGATATCAACAGGTGGGGAGAAGCTACATGAGAATGATGTGTGTGTGTGTGTGTGTGTGTGTGTGTGTGTGTATGTGTGTACTATGTTTGTGTGTGTACTCAAATGTGTCTGTGTAGTGCTAGAGAAGAAATCCAGGGCTGTGGGCATGCCTGCCAACGTTCCACCACTGAGCCACACCCAAGGTCACTGCCCTTTTGAGTTGTCCTGAAGCTTGATCGTCATTCTTGATCCTGGACTCAGATCACTGACTCACGTTTATAAATCTCTTTACTTTAGCTGGTGTGGAGAGATCTCTCTTACCTTTCCCTTTCTTTTGGTGGCCCCTACTTTGGCAATGCAACTCCACTCTACCAGGTTTTGTCTTCCCAGATAGCAGTTGGCAAGTTCTACAAGGCTCAGGGTCTTAAGCCTCAGTTTGCAGTGGGCAGTGTGTAGGATCAGAACCATCTTATTCTTGTTGCCTCCACAACATCAAATCTCCTAGTGGTCTGTGCACTCCTTGAAGCTCTCCATAGAGCTGGTTGACACTGCCACTTAGTGCCACTTCCTTAGGCTGCCACTGTGGCAGCATAAACGTGTTCATTTGCCAGTCATTCTATCTCTTCTAAGTACTGGCTGCCTGTGCCCTGATGGCTATACACAATGAATCCGGGCATATTAGGCCCTCAGGACTGGCTGGTTTGGGATGATCAGATTGACAGGTCACATGGTACAGTGACTGCTCCCCTACCAACTCAAACTGTGGAAGTCTTTCTCTATAGCGGTACTGCAGCCTTGGACTAATTTTGTGTTAATTTTCTTAGTCCAGGGAGTCCAACACCCCAGGGAGACTTCATATTCACCTGTCTGTGGTACAAACTTGTGGCTGGACTTCTCCCTCAGCCAAAGGCCCTGTATACTGGCTAGGGGTCTAGCTTTTAGCATCCTGCTTTAGGGAGGCCCTTGAATAGGTGGGGCAGGCCAAGCTACCAGCCCTTCCCCATCTCACCCACATCCCCTAGACCATCAGAGTACAGTGCTGTCCCATCTATAATGCAGGCAGACCTTAGTCCCCTTTCTTGTTGTTCCATATATACTTTGAAAAACTGTGTTCTATTCTGCCTATTCCAGTCAAGTGTTTGTGGTTAGAAGGACTCACTCAGTCAACTGTGTTAATTAAAATTCTTATCATGTAGAATGCATGTGTGTATTTATTTTATTTTCATGAATGATGTGAAATGCTAGGACGGTGATGGGCTTCTGTCCTGGAGGCAAAACCTGAGACCTAGTCAGTTGCTCATTTGCAAAATAAAATGTTACATAATTAAAAGCAAGTTTCCTGGGGAGAAGGGCTATAGATCAAAGATACAGCACTTGTTTAACATCTATGAGGCACTGAGTACTATCCCCAGCAAAACATACATACACACACACACACACACACACACACACACACACACACACACACACACACAGCATGCTTTCTATAAAGGTTGTCAGTGTGCCTTTGTGTGGTGTGCATGTATGTACACACACATGTGGAGGCTCCAGGTTAATGTCAGGAATGCCTTGATTGCTCTTTTACCTTATTTATTGATACAGTATCTCGCATTTAAACCCTGAGCTAGTTAGATAGCTAGGAGAATTTCTACCACCCCTACCTTCCAAGGCTAGAATCACAGACAGACCCTTAAGCATATTCAGCATTTATATAAGTTCTTCAGACCTAACTTCAATCTTCAAGCTTGCGGAGCAATAGCTTTGACTATTAAACTATTCCCCCCAGTGAACAAGGAATGCTTTCTCACTTAAGACAGAGAAATCCAGAAATCAGAAAAGTAATAGGTAAAGAGAGAAATGTGCATGGTGTCACTTGTATGGTACCTCTTGGCTCCTCCAGCATCTGGAGAAACAATAATACAGTTTCTCCATTCGGTGATGTTCTCCCGAATCCACTGAAGAACTGCAGGTTCTGCATATAAATTATCCACAGGAATATCAAAGAATCCCTAAGGAGGAAAATCAATGTCACTTAGTTTTCTGACTGAATGTGAGATTTATTAGAGTACATGATTGGCAGGGTCAGCCATTCAGCACAGTGGAAGAACCTCAGGAATGCAGGGCCCTATCACATGCCTGAGGGACCATGATTGGAGACATATTTGTCCCACACTTGTTGAGAAAATGCTGCTTCTTCGCTAGCTAACTAACATCTCTTCAGATTCATGTGCATTAAACTTGGTGCTATCTCATTTTTTTCAAGATGTGGATCTTCTGGCAGCTAGGGAACTTGAACTTGACCCTGTGTAGGACCTCAATCACATGTTCCTTAATTCCCAGGTTGATATAATGCATTTGATAGCCTGGCCAATGTGAACCTTAGCCACTGTGCCCTGGGGCTTCCCAAAGGTGATCGATCCGTATACCTGTCTGAAGCCTAGACTGGGGACAAGATAAAAGACATGACTATTCACCAGAAAGTTCGGTCTCCAAAGTCTCTTAGAGAAACCCATATACACAACCTCCCAAGTAGGATACTGTTCACAGCCACTGCACAGCAGGCTCCATAAAGAAAAGAATTTAGCTTAGGTGGATGCAGATTTTTAAAAAGATAATTGCTATCTTTCAATAATATTTGAATTATTGATCCAAAAGATACCTTTATACAACAATCTCCCTGTGGGTAATTGTAACAGAATTAAATCTAATAATAATGATGTTACAAGACATCTTTTAGTCTAGTCCATTTTCTAGGCATGCTCTGATACTTATGTGATGCTCAGTGCACTGAGAAAAAGAGGGCAAACAGGAAGACAGCTGGATTTCTGTTGTTGTTTCAGCACTTAGCACAAATCAAATACTTCACATTCATTATATATCAGAAGTAGGTACTGGGAAATGTGGCCTGTCATTGTAACAAGAGAGGAAGTTATGAAGAAATCAAAAATGTGTATTGCAGGACTAGGGAGATGGCTTGGTGTGTGAATGTACAGAATACTTGCTGTACAAGCATGATATCCTGCACATTCTGTAACCCCAGTGTTGGGGAAACAGGGGCACACAGATCCTTGGACCTCATTGGTCCACCAACTTATCTGAATTGATGAGGTTCAGGTTCAGTGAGAGACCCTGCCATCAAAACTTAAGATGAGGAGTCATTGAGGAAGACATCTAATGTATGCAAACACACACAATACACACTACCATGTTAACCAATTACCAGAAGTTTAGATGGAAACACAAAACATATAAGAAAGCATTTCTGCTCCTCTGAAATGAATTGGAGGCAAGGTGTGTTAGGAATGTGGTGGCATCCACAGGAAAGACAAACAGCCATGAGAGTAGCTGTGCAGACTCAAAATCTTTCACAATTAGTTAAGGGAGAGTTAGGACCTAACCACAGGCAGAAACACAATGCTCATACCTGGATCTGAGAGGCATGCAGGTCCATAGTAATGATGTGGTCAGCCCCAGCAACTGACAGCATATTGGCCACCAGTTTAGCAGAAATTGGAGCACGACTCTAAAAAAATAGAAACAAGGATTTAATATCAGGAAAAGATGGAATTTGTTAAGATTCCTTTCACAATGATAGTCACGAGGAAACTAAATCACAGATGGAACCAATAAGAAAAATTACAAGTTATGACAATAAAAGATATATTTAATATGTTGGATTTGGTTACTAAATATATATTAAATATATTATACTATTAGTTGGCATTGCTTGTTTGTTTCTGAACCTGGGTCTCATATAGCCCAGGCTGACCTTGAACTCCTCCTGATCCTCCTGCCTCGACCAGCTGAGTGTTTAGATTATAGGCATGTGCCACCATGCTCAATTTCTGTGGTACTAAGACTGGAATTCAGGAATTCCTATATCCCAGACAAGCATTCTAATGATTAAACTACATCTCCAGCCTTACATCCTACTTTGTGGCTATGCACCTGACACTACATACAGGATACAAATATCAAAGGGATAAAGTCAACTTATGGAAATGTAATGTCACAATCCTACAATTCAAATAAGAAAACATGAAGAGGTTCAACAAGACGGTTTAAGAAATCACTTTTAAGGCAAGGCCAGCCAAAGCTGGCAGAAGAGTCCTCGAGAAGTGAACAGTGACATACATAAAATCTCCCAAGACAAAACACCATGAAATAGCTCATCCAAGGCCCCAAAGAAGTCTAGTTATGGAGGAAGTGACATGCCTCGACAGAGGAAGCGAACACGGCTACAAATTCAACAAAAAGCCAAATGAAAGAATTAACAATTATAGGTAATTGAGAAGTCAACATTCAGAAAAACTAGTTCATTGTCCTTTCTGCCATATGCCTTTTCTAAAGTTACCTAACTTCTTTATATATTCAGTTTCCATATCATAAATCATAGGCAATGAAAAAGTCCACATCACAGCAACCAAAGAGATTACACATATATCATTAGACATAGTCCAAACATGTGTAAGTGGAGATTAGTTATTAACAACATTGCATTCCTTATGCAAGCCGCAGAAAAGAAACTACAATCTTAAAATTATATAAAAATGTTAATATTGAATATGGTCCTTATAATAAAAATATACCCAGCACTTGGGAGGCAGAGGCAGGCGGATTTCTGAGTTCGAGGCCAGCCTGGTCTACAGAGCGAGTTCCAGGACAGCCAGGGCTATACAGAGAAACCCTGTCTCGAAAAACCAAAAAAAAAAAAAAAAAAAAAAAAGAAGCAAGGCCGCAGACAAAGGCTTTAAAAAAATATATATATATAATATTTTACATGATTTATAAATACAATCAATACATATCAATAGTATAGTTAATGTTATTAACACAAATAACATTCATTTATATATTAACTTTACAATAATTACACACACATACACACAAAGAATCAGAGGAGACATTCCTAACATCACCAGCAGATTTTTTAAAAAGTGAAACTATAGATAAGTATTCTTTGTTTTGTTGTTGTTGTTGTTGTTGAGACAGGGTTTTGCTATGTAGCACTAGCTGTACTGGAGCTCACTATGTAGACCAGGCTGGCCTCCAGAGAGGTGAGGTTAAAGGCATGAAAAATCCTGCCTAGTGGGAAGTGTTTGTGTGTGTGTGTGTGTGTGTACACACATAATTTTAGGTGTGAGTTTTTCACCTGAATGTATATGTCTGCATATGCTGTACATGCAGTACCCTCAGAGGCCAGAAGAGGGTATTGTATCCCTTGGAATTAGAATTATGGATGTTTGTGAACCACAATGTGTGGGTTAGGAACTGAACTCAGGTCCTCTGTAACACCAACCTGTGCTCCTTATCATTGAGCCATTTTTCTAGCCTCTATTAATCTTATTTTTAAAGGGGTGGAGGATTGTTTTGATCTTCTCTCTACTAACTACACATCACAACTTATATTTTCATCTTTATTTAACTCCTCTGTATAGTATTTCACATTGCCTTTGGGAAAGAATCAAAGTTTTTTTCAGCTTTAATATCCAATACTCTGGTCAATCTGGTTGTAGCTAACTGCAAATTGCTCTCCCTTGCCTCAAATGCAGTACACTTCCCTGTATAGTAGACTGTTCACTTTCTCTAGAGAACACCATGGCCTTGTCTCACATACTCAGCTGCCCCAATCTCACACATTCTCTGCTACATCCCTGTGTTTGATCCCTTAAAGTCTAGTTCAAATATCACAATAATAAGTACCTCTAGGAATCCCAGAAATAATACCTTTCTTCTATGGTGACACTGTTTGGGTGACCAAGAATGTGTGACTAAATACCCCAAGGACCTAGGGTAAAACCAAATACTGGTCTAAAAAAAAAAACCCACAGTGATAAAATGACTCTGAAAGATATTTTGCTATACTCATAGATCAGAGCCTTATTCAGCTATCATCAGAGAAGCTTCCTCCAGCAGCAGATGGGAGCACATTGAGAGACCCACTGCCAGACATTATGCAGAAAGGGTGAGACCTTGGAACGTTCAGCTCTCAATGGGATATCTCCATCAAATTCCTTCCTTCAGAGCTCAGGGAGCCCCTTGGAAGAGCCAGGGGGCTGGAGAACACCAGGAGGACAAGGTTCTCTAAATCAACTGAGCAAAGATCTTGTGAACTCACAGAGATGGAAGCAGCAAGCACAGAGGGCCAACAGGGGTCTGCACCATGTCCTCACATATATTTTATGGCTTCCAACAGAACTCATAAAAGAAAGTATTTAATCTGGGGGATTGCTAGCACTTTCAGAGTGCTAACCGGTCATGGTAAGTCCATGACTGTCTTGGCAAGGAGCATGACAACAGGCAGGCAGACATGGTGCTGGAGCAGTACTGAGAGCCTATAGCTCAACCATCACCAAGAGATAGATAGATAGATACATACATACATACATACATACAGAGAGAGAGAGAGAGAGAGAGAGAGAGAGAGAGAGAGAGAGGGAGAGAGAGACAGGGGCCTGGCCTGACATGGACTTCTCAAACCTCAAAGATGCCTTAGTGATAAACCTTTACACTTCTTCCAACAAGGCCACATTTCCTAATCTTTCCTAAACAGTTCCCACCAACTTCAGAATGAGAACACATACGTCTAGAGGGCCACTCTCATTCAAACCACCACAAGTCTACAGAGAGAACAATCAGTGTGGCGTTTAGCACAGGCAAGCATGAACAGCTGAGTGCAAGCCCAGAGTCCACATTAAAATGCTGTGGTGTGGTGACAAATGCTTATCACCCCTGTTCTGGGAAGGTGGGGACAGGCTTGCTGCCCACAGGCCATCCTAGTCTACCTTGCATGTTTGTTTCAGGCCAGTGGGGAATATCATCAAAACAAAAGCAAAACAAACCCACAAAAGGTAGGCAGCACCAGACACCAGAAAAATGATGTCTGAGATCATGCACACGGAGGTGTGCAGGACACACGTCCCCCAAACATACAAACACATACAAAGACTACAAGATTAGAGAGACTTGTGTCAATCACTTTATCATTAAAATAACATGGTCTTATACATGATTCTGGAAAAAGAAAAAAAAAAAACAAGGTGACAGCCTATCTTCACTCTCTCAGAAATAATTATTCCCTGCTTGGCTCACAATCCACTGTTCTCTCCAGGGAAGAGAACTAGCAATTACTGAGTGTCTACTACATGAGCCAGCAACGTCAGCTGGTGGGCTAGACTTGCCTGATACCTGGTTTGGAGCTAGGAATGGTCTCTACACTTATAAAAGAGACAAAAATAAAATTTCTGTAGCATGTGAAAGTGACGTAAAACCCATATTTCAGTGTGCATAAATGAAGCGCTATTGCAACAGTCATACCCATTTCTAACAGTCATACCCATTTCTTTGCATATTGGCTATGGCAGTCTTTACACTAAAATGATAGAAATTGAACTGTCATAACCATCAAATGGGTCACAAAGCCACCAATATTTGGTCCTTTTCAGAAAGCTAGGAGCTTCAACTGTACTAGCTAAGATGGTCCTTAGTCTACAGGTAAGAAAACCCGAAGGTGCCAGTTTAAGTAACTTTTAAAAAGGGCAAATCAGGTGAATCACGGTATTGGAATTCAAAGCTGAGCCTACTTCATTGCAAAGCTGCAACTCCGGGGCTTACATCATGCCTTTGACAATTACTATGACATCATTGTCAGTTTCCCGTGTGAATATTCCATTGTGTTAAGTGGTCATTTATGAAACCGTTTCTTTCCTGTGAGGAGCTGCGCTTGGGTTCTGGCAAATCAAAGTTAAAGAAACCTTTCTGTATTCATAGTGCAAAGGGTAAAAACACATGAAACAAGTTTGGAAAATGTTTTAAAGTCCTGAGATTTTTCTGGGCTCTTTCCACTGGTACTTCTTGGTAGAGGCAATTACACAGAATTTCACTGCGCTATTAGTGGCCATGGGCAATACAGTCCCAAAGGAAGAGAAAAGAACAATAGGCAGCCTGGGAGGGCTGCCCAGAGCTCCTCCTGTAGCCAACAACAAGAATATTCTGTCTAGGTTAAGTGTAGCACATGGCTTTCTATGACATCCAAATACCACCTGGCTTTCTGCCTCCCTAAGTGAAGCAGAAAAAAAAAGTTTAAAAAAAATCAAAAACAACATAGGAAGTACTTTCTTCCATCTCAAATTATGGTTGGTGTCCTCACAGTCCTAGACACTGGGAAATGGGAACAGTAGACTAAGAAATGAAGTACACTACCAGGTTTTGGTCATTTCTTAAATTCTCACTGCCCACCCAGTATCAAGCTAATATACATGGTTGAAGGGAAAACGTCAGTTTTTAGACCTTTACAGAATGCAAATTGTACACATTGAATGGCAGATTGACAGATTCAATTGGATGTAAGAATGAAATTGTAAATTGTTTCCTTACTATAGCTTGAATCATACTTACAACAGGAATCCATTAGAAGTCATGGCTCAAGGGGCTAGCCTGGGAGCTCAGCAGGTGAGAGTGCTTGTTATGCAAGCCTGACCTAGACCCACATAAAGGTAGAAAAGAGAAAGCTGACTGCAAAAAGTTGCCCTCTGACCACAAGTGTGCCATAGCATGTGTATGTACAGATAAACACACACACACACACACACACACACACACAGAGAGAGAGAGAGAGAGAGAGAGAGAGAGAGAGAGAGAGAGAGAGAGAGAGAGGGAGAGAGGGAGGGAGGGAGGGAGGGAGGGAGAGAGAGAGAGAGAGAGAGAGAGAGAGAGAGAGAGAGAGAGGAGAGAAGCCATGGCTCCAGAACAATCCACACATGCGTCTTGACTCCCTCTAACGCCACTTTAGACTCCAGACCTATAGAAGACTTGGTGAGAAGAGTGTGAGCAGTGGACAGTTTCATTTACTACCCATTGGTGGAGGTGGAGGTTGAATGTTGGTACCTGTCTTGGCAATGTTGAACTTCAGAGTTGTGCTAGAGTACACGGCTGCTGTTTTAAGCCATTCTGTTTGCAGCCATTTGTTGCAGGGATGCTAAGAAATAAAACACTCCTGTGGCTGCTTCATCTCTCCAACAGTATGTGACAAGTTTCCTGAGCTGTACTTATTGTCTCTCAAATGTCATTCTATCCTTGCTGCTTGATGATAGTCTTATCTTGGACATTAGCAGCTAAGTTTGGAAACGCATGGGACACATGATCAAAATGGCCCCAAATGGAAAACATATCTAAATGTTTAACAATGGGGAAACTGGTAGATAGCTGGCCACACAGTGCAGTTCTGAAAAACAATGAAAGCCACTGGGGGGTAGGAGAGGGTGGGGTTAAGATGATTTAGTTGGTAAAGGCACTTGCAATGAAACTTGATGACATGTGTTTAATCCCTGGGACTCAAGTGGTGGAGGAGAGAAACAATGACTACAAGTTGTCCTGACCTTCAAATGTATACACACAGACACACTACACATGACACACTACACACACACACACACCACTAAATATAATAAAAATGTATATAACAAATTTACTGGTGTTTTGGAAAACCCATAGAGCTCCTTTTGCTAGCATAGTAGCTGGGGCAGCGCTTGCCATCAGGGGACAGAGACCAAAAGACCAAAACATTTCCTGCAATGCAAGTGACAGGTGGCAGGCAGAGCTAGTTCCTTTGTCATAAATTTGGAATAAAAGAGAAATTAGCAAATATGACTTTAGAAAAGGTTACCATGTATCAGTATGTCAACAATCACCACCAAATGTGTCTCAATATTTGTATTCCTTAAAGAAGAATCTGGAGTTTGAACATATGCCCCACAAGCGGACAGGAGCCTAGTAAGGACAAACTTTACCGAAAAAGTCATGATGTAACATTATCCCCCAGCCAAAAACACAAAATACAAAGGACATGAACTTGATTGAAATTAATCATGCTGGCTATACATCAGACTTCTTGCCAGTCAGTTCAATTTCTGTTGCTGTGATAAAACACCCTGATGAAGACAATGTAAGGGGAAAGGGATTAACTGACTCACAATTCTAGGATATAGTCCATCATCCTGGGAAAGTAGAGGGGCCAGGGACTTCAAGCAGCTAGTCATATCCATAGTCAAGAACAAAGAGAATGGATGCATGTGTGCTGATACTCAGTTCACTTTCCTTTCATTCAACCCAGGACCCAAGCCTAAGGAATGGTGCCACCTATTTTCACACTGGATCTTCCAAAATGAATTAATATAACCAAGACAATCCCCCAAAACTTGACCACAGAGAAACCTCACCTACGTAATCCCTCATAGGTTTCTCTTCTCAGGTGATCCTAGGTTGTGTCAAGTTGACAAATAAAATTAAAATTAACCATCTCAGTGAGCAACTTCCTACAAGAGTAAGTTATAATAAAAAGAATGAAGCTGGCCTATCCCCACTAAGTTGTCCTTTGCTCACACATTTACCTCTGGCTAGCTCCTTATTCTGCTATATTGTGAGCAGCATCGAGGATGCCAGAGTCTAATTGCTTGGATCTCCCAGCCTCACTAATAAACTTACTAAAGCCTCACTAAATAAGCCACTCAACACAGATCCTTTAGTTACAGTAACACAAAACTGACTATAAAACTAATGCAAAGTGAGAATTGTGGACCCAACCTAGCCTGCTATATATACATGGGTACTGTTTATGAGCTACAAAAAAATAAAAGTTTCTTTTTGCAGGTTTAAATGGTTGGGGGGATATGAAAATAATAGCTCATGGCATATAGAAATAGAAATTCACAAATGTCTATAAATACATTTTAATTTGGGTTTGTTTTATGGTTTTGCACATGCATGCCTTACACACTGTGCAGTCTCGCCTCTGCCCATCCCTTTCCACATCTGTCATTTATATATTGTCCTCTATCTCTGGTTTTGAGGCACACAGTTGGGTAGTTGCAATAAAAATTGATCACTTATAGAAAAAAAAAAGGCTGACTCTTCTATCCATATAAAGTAAATCATGTTTTGAGTACTGAATAAAATTCTTCATATCACATTTTAATGAAACACTGAATGAAGAACTGGGTTCCTTATAGACTCTGGAAACCATTCCTGAAGATAATGGATTAATATTCAAGGAAATCTTAGGACATAAACTTATGTTTATACAAGTTATTTTATTATTTTATTTTTCAAATCCATGGGAATCCTGAGTGCTGTTTTGAAACACTAGCTTCAAGTTCTTACTGTCATGAGGCGATTGTTATTGTCTCGCCAAATTCATATTTGCCCATGAGTCTGGAATGGAACCTCACTGTAGGTACTGTGATGAGGTCATTTTGATTCAGCTTGGCCCTAAATCCAATGATGTATCCTTATAAGGGATAGAAGTGGAGACAAAGAACTGGAGGAGAAGCCATGGCATAGAGGACATAGGCAGAGCCTAAAGGAATGTAGCCAGAACAAAGGAATTGCCTGAAGGCCCCAGTTGCTGGGCAAGGCAGGGATGATACTCCCCTGGGTAGGGAGGGGTCTTAGAGGAAGCTGTATCAAATTATGGTGAATTGAATGGAGACATCCAAGAATATATGTCATGTCCTGACCCTCAGAACCTATTAATGCCACTTGGAAGTAGCATCATTACAGATGTAATTAGTGAAGGATCATGAGATGAGATTATCCAGAACGAGAATGGCCTTCAATTCTGTGACAGTGTCTTGAAGACAAAGACGGAAACAATGAGGCCACTGACCAAGAGAAGCCTGAATACCTGGGGAGTTGAAAGAGGCATGAAGGATTCTCCCCTACAGCAAGCATGGCACTGTCACATCCTGACCTCAGACATCTGGTCCACAAACTAAAGAATAATTTCCTGCTCTGTAAATCTGCCCAGCTTATGGTAAATGTGTGATGGTGTCGCTAACCAATCTTCTCTAATGTGTCAAAGAGGCTAAGAACAACTGTCTGTTCTTCAGCTTTTCCTGGAAACTTACAGAGCCTCCTCTAGTGGGAATTTTGCTAAAATAATAAGCAATAATAATGCTGTTCTCCTTATAAAAACAGAGTATTGATTTTGATTAAACTTTTTTTGGGGGGAACACTGCTAATTTACATGCAGTTAGAAGCAGCAATGCAGATGCCCTATGATACCTTTACCCAGATTCACAATGGAAAACACTTATAAGAACACAATATTGCAACTGGAGTCCTCACCTTGATCCAAGGCAGTGAAGTATTTTGGATGGTCTTCTCTTCACATGTACTCATTCAGGTGTGTGTGTGTGTGTGTGTGTGTGTGTGTGTGTGTGTGTGTAGCTCTATCCATCACCTTACAAAACTATGTCATGACAAGGATGATGGTATTTGACTACCTTCGAAAACATACATTACCTGTGTTGATACATATGATGGATTCAATGACAAATCTGAAATAGACAAGGTGAGGGCACATATTTACATGATCATTGAAGAGGAAAGCTGATGCTTCTGGATAGTCTAATGAAGGCAATAGGTGAGGAAACTGGTGAGCACAGTGGGTTTCTAGGGCAGGACACACCTCGCCTACCTTGTCCTTTTTATCTTGCCGGGCGTAGGGGAAGCAGGGTATCACCGCTGTTACCCTAGATGAGGATGCAATCTTGCAGGCATTGATCATGATGAGTAGCTCCATCAGGTTGTCATTAATTTCCCCGCAGCCACTCTGGATGATATAGACATCTTCCCCTCTCACACTTTCACCAATCTCGACACTACAAAAGAACAATGCCATCTGTCTTACTATTCTTTGTCTGTTGCTATTTAAAGTACTCTAAGAAAAGTGACTTGATTTTGGCTCACAGTTCAAGGTGAATTCCGTCTTGGCTAGGAACTTAAGATGGAGGGGCCTTGAAGTCCTGCCCACACTTCACTCTTAAATGGAAAGCACAGTGATCGATGAGTGCTACTCCTCAGCTCTCTTTGCCACTTACAGAGTTCAGGGCCCAGACAGAAAACAGTGCTACACACTTGGGTGGGCCTTTCCACCTTAGTTAACACAATTAAGATACCCCCCTCCAATAAGCTGGCCCTGCCGCCCCTCTGTCAGGTGATCCCAGATTCTGTCATGTTGACAATTAGCAACTAGCCATCACAGCATTGGTTAATATCATAGTCTCTGAGACTCCCTGAGAGCACCTTCAACTTCAACAATCCAGCAGCACAATCCTGATTGTGACTTATTTACGAGATGGTATGGACACCGAACAAAATCAGCAAAGGAAGGGAAAAGTATATGGGGGAATCCAGCTTCGACCTTTCAAGCATTCTTCCCCACAGGTGTCACAAAAATTCAACAATGAACTGTGACAACTGGGAAGTGTTGTCTACTAGGGAAGACTTACAGAATGGAAGCTGCTCATGCAGTCACCCACTGGCTAGTGCATTCCAAAATGCTAGCTTCGCACCAGGCAGGCGGGAGCTCAATGTAAGTCACATTGTTTCCTAGATGTTAATAGTTCACACACAACAAGCCATTCTTACCAAAGAATGGTGTGGGAATTCTTGTGAGAGCTAAGTTCCCCTGAGCCAGCCAAGAGCTGACCTTTCAAGGAGCCATTCTAAGCCTTCTCTGATAATTCCTTATGGCAATTTTTTCTACTATTAAAGACTGGATATTGTCTTAAAAATTCAAATCACAAGAGCTGGAGAGATGGCTCAGTTGATAATGTGACTACCAGCATAAACGTAGAGGAGCTCAGTTTGGCTTCCCAAAATCAACCTTTAAAAAAATGCGAGGAGCAATGGCACAAATATCCATAGCCCTAGCACTGGGGCAGTGGAGGTAGCAGAGCCTTAGAGCTCACTGGTAGGCCAGCCAGCCAGCTGCATGAATGAGCTCCAGGTTCAGTGGGAGTCCCAGTCTCAAGAAGTAAGCAGAGGGGGATGGAGGAAGATGGCCTCTACATGTCCATGACCACAGAAAGATGCATGCGCGCGCACACACACACAAATCATGACTGAAGTATGGTTAGTGTAGTCTATAATCCCAGTATGCAGGAAGCTGAGAGAAGAGCATTCCTGTGAGTTCCAGGCCAGCATAGAGAATAAGTAGTCTCTCCCTCCTCTCCCTCTCTCTCTCTGTCTGTCTGTCTGTCTGTCTCAATGCGGAGAGAGAGATATGCACATTTAGTCAGTAAGGCTTATAACAGTTAAACAGCCTGGAGACAAGCAATTTCAATCTTTGATGGCTTTTTCAATAGAGATTTATTTTCAAGTCTCCAGCTAACATTCAAGGCTCGAATCTTAATTTTTCATGAGGCATCGGGTATCGACTTCTCACTATGGAAGATTTAACACCTCTTCTTCCTCTCTTCCCCATCACGCAGATGAACACTTCCCACCTCGCCATCATGTCAATACACATCAGTATTCAAGCTAAAGACTGACGGCTCCATTCGAATTCTGTAGATTAAGATCAGAGCTGTGCCATGAGGTGAACTAAATCAACATTCGTGTGTTTCTTTCATGTATGAGTTTCAATGTGTGTGTGCATGTGCATGCATGCGCCTTTTACCTTAGCCTTTTCTCTGCTGAACTTTCTTTTTTTTAGATTTTTTTATTGAATATATTCATTTACATTTTGAATGTTATACCCCTTCCCAGTTTACCCCCTCCCCGAAAACCCCCAACCCATCCTCCCACCCCTTGCCTCCAAGAATATGCTCCTCCACCCAACCCACTCCCAAGACCCGCACTCGATTTCCCCACAGTTGAAGGCACTATTGAGCCTACACAGGACCAAGGTACTCTCCTCCCACTGATGCCTGACAAGGCATTCCTCTGCCAATCTTTTGGCTGGAACGATATGTCCTTGGTTGATGGCTTAGTCCCTGGGAGCCCTGGGGTGTCTGGTTGGCCAACATTGTCATTCTTCCCATGGAGCTGCAACCCTCCCCCAGCTCCTCCAGTCTGCCCTCCAACTCCTCCGTTGTGAACCCTGCACTCTGTCCAATGGTTGGCTGCTAGTATTCACCTCTGTATCTGGAAGGCTCCGGCAGGGTCCCTTCAAAAGACAACTATAAGAGACTCCTTTCGGTACTCACTTTTTGTCATCTATAGTAGTTTCAGGGTTTGGTGACTGTTTATAGGATGAATCCCCAGGTAGGACAGTCTCTGCGTGGTCTTTCCTTCAGTCTCTGCTCTGCTGAACTTTCTATTACTACACATTCAGATTCCACCCCCACAAGCCCATTCAGTTTCAAACTCTTAGTGTCAGTCTTCAAGTCCATCTCCACATTCTACCCAGTGACATGAATGGCCCAGTTGCCATAGACCTCTACCTCTTGGCTGCATACCAGTTTTCACTTTCTGTAAATTTTTTTTGTTTGTTTTGTTTTGGTATACGTCCTTGCTTTGTTGGTTGTCATCCTGTAGCTCCTGGAGAAAAGAGTTAGTAGTATCCAACACTTTGAAAACCACATATCTAAGTTTCTGGGGTATTCAGAGTGAGCTAAATCAGCACATTCATGTTATCTGGCTGCCACACAGAGAAGGAAACCATCATGCATTCTAGTATATCTTTCACAGAGTATCACAGCACAAAAAGTCAAATCAGTTCTGGTGGAACTCTTGTTTTAAAACGGCAATCCTGATCCAATAGTTGGAACAATTAGATATATTTGAGACACTATGAACATCATGTGAGTTTTGCTTCTGTGCAACTTATTTTTTAAAAATGTTAAACCTGTTCATATTCTTTTAAAAAACAATTTACTTCTTTATTTTATCTATGTGAGTATACTGTAGCTGTCTTCAGACACATCAGATCCTATTACAGATGGTTGTGAGCCACCATTTTAGTTGCTGGGAATTGAACTCAGGACCTCTGGAAGAGTAGTCAGTGCTCTTAACCACTGAACCATCTCTCCAGGCCTGTGTAATATCTTATATTGAAATATAATGCGGAAAACTGGGGTTGTCCAAGTAGCTCAGTGGTAGAGTATTTGCATAAACACAGATGAAACCCTGGGGTTCCATCCCCTGTACTAAACAAATAAAAAACTTCACTGTGGCCACCTGAATACATCCACTTAAAAATACACCATCCATCAGAATCTGGTGTGGTGGCACACATTCATAGTCAAAGTCAAGATGACTTTGAACTCGTCTTCCTCCTGCCTCCATCTTCTAAGTGCTAGGATTACAGGCGTGAGCCACCATGTTGGGCTCCAAAGACTAGTTTTGCTATTTGCTCACAGTCCTGCATAAGGTTCTCTGCCGTGGATGCTACAGTACACAGAAAGAAACAAACACATCTTCTTATTGTGAGCGCTAAAGAGTGAACACAATTCTTGGGCTAATGAGGTGGCTTAGTAGATAAAAGCATATGCTCCACAAGCCTAGCAGCCTATGTTCAGTCCCTGGAACCCACATAGAAAGCTGGATGTGTTGTCATGAATCTGTAACCCTAGATAGAACTCCTAAGGAGAGGTAGGAGGCTTGGACAGGAGAAACATCTGGAAATCTGGGGGCCAGAGAACATGGAGTATACAGCATGGCAGAAGCAAAAATCATCCTTCTTCAAGTTCAAGAAAAGAACTGACTCCTGAGAGTTCTTCTTTGGAGTCCATGTATGTGCACACATTTATGTGCACATACATGCACACAAATAATTTGAAATTTAACAAAATTCCATCATGCAGAGGGCTGACTTAATTTGAAAAGCAAGTATTACATAGCTCATGGGCTGACAAAATACAGTTCTCAACCTGTTTTTGTACACCCCTCCCCGCCACACACTAACAATGGTTGGTAGTCCCAGTAATGAATACCCTCCAAAGACATTTATATCCCATTCCTTTGAATATGTTAGATTATACAGCAAAAGGGATGTATATATCCAGATGGAACGAAGCATGCTAATTGGGTGACCTTAAAACAGAAAGGCCATACATAACTATTTATATTTAACTGCATGTGATCATGGCTAGCATTCAGTATGGAAGAGGAAGACTAGAAAGGTAGAGAGATGTGATGACTAAAGCCAGTCAGAGAGATCCTCTATTGATGAAGGTCCCAAGATTCCAGGGCTGTAGGGTGCTCACAAAGCTGAAAAGGGGGGCTGGGACTGTAGCTTAGTTGGTAGAATGCTTGCCCAATATACATGAAGTTTGAGTCTCATCAGTAGGTAAAATCAGGTATGGTAACACACATCTGTGATTTTAGTACTTGGGAGCTGGAGACAGGAGAATCAGAAGTTCAAGGTCATCATCAACCACATTGAGAGTTCAGGACTAGCCTGGGCTGCATGAGACTGTAAGAGAAAAGAAAAGAAAACTAAGAAAAGCATGAGCTTTTCCCTTGAAGCTTCAGAAGGGAAGGCAGCCCTGCTGACCTATGCAGGACTTGTAGCTTACAGAACCTGTAAGACAAAGCAGTAACAGAGACATGTGGCACACAACGCCTAAAATATTGACGATCTGGCTCTTTACAGAAAGTTTCCCAAGTCTTGGTCTTATGACTGTTTATCCTCACAAGATCACATTCTTTGGCCTGCCTTTCCTCACTAAGGAACTGCAATCCTCCTAGGACTAGCAGTCCAGGGGAGCACAGGAAACACCATGGTAACATTTCTTCCAAAACCAGTTCTACTTCTACTTACAAAGACCTCCACACCCCAGTCTGTAGTGGAGGTCTCTAATGGGTTGTGTGAACCAGCCCAAAGACAAAAGACCCTCAAATAACAAGGCTGAAGCATACGACAGACTTGACGTTTAATGACTAAGACAACTATAACAGTTCTTTCTACTGTGGAACAGGATCTAGGTCCCATCCCCAGAATCTAGATGCCTTCCCTAGACCAAAGAGAGCACTGGGTTTAGCCAAAACAATGTTATAAAAGTGATGATATGCCGACTTCTAAGCCTAGGCCTTAACAAACTGGTACTTAACTACTTCCTGTCTATTGAAACTCTCCCTCTTGGAACACAGCTCCTGTGCTAGAGGGGAACCCAAGCAGCCCTGTGGAGTGATTCTTAGTCAAAACATCGTGGCAAAAGCTAGACAAACTTATCAGCCATGTGGGTGAGCTATCAATTCAAAGATTAGTCCTGAGGTCCCAGTATCCACCCTAGCTGCCCCCACTGGAGATAAGAACATGCTTTTCCTACTCTGGTCTGCACAAACTTCAGGTCTGGAAACCAAATAAACACTGATTGCTTTAAGACCCTGAGTTCTTGGCGATTCATTAAGTGGCAGTAACCTGCACATTGGGTCCCATGATACAGGTTAAGGACCCTGACAGCAGTAAATTGACTAGGGTAAAATACAAGAGACCTGGGATCCCATCACAAATACTGTCCTCCCAATCATGGAGCATTTGCTGGGGTTGGAAGAGAAGCTGGAATGCACTTCTCCCTGCACACTGGAAATAATGCACAGACGAAAAGGTAAAAGTGGAATAGTGTCTGCCTGATTAAGTAGCATTTAAGAAAACTAGGAACTGAGGTGCCGAGGGCCAGGGCACAATATTCAGATTTATGATCCTCACTCAGCACGAGGCACTGAAGAAAGAGTACCTTACATAAATTGAATCCCTTTTCTTTTTCTTTTGCCCTTTGTCTTCTCATCTCTACAGCCAAACAGGAACACCCAATTTGAGGACCGCGGGGTGGGGGGGGGAATCAACCACCACCTCTGTGTAGTTTGTGAGAAAAGTTAGCACATTAACCTTTTAAATTTTTCTATAGAATAGAACATAAAATGTAGCAAGGCGTAGCAAGGTGTTCTGGACATGTACTCTGTGATCAGTGCATGGGAGGTAAGGGCAGGAGGATCATGAAATCAAGGGCAGACATAGTGACACAGTGAACTCCAGAGCAGCCTAGACCTCCTGAGAACCTGACTCAAAGAAAGGGAAAGCAAATCCACAACTACAACAGACAGAACAAAACAAAACCTCAACCCATTCAATTGAAAGTGGAGCTGAGGGGTCTTCGAAATCTTAGGATTTCTAATGATCAAACGAGGTGAAAAGATAACCCAAACTAAAGACAAGACATCTTTCTATTTAAATAAATGTACGAGCAATCACACCTTAACATTTGAGTGAGTTTCCCCTATCAGCTGATACAGGACTTGGAGTAGTAATCCATTACTCACCCAGCCGCAGATCGTGTAGATTAGCCATGCCTTGCAGCACTGTGCTGCACTGAGATTACAAGAAAGGGTTGCTTCACTTACACTTTCAAAACCCACCCCCTCCAGAACCGGCTCCTTTATTTACACGACAACACCTTCTAAACAAAGAGGCTTATTCTATTTGCTCCTCCAGAGCTGCTGAAACTTGGACAAGGACTAACAAAATCTAGCATTGTTCAAACCTAGCTCCATCCTTCTCCAAAGTCCTAGATCACCCTCTACATATTGAAGTCTACAAAGGAACCTGGGAATGGAGCTCAGTGGTTGAGTCTTCTTGCCTAGCATGCACAAGGACCTGGAATCCATCCTCAATACTAGAAAAAAAGTGCAACGTGTCCTTAAAAAAAGACATGATCTCATATGTAGCCAAAAACCCCCCTGTGTAGCCAAAGATGCTCCTGAATTCCTGCTTCTCTGGTTTCTTCTACCCAAGGGCTGAGATTGTAGTGTGTGCCAGCACATCCTGTTCTAATGCTGCGCAGGGGATCAAATCCAGGACTTCACGCAGACTCCTGCAAGCAACTCTCCCAGCTGAGCTATATTCCCCAACTCCAGTGTGGCATTCTTCTGTTGTTGTTTTTAACTTATGGCGATGAAATTTTCATTGTTCTTAATTCAATTTCATAGTTCATTTCATTGCTGTTTTCTTGTTGCTGACTCCAGGGAGGTTTGGATTGTTTCCTTTTATTTCCCACTAATTTATTTGGCGGGGGAGGGGGAGGGGGTGGGGGAGGGGCTCGGAGGAGGGGAGGCTGCCATCAGGATGTAAAGTCGATAAATAAACAAAGTGGTAGTTCTTTAGCCTGAATCGTCCACAGCGTTTCTTGTATTATCACCCAGGCTGTGTAAATGGAGTTTACCACCTAGAAAAGGTCACACGGATTCACATAGCCTCTAGAAAAATCATCTTTGTCATCAATATTAACCTAACTCTTAGCTGAATCTGGTGACACACACACCTGTAATTTTAATACTTGGGGGGGGGGGGGTAGAGGCAAGGGTACTCCTGTGAGTTTGAAGCCTACATGGGATACCACCTGGGTGAGTTCAATACCAGCCTAAATACACAGCAGCATTCTGTCCCAGAAGACGAAAACCAAACCAAAATAAAACAACTAAAAGGAAAAACAAAGGCCCTTAATTTCACAAATTCTTGACTGATTCAATCACCAAGATTTTTTGCTTTCTTCTGGAAATTTCAGTTTTAGCTTTGACATTTTTGTCTACAATCCATTTCTAGTTAACTTTTGTAAATACGGAGAATGGTCCGTATTTTTTTTCCCCAGTAAAACTTGCTGAATGAATTCGAACGCTACTAAATGTGGAACGGTTATCTGTCACTGTGCACTGTATAGTTGGTTAACTGTGCTAAATAGAATTCGGAAAAAGAAATTGGCTTTTGGGACAAGGAATCCGTAGTTCAACCGGAGGAGGGCTTCCGCCTGCCTGGTGGCACTGAATACTGGCTTTTGCTAATGCGAGAAATAGGTGGAATTTTTGCCAAACTAGGATCTTGTTGCTGTGTGCAGCTAAGCTCCATAAACACAAAGAAGCTATTAGGTCGCAATAACAGATGCGGCAAAGTTTAAAGGAAGGCCAGGAGCGCTCAACACGTGCGCCCCACTTTCCCACGCTCTTTCCAACTCCCACACAATCCCACCCTTCTGGATAAGGCAGCGTTTAATCGGCCGACTGCTCTGGAGAGTCACCTGAGCAGCTGGCAGTACTCTGATCGCTAGCGGCTGGAAGTGGCACTCTAAAGTTCCCCGGGGTAAACTAAACCCAGTGCCCGGGATCTGTGCAGAGCCCTTTCAACCATGCAGGAGTCCGGGTTTCAGCCTAGCAGAGACTTGGAAAGTGGGGCGGGAGGATCCATCGATGTCTCCCCGCCCCCACCATTCCTGGCACCGAAATGATGCCCCACAGACTGCGCCCAGTCTCCCAGACGCTCTGTAACTGCCCCGATTTCGCCCTTCCGGACTGATGAAACCAGACTAGGCAGTGTGAAAGAGGGGTCTGTGGTGCCCAAGGGTCGACAGGTCACCGAAGTCTGGGTGCTAGAGGCCCAGCCACCAGAAGGACAACAGCCCGAGGGCGCGCGCAGAGACTCCAGCGTGACCCGGTTGGGGGTGGGGGGGTTCCCTTGCTGAACTTCTTTCTCCCCGGGCGCAGCCGCCGTGGCTGTGCAGCCGCGTTGCTGCCGTCCCGCCCCGGAAGGGAGAGCACGACGCCCGCGGAGCTGGCCTGGGCATGCTTTGCCCCCTGCCTCAGCCCCAGAGAGGTTCCCACCTGGTCTCCTGGTTGCTAAACTTCTTGGTGACCACCTTGCCCAGCTCCAGGCCCAGGCGATCGGCCACACGCTGCGACAGGTCCTGGTGAGAACTGCCGCTGAAGAGCACGATGTTGGGCATGGTGACGCACGGGGACTGAGGAGCGCGCCGGATTAGGAGAAAGCGACCGCGACGCAGACTGCTGCTACCGTCGCTACTGCTGTTGGGGCTGCTGCTGCGGTGGGCGCGAGCTGCTGGTGAAGCGGGAAAGCGCGGCAGCGGGATCTAGGGGAGGGGAGGGCTGTGGGAGGAGCCAGAGGGAGGAGGAGCAGCCGAAGAGTCACTGGAGGGTGCTGGGAGGCTGCTTCTGCCCACGCAGACTGGGCAGCAGGGTTTGAAGCTGTGGGTGGTCCCGAAGCACCCAGGCACAGTTGCTCCGTAGGGGAGCTCGGTGCTCCACATAGGACTTCCCGACTTGCCTTTAAGTGGGGAAGTCAACCAACCAGATAAAGTGGGAACAGAGAGCCATTGCAGGAAGGGGCCATGTGGTGCCTCACAGTCAAGAGCACCCTTTCAACCCGGAAGCTCAGAACCCAGAGGTGATACCTGAACTTCAAGTGCATCTCGTGTCTACGTAGTCCAGACCCACACAGCGGTCTGTATTTGCACACGAGAGTGAATGAAGCGTGTTTGCACTTGAAATGACATACTACTTTTGAAGATAGACTAAGAAAAGGGTTTTCTCACCAAGGAGAATTCTCTTTCTCTCATTTAATTCAGATGTTTGTTTTTAAAAAATGAGCTCAAATATTTTGTTTTCCATTTTTTTTTCAACAAAAGCTGAAAATTCGGTTTTTTTCTTATTATATAAATGCCTACATAATTTCTTGTCTTTTGCTTCTTGGTCCACGAAGCCTGAAAATGTTACAGTCTAGTTCCTAAATATGTGTTGTTCTGTAAAGAAGCCATTGATGAGAGACACCGTTTGAACCCTAAGCTCAGGTGCCAGAGGAAAGTCTGTCTTCAAGTGGTCAGTTGGCTCTAATCAATTCTTTCCGAGTCCTCATTTTTATGTAGATAGGCTGGCTCTCAGACTTCTTATCTTCCTATCCCTTGGATTCTCTAGAGCCAAACTCCCCCAGGAGTCCTCTGCTTTCTCTGCCCCAACCCCCACCTCAGCATTTCTGAAGTAGCTAATACAGTATCAGAGCCAGTCACTGGGTACAAAACACAGGTAAGGAAAGGAGATTCATCCTGAGCTCCTGGAGCAGTGCGGCGCTAGTGATCTTGATTTACATTTTTTTAAAAGCTTTCAGGGACAGATTAACCTTGCCAGGTAGTTGTTTGGGCTCTACCAATGTCCGCCGAAAATTGGCTTGCCATCCGCGACCAAGACTACTTGCCACTGAATTGTAACCCACTCTAAAAGTATTTCTTGTGTTACTGGGATTTGGGAGAGTATCTAGATTGTACATATCTTTGGGGTTTTTGCTTCTGGGCCCTTCCTTGAACTTTTCAAAGGTGTCAGCCTTTAATCACTGCACTCTGGAGGCAGAGGCAGGTGGATCTCTGAGTTCAAAGCCAGCTGGTCTAGTGAAACTGTGTCCCTCAAACCCAAGCAAATTGGATTTATGAAAGAGTTTCTTTTGAAACTACAGGGACCTGCTTACCAAAAAGTTCTCCAAAGCACCACTCCTGTTGCATTTCTGCTCCTTTTCATTCTGCTTACAGAGATGTATATATCCTATTGTATTTTTTGAAAGAGCCAAGGTGATGATATAAGTAATGTCATCAATTGGGAGGGTAACGCTTGGGGACCAAGAATCCCACGCCAGCCTATGCTATATAGTGAGACTTTGTTTCAAAAACAACTGCAGCAACAACGATCTACCCACAGTGGGTTTTAAGGTACACTCAGTATTTGCTGCATAAAGATACAGATGACGGATTATAATGCTTAATAATGTTCCAGCTGTCTTGGTTCATTTATGTACACTCTACAATGCTTACATGATCATGAATTAACCTTATGATGTATTTCTCAAAACATTCCACATGTTCTGTGGCAAATAACTGTATTTTATAAGAAAATTTGCATAATAAATTATCATAGAGATGAGACATACTCATATTCAAACATATGTCTAAAATTGTATTGGTTGATTATATTAATTATACTTAAACTCACCTAATAAAATTTATCATCAGCAATTTTACTGTAATTTTTCTGTCTTTAAATATTTGTCTCATAGGCAAAACTTATCAATTATGAGATTTCTCTAAATATATACATGCTTTTATCATGGGGAAAGTAGTTTCTAATCATTGTGAGAGCCTTGGATTCTTTGATAACAAAACAGATGGAGCATAAAATATATTAAAGTTCCCAATCTGTAGGTTAATTCATAGATGAGACTCTAGAAGCTAAGATTAAATCGTGGCCTTGATAGTAGCATGAGATGAAATACCCATGTTGTCATGACAAGGACTATGGTTACTGAGGAACTGTGCTTGAGTGCTCAGTGTACAAGGGGCAAATTGTGCTTACAATTGATGGGGATACTAATGGGAGTCAACAAAAAATCATCCTAAGTAACAAGCTGAGCGCAAAGTCAACCCTGAGAAATATACAGTCTTAGGAGAGCAGCTATAGATTTTGTGTGTGAACAGTTTCTCTCCCAAGCACCTTTTTCCGTGATCCACAGGGGGCAAATTGTTGGAAAGCCTTGACCTACAACTGTCTCTCAACTGACAGATTTGATCTACAACTGTTGCTCAACTGACAGACTGGGTAATTCTTTGTTGTGGGGCTCTCTGCATGTGTAGGATACTTAGAAGCATTCCTAGTCTCAACCCACAAGAAACCAGTAGTCTTGAATTCTTTACATATTCTGACAACTAAAAGTGCCTCCAGGCACATTTAAATATCTCCCGGGGGCAAAATGACCCCAGGTAAAGATTCAGTAGTCTGAGTGAACTTCTGGCCCTTTCCTCCTCCATGTGCACTTTTCCTGGTGTGCTTTCAGATCTCCAGACAATGTAGCTACAGAGTTGCAAGGAGTCTTCTAAAAAGACAAACCTCAATGATGAGTGAATAAATGAGAATACATGTAATGAGATCCATCTACCAACAAATTAATTAAAAATAAGATAAGCTTCTTCAGCAAACACTTACTAGCACTCTGCTGTATCTTGCTTGCTAATATCTTGCTGCCTAAAGCAAGTCACATGATCAAGATCAGAGTCAGAACATCGTGGATAAACCAAGGAATTGCACATTAGGTCCACTAAAATTCTGCCACAAAAAAATCCCTTTCTGAGTAGGGTGAGGGGCTCCCGGAACACAGAGCCTTGGCTCACTGTTTAAATTCAGAAGAATAAAAGACCACAAACTCTGTGCACATAGGTTTTCATTCTTTGCCCATATTGTACAATGTTTATTATTTTAAGATTGAAGTATTTATAGCAAAATTAAAGTGGTGAGAATTTCCATTGTTAATATGTGACTTCACTTATGAATAGAGAGGAATGAACTTAGGGACAGGTTTATATCTTGTATTTTCTGTTTCACATTTTTCTGATTTCTTTTCATTCAGTGAGGTTTCTGCATGTTTGCTGAATGAATTTATTTCTCACCTAGGACTAGTGTATGGAATAAATAACTCAAAACTGCATAGCTATTCAAAGGTAGCAAAGGAATCAGACTGTGAGGGTTCCAGCACAATCTTCCTTGCTTTAGAACAGTGCTGGCCCAAGTGCATATACTAAAAACTTTTTATATAACTACATTTTGAAAATAGCATGAAGAATCCAATGTAGTCATTTTAATAGTACAAATTATTTAGTACAAAATATCCAAACTAGTATTACTCCAACATGTAAGCCACATGAAAAGATTAATGAGATGTTCATTGTCTTGTTTTGTTAGTAATCCCTCAAACTATGATGTACATTTTATACCTACAAAGTACACATTGCAATCTAGAATGTGACTTTGCCACACCTGAAATCCTGGACAGTCAGGGTTGGTTAGTAGCTGCTGCCTTTCAGCAATGAGTTTCAAGAGCACTCAAAGCCAAGGTCCCCTGGCAAGTCCATTTTCCTAGCAAATAATGCAGAGCTAGCTATAAAACACTGAAGCTTATCAACAATTAGTTTCAAAAGAACCTAAGGTGGAGCCTCAAGGATGGCCAGTAAGGAAGAGAGCTTGCTGAGTACCCTTGAAGACATGAGTTCAGATCCCCAGCACCCTAAGTAAAGGCCAGGCAAAAACCATGTGCATTACCCTGTTCTGAGTACTGGGTGAACAGAGTCAAAAGGCTGGGGCTTGTTGGCTGCCAGCCAAGCTTCATGCTCAGTTAGAGACCTTGTCTCAAGGGGAGAAAGAGGAGGGGAGGAGAGTGAGAGATCCGGATACCTTGTCCTCCTTTGTACACATACAAGCACAGTATGTATGAGCACTTGCACACACACACACACACACACACACACACACACACACACACACCGTAGTGCATCCCCACATGTCCTAAAGTGGGTTCAACTTTGCCCCTAGTAGTGACATCTTCATTTGTCATCAAGCATTTACTGATTTTACTTTCTCCCTATTTTCTTTTTTGGCTTGATACTTATAACAATTGTTTCAATCGACTTGAAAAATATATCCATCACATAGGTTTTGCAACAGTTAAAGTTGTTGCTATATTTCCTTCTAGCTGCTTCAGATGTTCTCCTAATTCATCTGCTCTTTTGTTATTATCTGTAAAAAGGTAAGAACATCAAACCATACACGCTCATCCACAATAGGTAAGATGGGAGAGGTAAAATTATAAAATTCATGGAAGAAAACCTGTACAAGTCTTCAGGACTGTGGCTCTAGCAATGATTTCAGTGATATGATATGAAAATTATAAGCAGCAGACACTACAAAAGTGTACAAACTGGATATCAAAACTAAAATAAACTTCAGAAAACAGTATCAAGAAGGTAGAAGATAACTCAAGGAGTGGTAGAAAATGTTTATAAATATTATATCTCATGAGGAATTTGTGTCTAGAATATGGTGTGGAAAAATGACCACAATTCAAAAAACAAAAGAGAACTCAGTTTGAAAGTGGGCAAAAGAGTGTGCACATGGAATTTTACAAAGGTTTTTGTTCTTTTGTGTCTACTTTGTAAAACTCAGAAACATCTAAGATAGCCTTCAGTAGGTGAAAGGCTAGGTAAATTATATGCCCAGGTGATGGTAACTATTCATGGATAAAAGAAAACAGAAACTAAATCCAATGGGATGGGGTTCATTCAGGGTGATATGATTGATAAAAAAGAAAATAAGTCATGAAAAGACACAGAGGACAGGACTGAGGATGTCCCTCACTTGGTTGAATGCTTGGACTGCAAGTATGAGGCACTGAGTTCCATCCCAGGCATTATCTAAGGCATGGCGAAGCATGCCTATAACCTTAACTCTCGGGAGATGGAGACAAGCGGATCAGATGTTCATGCCCTGATTTGGCTACAAAGTGAAATGGAGATGAGTGTGGTCTGTATGAGACATTGTCCTGAAAACTAAAATCATGGAGGACACTCACATGCATATTACTAAGTGAATATCATTAATCTCAATGACTCCAACTACATGACAATCTTGGAAAGACAAAACTATAAATATAGTTAGAAAAGATCAGTGCATGCCTAGGGGTTGAGGGAAAGGAAAGGTGAATGAACAGAGGATTATTTTTAAGGCTGGGGAAAGTATTTCTTCTGTGGGATATGTGTATTTGTGCATTTGTTAAATTCACAGAAGGTACAGTATTAAGAGTGGATTCTAACATCAACTCTGAACACCATATGCCACAGAAGTGCATGAATTATAGGATGTGCACACTAGTGTGAAGTACTGAATGTGATGAAGGCTCTGAACAAGTGTGAGCAAGGGGGGGGGGGTCAGCCTTTGTATTTCATTTTTGTCTGAGTATAAAACTTCTGTAAAAATAACCCCTGTTAATCAAAGGGGAAAATACACAGGGAAGACAACTAATTACATATGTCTCCAAAAAAGATACACAAATAATTACTAAGTTATCCAGTAGGGTAAAAATCATAAAAAAAATTAACAACAGTTAATCTCAAATGTTGATAAGAATGTGGAACAATGAGCGCCCTGCTGTCCAGCTGGCAGGGATGTAAAATGGTTTATGAGCTTTGGAAGGGCCTGACTGCTCCTTCAGCGCTGAACACAGACTTACTTTATGAGCCGGCAATGCTATTTATTGGGATATCCCAATCCTCCTGACAGTGTATTTGAATACTATCAGCAGCATCCTTCAAAATACAAAAAAAAAGAAAAATGGAAGGAAGGAAGGAAGAAAGAAAGAAAGGAGGGAGGGAGGGAGGGAGGAGGAGGGAGGGAGGGAGGAAAGAGGAGGGAGGGAGGGAGGGAGGAGGGAGGGAGGGAGGAAGAAAGAAAGAAAGAAAGAAAGAAAGAAAGAAAGGAGGAAGGAAGGAAGAGAAAGAAAGGCAGACAGACAGACAGACAGAAAGAAAGAAAGAAAGAAAGAAAGAAAGAAAGAAAGAAAGAAAGAAAAGAAAAGAAAAGAAAAGGTGTCCAGCACAAGCATATAAATGAAGAGCATATAAATGTAACAATTTAATAGACTATTTTCAGCAGTAAAAATAAATGAAGGGATAGAGGAATAAGTCAGGGAAGGGTTTGCTAAGTAAACATGAGGACCTGATTCAGAATCAACCTAGATTTCCATCACCCTGTGGATGAAGATGTGGAACATACACTCAATTTCATTAAGCCATTAAAAAAAGGAGAAATTACAAAATCAGCACAGAAACGAGACTGGAAAATATTATATTAACTGAAGTAACTCAGGATTGGAAATGCAAACAGTTCTTGTCTCTCATATGCAAATCCTAGCATCTATTTTTAATTCTTGTATTTGTGTGGGAGCAGATGTGTTTGGAACCTAGGAAGCTAAACAGGGATCCATGGAAGGAGATGAAAGACACTTCCAGGGAGAACGGTGAGGACAAAAGAGTACTTGAGACATAAAGATGGAAGGGGGATAGGAAGCAGGGTGGGAGTCCTGGGTGGGAGAGAGGTCAACCAAAACTAAGTATACATGAAAATGCCATAAGAAATTTACAAGCCAGTAAAAAGAGAAAAAAGAGAGTAATGCATGGTAGCACCTATTTGTAATCCCAGCACTAGAAAGGTAGAGACAGGTAGATCTCTGGGCCTTTTTGGCTAACCAATCTAGACTGACTGGCAAATTCCAGGCCAAATGAGGACTCCTGTTTCAACAAATGGACAAAATCAAGAACAACAACAAAAGCCAAGTTGGATGGTGCCTGAAGAAGGACACTAGAGGTTGTCAAGTAGCCACTGGGTGCCTCCATGCTCACATATGCATACAGAACACACATCCAATAAAGAAATGAAGTTCTAATGTGTTGTACAGTAAGTGTTAACCCTGAAAACGTGAGTGATAAAGATCCAGACTACATACTGCATGATCTCATTCATGACAAATGTTTAGAATTTACCAATCCATGGAGAGAAAGTAAATATGAGGTTGCCTAGGGTTGGGAGCCTGGCAAGATTGAGGGAGGTGGAACTAAGGGATGTGGAGTGAGGCTGTAAGGAAAGTGTTTTGACATCAATCGTGGTGCCAACTCTGTGAATATACTAACAGCCATCAGATTTTACACTTTTGTTGGGTAATTGGATAATACTTGAATTGTAGTTCGGTAAACCTATTCAAAGCAAAGATACTTAAGGTAGTTCGGATGAGAATGGTCCCCATAAGCTCATATATTAGAATATGTGGTTCCCAGTTGGTGGAAGTGTTTGGGAGAGATTAAGAGGTATGGCCTTTGAGGAAAAGTGTCACTAGAGGCCAGATAAGCCCATGCCAATTCCTGATAGCTCTCTCTGCCTCTTGCTGTGCATGTGGACTCAGATATGAGCTCTCAGCTGGTACTCCTGCACCATGCCTGCCTGCTCTCACATTCACAGCCATGCTAATCATGGACACTAATCCTCAGGAATCATGTACCCCAAATTAAACTCTTTCTTTTATAAAGTGTTTTGGTCATGGTATCTTATCACAGCAATAGAAAAATAACTAAGACAGAATAGACATCATTTTTATGTTTCCAACACCATGATCCCACATGAGTTACTAACACAACAAATTCTCCTGCAGTTACAGAGAGTGAAATCCATTGCTGGTTTTCATGCAGTGACAACCAGTCTCTCTCCATTGTGAAGCTATTTTGAAAACCTTCCCCCGAATGCAAACTTTCTAATCCTGTCACTTCTTCCTATCTACAAGTATTAGCAGGAATTGCTCAGTAAGGTGCTTCCCTTTCTCTTCTGGTGACAGATGATTATCCTAATATTTGGTTTAGATTAGAAAGACACAATAAAGGTTTACTTTTTAACCCCGAAAGGTTTATGTACTAGTTCTATCTCTAAGGAAAGGAATCTGCTGTCTTTGGAACTCTGGTTAATTCAAGATCTGAGGCAGGAATGGATGGGATGTGAGCCAGGACATTTTTCCTTAGGTATCTCAGAGTGAAGGGTTAGATCACAAGGAAGAAAGTGCCTGTTTAGATGGGTTACTATGATTCCAAGGTAAGATAATGTGAGCAAAACCTAATTCAACTGTATACATGTATGAAATTTGTAAAGAATAAAAAAGTAATTAAGTTGCCATTGCTTAAAACATAGCAAATATATAAAAACCAAGGACAAAACAGAGTCACTCAAAGAAAAATCCTAACAAACTAAATGAAGAGCTTTATTAGAGTCAAGAGATATCTACCGTTTTACTTTCAAACTAATGCATTTTCATGAAAATTGGTCATTAAAGTCTGTTTTCTTGAGATTTGAGGTAAAGTTGGAATGACACTGGTATCTCCAGCTGGTCCATGGAATCTGATGCTATTAATGAGACTCATTTTCATGTGGCCTGCACCAGCCACTTCTGGAAATAAGGTCAAATATGAGGAGTCTGGTGGCCTCTTTTGGCTGCAGTTAGCTGGATACAGGCTGACAGTATGCATAATTCACGAGGAGGAGGACTGTAGACAAGCCAAGCAGTATAGAAATTCACAACCTGTGTACAGATGGGAGTATAAGCAATATGTATAACAACTGAGGTAAAAGGTTCTTGCAAGGGGGTCTGTCAACAGTTCATGTTTTGGAAGTCTGGCCCCCAGCAAGACAGTGTCGGGAGACTGTGTGGAAACATTAACGAGCCAGAACCTTGTGGTTTGTCTTTGCAGCAAGGCTCCAGGACAAGAAAGGTAGTTCTTGTGAGACTCTCAGATGACTCCAAGGAGAAAGTTGTTATAAAACAAATCGAAACAAACAAACAAAAGGCCCTTTGCTTTCCTGCCACATGGGCTCCCTTCATTATGTCATCTACCATGAGCTTAGTGCAGACAACAGGGTCGGATCTAACTTTAGTGTGAGACGAATGAATAGAGAATCAGAGGGTCTAAGTGAGGACCAGTAAAAACAAGTTGCCTTGAATATTTTCTAGAATAAAGTAGATTTTAAGAGAAGAAACAATGATGCTGTGCATGTGTGGAGCTCTTATTAGAGGGCTGACTTTCAAACTGCCCTTCGATGTGAGAGAGCTCTTTGTTATGGCTCCCCCCGCCCTTCTCTCCTTCTTCACTTCATATAAGTACTGGCAACAGAAGTAATTCGATTTCACTGTGACTTAAAAAAGAGAAGACTTCTCTTTTCCTTTGACAGTGGATTCAGCTTCTAAATAATTCTAGTCATTTAGTGTGTGTGTGTGTGTGTGTGTGTGTTTGTGTATGTGTGTGTGTTTAGATGCTCATGTGGATGCATGTGAGGTCAGAGGTCAAATGAGTGTTCTTCCCCAGGCTTCTGGCTTTTTTTTTTGCTTTTTTCCCCCCTTATTTGAGACAGTTTCTTCCTGGCCTACTAGACAGGAATAGGGATCTGCCTGGCTTCTTTATATAAATTCTGAGGATAGAACTAAGGTCCTTATTCTTGAATGCCATGTACCTTACCTATTGAGATATCTCCTCACCATTCAGAGATGCAGTTTTGATGAAGATTGTCCCACAAGCCAAGAAATGCTGAAATGCTTGCAAACATGCTACTATGCTTTCCCTTTCAATGCCCCCAAGTTCTGGTGATGAAACCCATGGCTTTATGTATGCTAGGCAAGTGTTCCACTATCAAACTATCCACCCTGCCTGTGAGCCTTGACTTTCTAAATCTTATTCCATTACAGTCTCTTTGATGCCATCAAAGCCCGTTACTTAGTCCTGATGACTTAAATGTTTTTGTTCCTAGCTTATAGCTTTGCTGTGAAGGTTACAGTTGAACATACAACTACATCCTCAAAAGTTAGCAAGCTGTGGCCCAGGAGTGAGATCCTGTCTCTACCTTGTTTTGGTAAACTAAATTCTTCAAATTTACATACCTGCTCATCCATATATTTTCAGTGAGGGCTCTCATGCCACCAAGATACAGGTGATAGATTGTATAAATAAACTCTTTCTGGCCTGAAATGGTCAAGTCTGGGCCTCCTCTCACTGATTCCTTTACCATTTTGATTTTGTCAGCTTGCCTTAGAAATGTCACATCCTTACCCTCCCTGCACACAACTGTCCTGCCCCTGCCCCCATTTCTGACACCATTTGTCTATCCCATCGTTCTGTGTGGACTACCTTTGAAACATTTATTTTAATTTATAATTATCTTGTCTTTAGTCATGTATTGATTGTCTTCATCATTGTGACTGAAATGTGGGGAACACTAGTTTGATTTTCAGAGTTTGATCTTCAGAGTCCCATGTACAGTGCTAGGTGAGACAGTAAATATGCTTAGCTTTGTAGGTTATAGGTATCTATCCAAGTCTTCAGTCAGCACAGATAAAGCAATGGGTGTGGTTGTATTCCTACAAAACATTATTTATGGATATCCAAATTTAAATTTTTTATTTCATTTTTAATGTGCTGTAAAATCTTATTAAAATGTATTGTTTATTTCTTTGTGGAATTTCCTCCGATGATTTAAATATCTAGATTAAACATTCTTGGCCGAAAGACTATATGGAAATGGAACATTCAGGATTTGGCCAGTAAGCCGTAAGTAGCTTATTTGTCCCTCACCTAACACAATGAAGGACAGATTCATATAAAGTAATTTCTGTTCTAAATAAAGAAAGCATGCAAAGCTGGGCAGGCTGATACCTGCCTGTAATCTTAGCTCTCGGGAGGCTGAAGCAGGAGGATTGTGAAATTTAGGGAGGCCTCAGATACACAGCAAAACCTTTTCTCTAAATGAGTAAATAAATAATCACGTGAAATAAAGAATGTGTGTCATCAAGAGCTTAAGAATCAGAAACAGTCTGCCTCCATCAGATACTCCTTAAGCTTTCTTCTGGGAGAAAGCATAGTACATGTTCGAGTGAAAACATGATTCTTTTGCAGTTGATGTATGTAGGCAGCACCCAGGAGTTTGTTGCGTGTTTGGAATCTTTGAGACACACTTTTTTCTTATCCTACACAGGCACAGCTACTCTCAATAAATATTTTAGCTCTAAATAAAACATCAGCTGGGACTTAGTTCCCTCTAGAAAAGAAACTTCTTAGAACAGTAGGTGCTGGCAGAAGCAAGGCATACCTTTCTGATCATTGTATCCTAAGGCATATACAACTGAAACAGCAGTAACCTGGCTAGTTCTACGGCAGGGGTTTTGTCCCTCCAGATTCTGAATTGTCTCTTCTTTGCCTTTTCATCCTGCAAACAGAGGGATGGTAGCGAGCTATTGAACAGTACCCCATCTAGCTGTGTTTGAGTTCTGTATGGTTGAGGCTTTATTCATGACCTCAAACGTTTAGATCACCCATGTCTCTTTCTACCATCATCAGGAATTTAGGGCTGAGGTTATGACATTATTTCTCCTCATTGGCCTATGTACAGCATATGTTGCAAGTTAAAGAGCAGAGACGCCAGCTTAAAAAAAAAAGGACACCAACCATTATCAGAGATGGCAAGACATGCTTGCAACCTTAATGGAGGCTAAGACAGGAAGATCATGAGTCCATGCCTGAATTATATATACACTGAGACTCTGCTTCAAGAAAATAAAAGATAGCAGTATGTATACAAATGGTCCCATCAAGCCAGTGGAGAAACACTAAAATCAAGGCTTTCTTAATGTTTTTAACTCTTTGTGTAAAAATTATATTGTTTTATAAAAGGTTAATATTTTCTAAATATTTTATTTCCCCCAAAAAGAACTCAGAAGGAGGCAAAGGAGTTCAGCATGTACTCTTGGAAGCTTTATCATTAAACCAGAATTAGATTGGACCCACAGTGTGTGAACAACAACAAAAAATGTTCTTTCCCATGGATGCCAATTTATGATAAAAACTATCTCCAAACGGATGCTAAAAAGCAAGATGTGGTTTTGTTTTAGAGCTTTTTGAAGAAGGATTAATGTGACCTTATTCAGGCTTGAAAAGCCTCAGCTCAAGTGTCTTTGGGGGAAAAGCTCTGCTTAGTAAATGATTAACTTTCCTGGCCTGCCTTCAAGGTCACCCTGTCACGGGTAAGAGAAAAATTGGCCAGCCACTACCAGGGATTTTCGATCCAGCAGCCTTTTCTCTGCTACTGCATAGACCCTCAACATTAGATGCTTCGGACAAAGCCATTAAAGTATATAGTGTGAAATACAAAAGCTAGACATCTTATCAATCAAATCCAGAAAAAGTTGATCATTCATCCATTTATGGATGGGACCCCAGAAAGGGATCATGAGTCCTTATGGTGTGCTTCAGCTCCTTTTCATAGCCATCTGTGAGTCTCCAGCAGCCTTGCTGGACACTGCCTTCCATTAAGTTCAAATGAAGAAAATGAGGCTCACATATAACATGTCCAAAGTTACCTGGCAAGTATTGGAGCTGTCTCTTGTTTTATGATCACACAGTGTCTAGTATTAGAGAGGGAAAATTGACCCTAAGGAGCCAAAGGAATTCTAGGTATCTCCAGATATCACTTGGATATCACTACCTCACTAGCTGTGAGTTCTTTTCTGTTCTAGGATCCAATCCAGGTTACCATATTACAAGTATTAGTTTTTGATGTTACATTTAAAAAATTTTATTTTATATTTATTTTGTGTGTGTGTGTGTGTGTGTGTGTGTGTGTGTGTGCATGTGCATGCGTTGGCTATGGAGGACAGAGGAAAACTCTAAGGAGTTATTTTTATCATTCCACCATGTGGGTCCCAGGGATGGAACTCAGATTATGAGGCTTTATGGTAATTGCCTTTACTCACCAACCACCTCACCATTCCTGCTTTGATTTTGCATCCAAGGCTAGCCCTAAACTCACCTTCCTGGCACACTTGGAATAAGGATTTTTAGATGTTACTTGTTTTTTTCTTCCTTTTCCTTCCTTCCTTCCTTCCTTCTTCCTTCCTTCTCTTTCCTTCCTTCCTTCATTTTCTTTCTTTCCTTCTTTCATTTTCTTTCTTTCCTTCTTTCATTTTCTTTCTTTCTTTCTTTCTTTCTTTCTTTCTTTCTTTCTTTCTTTCTTTCTTTCTTTCTTTCTTTCTTTCTTTCTTTCTTTCTTTCTTTCTTTCTTTCTTTCTGAGACAAGGTTCTCATGAAGCTCAGGTTGTCCTTGAACCTGCTATATAGCCAAGGATGATCTTAAACTCTTTATCCTCCTACCTCCATCCCTCACGTGCTAGCATTACAGGCCTATACTACTATTCACAGATATTTGTTAAAAAAAATATTTTTTGAGGCAGCATCTTACATAGTCTAGGCTGGTCTGGAACTGGATATATAGGTTAGGAAAACCTTAAATTCCTGATCCTCCTATGTGTGTGTGAAGATAATTTTGAACTCCTAATCCTCCTGATTCTTTTTCCTGGGTGCTAGGATTAAAGGGGTGTGTATCATATCTGGTCAGGATTTTTCCTTTAGTATTTATTCTAGAGACACTTTTTGAAAAGCCACAGCATTTGTGCCAATGTATATTTTATGAAGCAATGCCATACTGTAGAAATCTTCCCCCTAACCCACAGTTAGGAAATCAACTTCCTATATTCTGTTTTCCTGGTCTACATGGATGAATTTTGTTGTTGCCTTGAATCTAATTGGCTAGATGCTAACTTTTAATATGTGGACGAAGCATATAAACATCAGATCTGTGACTCCTCTTAGAAAGTGGAACCATCTGAGAACCTGTCTCAGATGCTACTGTCTCCTGCAGCCACCGTAGTCTGCCAGTCCTGTAGCTGGGACTGACACCTTTGTCTAGTGCAACATCCTTCCTTTTAGCATAGAGTCTGCACAGCAATCTCTTGTTAATTTCATCTGGGTCAAATGTCCTTTGTACTTGCCTGCCTTGACTGTGCTTCATCTTGCCACTGATCCAGGGACTTCCCTCCTTCAGCTCTTGCAGGCATTTGCTTTTGCCTGTTTGTCTCCAAGCCTCAGAACCTGCTTAAATTAGAGGGCAAATAGCTGCCTGTCTCCAATTACGCTGGGCTGCAATGCAGCTCAGGACGTGCACAAGGCTTGAGAAATGTAATTATCTTCCTGAAAGAGAGGTTGCTTTCAGTATGCTAGAGGAAAATCATGTAAGGAACATAGCAAGCAGGCCCGCATAGCTGTTGTCTTATGGCAGTGGTAGTACTGACGCTCTCGATTCTGAACTAGCTTTATTAGAACATTGAAGTGAAGGCCAAAGTTAGAGGTTGACTTCTCAGTGGCACAGGACTGTTCCTCCTCATGGCAAAGGATCTGCTGCCTGAGTTGTATTCTTAGATAAATAAAATCCCCATCTTAAAATGGGAAAACAGGCAACAGCATGACTGTGGAGCTTTTGACTTGTCCTTCAGACGCTGCTTTATGGTAATTTTCTGTTCCATATGAGTCATAGCTGTAGAAAACTGGAGATTTGCAGGTTTAGCTTAGAGCCCCCTGACAGTCCTTATTTTAGGACACACATCTATTTTCATTCCCTTTCAGTAAAGGGATTTATTGATTCGTCATGGTTTGAATATTGTCTCCATGATTTAGAAGAATTAAATGTATGGAAAATAAATGTTCCTCAGGGTAAATATGAAGAATGAAAACTTGCTATTTTAGCTTTCTAAAAGAAACTTCCAGGGACCTTGCTTCTTGAAAAGTAAAGGTAGTTTAAGAAAATATTACCTTTTGGTTATATGAACTCATGTATTATAAAACTTTTATTTTTGGAGGAAAACAAACAAAAAGACTTATCACGGATTACATATTATATTATATAAATTAAACATTCACTTACCCTAATAAATTAGTGTTTGAGGATATATATATATATTTATATATATATATATATATATATATATATATAAATATATATATATATTCCTTTAAGTGAGTCACATCCCAACATCCCAATTTTCTTCTTGAAGTAAATCACTGAACTCTGCTTAGGGGTCTCTTGGTCTGGTCTTCTTGATACCTGCTTCCTGCTTTCTGACCAGATCTCAAAAGCCTGAAGCAGGGAATTATGAAAGTAAGTGTGTGTGTGTGTGTGTGTGTGTGTGTGTGTGTTTAATTTTATTTCCATTCCTAAAGGGATTTGGATCAATTTCAAGACAGAAAGCACAAAAATAACTAGACCAAACCCCACTAACACAGATTAAAAATGACCAAATGGATTTGGAAGAATTATGTTAGAAAGCCAAGTTAGAATAAAACATTTGAAATGCCAAAGAGCTCTAATCTTCCAGGCAGCCATGGGAGGCCCAGAAGGAAACAATGGCCTCATGATGCTGGCTGGTAGTGGAGAGAGGTGTCCACAGACGTGAGCCTTCCAAAGATGGCTTAGGTGAGGTCTACTTTCAGGAAGAAATGAAAGACCCACAAGCCTTGATGATTTTAGTAGCTAGGTTCTTATTATAAACATTCTATGAGTGCTGCACTCTGTTGGAGGACAAACCCTAAACCCAGGAGGCAAGATTCAGTCTGTTTAATGGGAGAAAATGAGATCTCTTTATAGGAGCTGGGGAGAGATTTGTACTTACAAGTCAATCCTCTAAAGACCTTTGGAAACAGACCGATTCAATATATGGGAAGAGGATCAAGCTGAGTACAACAGAAACCAGTTTTTCAAAGAGCAATGAATGCTAGTGAGTTTTGTCATTGAAGATCAATTAAAGTACACAGTGTACAGTCAGATAAGTAAAACAGTACATGCTGTCAATGGAGCACTTCAGATCTAGCATCCACACAAATCGTGAATCTCTCTTTGATATAGATGAGCTGGAAGAATTCTCATCTTATAAACATACAGTATAAAATTGCACAAGGCTTCACCCCAAAACAAAGAGCTGCAGGTAACCAGTGGCTGATGAGTGAGTTTACTTTCCTCCAGGAAAGAGGCTCCTGTGTGATCAAAATGTGTTATGTGAAATTGGTTCTCCAATCCCAAGTGATCAGCCCTAAATACATACACACATTGGCAACATTGAATGAACTCAGTAGACTGTGTAAGCATATATACACAAGTATGTTTGTATGCATGGATGGGTATGTAACAATAATTGAGGAGGTCATAAATTTGAGATTGAGTAGAAGGGAGGGCTTGGAGGAGGGAACACACTAAATAGATTCAGTATTATATAAACATATACACATTTTACACACACACACATACACACACACACACACACACACACACACGGATATATCAGACAGAGGTCATAGATTTGAGAGGAAATGGAGAAACATGGGAAGATTTGCAGTGGGAGAGAGAAGGGTGAAAATGATGTAAACACAGTACTGATATATAAAATCCTCAAAATACTAAACAATTTAAATGTTTTAAAAGTTGTACAAAAACAAAAACAAAAGAAAGATATACTTTTTATATGAATAGAGAATTACTAGCTTGAACAGGCTAAACAGGCTTTAAAGTGACAACTGTCCAGTCAAAGCCATCACTTTGTTTCTTCTGCATTACCCAGTCTAACAGGAGTCCTACCTTACTGTCTGCATAAGTAGATGCGATTCACCCACCATGCATTGCACAAACTGTCTCCAGACCCAAGTAACCCTAAAAGAAACAGATTTCTTTGGCTTTTGGGTGGTTCCCTTTCCACTTTATCTGCTGTGTAGAGAAGTATGAAAACATAGAACCAATGACTTAGACTGGACAAATATTAGTACTTTGGCATGCTTAGCCTCAATGCAAAAAAAAAAAAAAAAAAGATTGCAGAGGAAGATGAATCCAGAATTGGACTTTTCCAAATGTAACATTTTTATTAATTTTTCGAGAATTTCACATAACACATTTTGATCACACATCCCTGTCTCTTCCAAGATCCACTCTTTCCTCTCTACTCGTCCAGTTTCCTGTTGTCTCTTTCTCTTTTCAACATGTGGAGTCCAACTTTTTGATATCTAGGTTGCAACTTTATTTTTTATTCTTCTCTTATATATTATATCCCAACTGGAGATTCCCTTCCCTCCATCCTCTCCTTCCCAGTCCTACTGACCTATATCCCTCTTCTCCCTCAGATCCACTCCTAGCTTTGGCATCAGAAAACAGCAGGCCTCCCAGGGACATCAACCAACCATGGCATATCAAGTTGCAATAAAACTAGGCACATATTTTTTTATTAAATATAATCTTCATTTACATTTCAGGTGGTAAAGCCTTTCCCGGTTTTCCCCCTCCCCAATACCCGGCAACCCCGCCTCCCACTCCCTGCCTCTAAGTATATGCCCCTCCACCCGACCCACTCCCACCTCCCCCCTCAATTTCCCCTTGTTGGGGCATCTATTGAGCCTTCAAGGGACCAAGGACCACTCCTCCCACTGACGCCCGACAAGGCATTCCTCTGTCACACTTTTGGCTGGAGCCATGTGTATCCCTTGGTTGATGGTTTAGTCCCTGGGAGTCCTGGGCATGTGGGTGTAAGCACATAGTTTTAATAGGCTAGATGAGGCAACCCAGTAGGTGGACAAGGACCTCAAAATCTGGCAAAAGAGTCAGAGATAGCCCCTGGTCCTACTGTTAGAAGACCCACAAGAAGACCAACCTACCAAACCATAATATATGTGCCCATATAGGCTCCCTAATTGTCAGTTCTGTCTCTGTAAGCTCCTATGAACACAAGTTAGTTGATTCTGTGGGCCATTTTCTTTTGGTGTCTGTGATCCTTCAGGTTTCTACAATTCTCCCTCCCCTTCATCTTCTGAAGGATTCCTAGAGCTCCTAATATTTCACTGTGGGTCTCTGCATCTGTTTCCATCAGTTGTCTCTGGTGACAATTGTGCTAAGCTCCAGTCTACAAGCATAGCAGAGTATCATTAAGAATCACTTCATTGACTTTGTTTTTTGTTTGCTTGTTTTTGTTTTGGTTTAGTCAGTGGTGTTTGGTTCTATCCTATGTCTCTGGACTATCTAGCCTCTGGTTCCTAGCGCTCTAGGCAGTATCTGGTGCGGGCTCCCTCTTGTGGCATGGGACTCAGGTTGGACCAGCATTGGTTGACTAATTTTACAATCTCTGCACTATTTTTACCTTAACACATCTTGTAGGCAAGACACATTGTCAAAAATTTTGTGCCTGGATTGCTGTCCCAGTCCCTCCACTAAAAGAGTTGCTTGGTTACAGAAGATGTCCTGTTCAGGTTCTGTATCCCCTATTCCTAGAAGTCTTTGATGGGGTCACCCTCTTAGATGCCTGGGAGTTTTCATTGCACTAGATTTCTACCTTACCTCCAGCCAAATACTCTTGTATCTAGGTTCTACCCTTGATTGTGGTTAACCTACCAGCAGTCAAACCATTTTAGAGACTCTGAGTCACTTTAACCTAACAACCTGATGTCAATATCTCCTCAGCAGGGTATGTTACTTTGTGGTCACATTCCTAGATCTATGCTGGGATTTTGTCTAGCTAAGTCTTGAACAGGTATTGTTTGTACTGTTACAATTTCAGTGAGTTCCTATGTACATCACTCCTGCTGTGTCTACAAAACACTAGTTCCTTGGAGTATTCCATCATGTCTGCATCTCACAGTCTTTCTGCCCCTTCTTTCTCAAGGATTCCTGAGCATTGGGGGAAGGGGGTGGGTAGAATACATGTTCCAGAATTGAAATTGGACTTTTAAATGGAATAATTGAAAATATGGACAAAGACTCACTCATCAAAATAATCCGTGGTGATTTTGTCCTAAAAAAAAGCATTTCATGAAGTAATCATCCTGCATGAATAATTCAGAATTTTCTGCATTGAACTTGGTCCAAGGGAACCTGTTAGAATGTATGGATCTTGTGTCTGAGAGAAAAAAGAACATTCCCAGTCCCTAGGTCTGGCCTCTCAGTGCTGCCATGGGTCACTTTAGGGAACTCCAGCCTCCACCTCCTTCAGAAAGCAAACTTATTTAATAGGAGGAGGTGTTAGGTCCGGACATTCTTCATCAGTCTCCCATTCCAGTCATCTAAAAGTGCCATATGACATAGCAAAGAGAATGGGCCATTCACTTGGCTTGCCTATACAGACATTTAGGACCCATCCAGGAGTGCAGTTTTCTTATAGCTTCCTTTCTTTGGATGTTGGTTATAATGATGAAGAATACTAACTTGCATAGACACATTCACGAGACTTGTCCCTGTAAGACTTCAATTAGCATCATGTGATGGTGGTTCACAACTTTAGTCTCAGCACTCACAAGTCAGAGCAGGTACAACTCTGAGAGTTCGAGGCCAGCCTAGTCTATATAGATTCAGGCCAGCCAGGACTACATAATCTCAAAAAGAAGGGGAGGAGGATGTGAGGGGAAGGGGGAGGCAAAGGAAGAAGGGAAAGAGGATGGAGGAGGGAAGGAGGATTTCTCTTAGGTAGATCCATACTGGATTCTTGTACCCTGATAAAACAATTTGTACATAAATGTTTTCAGATGCCTACTCTTAAAATTTCCCTGTGTGTGTGTCCTATGCAATTTCTCAAAACATTTGGTCGAATGACATGTCATTTATACTTCAAAAAATTTTTAACAAATACTCTGCATTAAGCGTTTCTTTTTTTTAATTAATTTATTTTCTCATATATTACATCTGGACCACAGGTTCCCCTCACTCCTCTCCTCCAAGTCCTTTCCCCCTCCCTCCTCTCCATCCACGACTTCTCCATTTCTCTTCAGAAAAGGGCAGGCCCTCCAGGGATATCAACCAAACATAGCATATCAAGCTGCAATAAGACTAGGCACCTTCCCTCATATTAAGGCTGGATTAGGCAACCCAGTAGGAGAACAAGGGTCCTAAAAGCAGGCAAAAGTTTCAAAAACAACCTGCACTCCCTTTGTTGGGAGTCCCACAAAACCACCAAACTACACAGCTATAACATAAGCACAGGGCCTAAGTTAGACCCATGCAGGCTCTCTCAATGTTGGTTCAGTGTCCCTGAGTCTCTATGAGCCCAGGTTAGTTGATTCTGTGGGTTTTCTTATGGTGTCCTTGACCCCTCTGGCTCCTACAATCCTTCCTTCCTCTCTTCCACAGGATTCTCTGAGTTCCATCTAATTTTTTAAAAGCTCAAGTTTCAAGGAAAAGAAATTTAAATTCTCCACAGAGATTGGTCAAGTCAAAGGAGATACTATTAATTTGGCCAGTAGATGGCAGGACTTTGTAAATTAAAATGAGCCCAATGTCCATAATAAATCTAGCATTCACACTACAAAACCAAATAAATGTTTGACGGTTGAGGAAGAGATGACTTTAGGTAGTATTTTAAAGGAAATTTATTCATCACCGACACTGTCTGAATTGTAGACTTTCCTTTCCCCTTTATCCACTTTTTACAAAAAGGAATGGCAGGTGCACTTTTCCTCTTCCCAGCTTTCCTCTGGCAGTCTCAGCACTCCTGGGAATGGGGAAGACCCAGGCAAGCAAATCAAACAGCCCACTAAACAATTATGCAAACCCCAGGCCGTTTTATACCAGCTTGGGGTAAATGTTTGTTCGTTTTTGTTTTTGTTTTCCCCCATTTTTCTTTAAACCACGTTTCTCCCAGGCAACAATGCAATCCATCGCACCAGGAAAGGAAGATGAGCTTGCTGGTACTGGTTGTATGCTATGTCCACTTGTTGGTGGAGGAAGTCAAAGGCATATGGGATGGAAATCCTTCAAGTGTACTGGTCCCAGCTCACAGACCACAGTAAGAATGGAATTGGCCCCAGGGGCACTGCAGAGATGAAAGAGAAAGATAATCTGAGTTATTTTAGATCATTACTGTCTGTACTTGCAGGCAGATACAGCTTCTATGCTTCTTTTGCAAATTATTTTCTAGTTTCAGGTCAGGTAGGTTTTCTCGATAGCCCTGAGTTCTCAGAGGCACCATGCCTTTTTATCTTTCCCCTTGTATTTGCTCTTGAGCCCAATGTTTTTGTTACAAGTCTTGTTTCTCTTACCAACAGCAGCTCTGAACATTTTCTGGAACTGTATTTTGCTTTCTTTGTGGATTCCCTTGTTTTAGGGGAAAGCTTGATATCCAGTGGCAAATGATGTACAAGAAATACACTGTTGAGGCTCTGAAAGTCTGGAAATATCTTGAGCACACTTAATTTTTGGTTGGCTGTAGAATTCTTGATTGAAAATGGTATTGCTTTGAAATACCTGCAGCTTCCATTGTGTCTATTGAGAGGTCCAAATCATCTTTCTATTGTTGGTTCTTCTCCCATCTAGAGCCATCTGTGAACTTCTTGATTTTCCTAGAATGTTTCTTAACGTGGTGATAGTTTCCTCCTCCAGACCACTCTCAGAGGATCCTTCCATTTAAGTCTTTTAGTTCTGGAGTGAGTAATGTATCCTCCCCTCTCATTTCTTTCTGTCCCCGCCCTCTGGAGGGGGAGTTTCTTTTATTTAGTAGTCAGATCTCCTAGAGAGACAGTTCTTACATTGTTTCTATTTTTCATTTAGTCTTCTCTTTCCTGTGTTTTTTTTGAGAAATTGCTTCCATGTGTATTGTGTGTGTATGTATATATGCATATGATGCATACATGTGTGTGTACATGTGTGAGTAGGTGCATATGTGGAAGCCAGAAGTTGGCATCAGATAATTTTCTACTGTAGGGCGTTTTTTTTTTTTTTTGTACTGCATTGTTTTGTTCTGTGAGACAGGGTTTCTCTGTGTAGCCCTAACTGTCCTGGAACTCACTCTGTAGACCAGACTGGCCTCAAACTCACAGATCTGCTGCCTGCCTCTGCCTCTTGAGTGCTGGGTTTAAAGGTGTGCGCCAGCGCCACCTGGCTTTCGCCTTAGTTCTTGACACAGGGTTTTGATACAGAATCAGGATCTCCAAGGATCTGCCTGTCTATGCCCTGCTCCAGCTCGAAGCATCTGTTACAGTAGCCAGTAACGTTAACTTTTTACTCTACTGAGTTTTTCATTTCTGGGTTCACATGATGCTGTAGCATGAACTTGCTAATATTTCAAGACTGTGATCTTAAGAATAGCAATTTCATATACTTCAGACTGATACTTTTTAATTTCCAAAAGCATGTTCCTGCTTTCTAATGTTCTTCTGCTTTGACAGCATCTCAGTTCTTATTTCTGGGCTAAGTCTTCACTGTTTTCTCTCTGAGAAGATATTAATGGCAGATACTTTAGTGTATTTCATCTTCTTGTGTTGTCTTTCAGTGGCATGTTCCTGGCTAATCTTCTTGTTCTCTTTTACATTAGAAAGTTTCCTAAAATGTTGATAAAAGCAGACACTCTTAAGTCTGTTCTGCCTACTAACTCGATTCATCTTAACAACAGCCCTATGTGGTAGGGGTTTTGATAGATGATGGTAGCTAAGGCTTGTGTGTATAAGCTGTTTGCCAATAGTCACAATGTGACACCAAAGAAAGGATGCCAGTAAATGGGAACTGTCAACTCCGACATCTTGGCTAAAGTCAGGAAGATCCCCATGCTTGGCAGAATAATGAGGCTGAGGATGTCTACACTCCAGTATCTGGAACCCATGCATATCTTATCTCACATGGCAAAATGGAACTTTGCACAGGCGATTAAGTAAACGACTGAGGTGGAGAGCATTTCCTGTATTACTCAGCTGAGTCCCGTGTCATCAAAAGAGCCCTTTGAAGTAAAAGAGGGAGTTAGGTAACTAAGAGTCAAAGAAATAGAATAGAAGCAATCGAATCAGAGCTGAGGTGATATAGACCCATGAGTTAAGAAATACAGGAAGCCTCTAAACACTGGAAAAAGAAAGAGTGGGGGGAAAGGAATTCTTCCCAAGCTAGGTTTTTATTGAAATAATAAAATGTTTGAAGCTAGACACTTTATAAAGGAAAGAAGTTTATTTAGAAGGTTTAGGTTTGGGTTTGGGTTAGGGTTGTTCACAGAGGCAGGAGTGTGTGTCAAAGAGAGCTCACGCACAGTAGTCTGCTCTCATGGAACTTCATTTTAAAAGTCAGTTCACACTTGCATAAGAACAGCATCAATCTCTTTTATTGACTCAATCTTATTCCTAGAATGGGGGTGTGACTCAATGTTAGAGCATTGCCTTAGCATTCACCTGGCCTTGGGTTCCAGACAATGCAAAATAGAGATCTGATTACCTCTTACTAGGCTCTTCCCCTTACAAGTTGTAGTTGTATCTCACTGGGGACCAAACTTCATCATAGGAGCTGCAAATCACATCCAAATCATGGCATCCAGCTCCATTGACATCTTGATTTTAGTTCAAAGTTACTCATTTTGTACTTCTGTCCTCCCAACCTATAAGACAATAGATTTGTGTCATTTTTGAACCATTTAATCTGTAGTTACAAAAGCAACTGAAAACTCATATGTGGTACATTCTGTCACAAGATCCCTAATACTGTTCATGGTTTCCTTTTCCTTTTCCCTTTCCTTTTCCTTTTCCTTCCTTCCTTCCTTCCTTCCTTCCTTCCTTCCTTCATTCCTTCCTTCATTCCTTCCTTTCTTGATAGGTTCTGGTTGTGTAGCCCAGGCTGACCCTAAACTAATGATCACCTTCCTTCAGCTTCCCAAGTGTAAGTATCACAGGCATCAGTATTATTTCATTTGTGTTAGAGGAAATTTCCAGGGATGAATTTTGAATTTACTGTCTGAATGTACTTACGTACGTTATTGATTTAACTTAATTCTATTGTCACTCTGGTGCCCTTATCTTTAACCATAGCTTGTTTATGTAAGATAAGGGGACCCTTCAATTTTTTTTTTTTTTAGACAAGAACATGGAGCTGATTCTTCTCTCATGGTAGATGAGGGGATGTTTCCTGGCTCTACGATGGAGGGGCAGGGTGTGGGCAATCACTTGCTTCCATGAATTTTCCTATTTTTTTTTTCAGTTTCCATCTTGCATCAGGAGGCCAGGGTTGCTGTAATAAAGTAGCATAGAACTGGTGACATATGCAACCAAAATTTATGTTGTAACAATCCTGGAGGCTCAAACACTGATGTCAAGGTGCTAGCAGTTTCACGTGATCATCTTTTTAATGACCTCAAACACTAGAGTCATCACCTCAGGGGCTAGGGGACAAATCTTTAAATGGTGAAGTAGGGAACATAAGTATCATTCATTATCCTTTTGATCTCTCCTTCCAGGGGAAACTGGGATTATCAGTTACTGAGCTTTCTGGAGGACCTATTTCTTGATCTCTGCTCCATGGGGCTAGGATTTGGCCATCTCAGCACTAAATAAGTTACTATTTGCCTTTCCATTTTCCTGCCTCCAGTGTGGCTTTATTATATGCTCTTTTCCCATTTCTTGTGTGTGAGTGTATACCTAATCATGCACCCTGATATTTTGCTTAAGGAGACTTTTGTATGGGACAGAAATAACCACTTCATTTTAATGGCCCATTTTTCACTGAAAGTCCTGGTTATTAAATTGGTATTTGTGTGTCTAGATAGGAGCCAAAAGAAACTGAAAATCTGATTTTTGAAAACTCATGTGGCATCCCTTGAAGATGAGCCAAATTAGCTAGATTAATATCTTCTCTGTGTGTATTTCTTTCTTTCGTTCCTTCTCCAACTCATTTCTTCCCATCCACATAGAGTCTTGCTATGTAGCAAAGGTAGCCTCAAACTAATGGTAATTGTGCCATCTCAGTTTCTCCAGTGCTTGGATTGTAAGTGTGTGTTCTACTCCTGGCTTTCCATTTTCTTTAAACAGTTCAATAAAAAAAAAATCCCAGAAGAGTTTTGAATCAGTCTCAAATCTTTGTTATCTTCAAGTGGCAAAAGGGATGGTGATAATTACTTGGAGAACAAGCAACAAATAACTACTGGCATATCATAATTTATTTTTAAATAATCACTTCACTTAACCTCCAAGAAGTGTGGTTTTTTTTAATTGGTGTTGTTTACATTTTAATTTATCTTTTGCATCTTACTTAAGTAAACCATCAAATACATCCTCACTTCTCCTCTCTAATTCCTCACCTATCTCCACCACAATTCCTTCCCATCTTTATGTGTACTTGAGAGTGCTGGGTCTACTTAGTGTTACCTGTATACTTATGGGTATGGAACAGTACTGAAGCATGGGGTAGGTTCTCAAGGGGACATATCCTTTAAGACAACTGATTTTCTTTCTCCCAGAAGCCAACAATTTTCAATAGCTCCTCAGTTAGCTGTGGAACTTGTGACCCCTTATTTGTCCATGCATGTTTGGCTTGATTTTGTGAAGGTCTTATGCATGTAATCATAGCTGGTGTGAGTTCATGTGTGCAGTAGTCTTTTCATGTCCAGAAACTATGATTTTACCACATATTTGATACATTTTTTTCCATCCTTCTGCTGCAATGACCCCACTGAGCCTTGGGAGGAAAAGGTATAATAAAAATGTTTTATTTAATGCTGAGCATTCCAGGTTTCTTACTTTCTCCTCAGTGGCCAGTTGGAATCTCTATATTAATAGCCATCTAATACAAAAAGAAGCTCCTCTGATGAGAGTTGAGAGAAGCACTAATCTATGGCTATAAAGATAAGTATGTAAGGAGCAGTTTAATACTGTGCTTATTTAGCAAATAATAGTAGGGATTTCCCTAGGGTCTATGATCATGGCTCTTAGGTTTAGATACTGATATAAGGCATGATTTTTATATTCTGGAGGATGCCTTAAATCCATTCATTAATTGTTGTTTACTCCTATAACATGGATGCCACGATTATACAAGTAAACATATCTTGTCAGGTCATGCATTCAGAAGACCTAGCACATACCCATGCAGGCTGTATGATTACTGTCAGTCTCTGTGAGCACCTATGAGCTATGTTTAGTTGTTTATGAGGGCTGTGTTCTTCTGGTGTCCTGGAATCCTCTAGCTCTTCCTCTTTTGCTGGGTTCTCCAAGATCCACTTAACATTTGGCTGTGGGTCTCTGTATCTGTTTCCATTGCTGGGATTCTGGGTGAAGCCTCTCTGATGACAATTGGGCTAGACACTGATCTATGACTATAGCAGAATATTGCTAGGAATCATTTCATTAACTTCTTTTGGGGCACCAGTCTACCCTAGGTCTTTGAGCCATCCAGCTGGCCATCCAGGCATTGTCTGGTATGGGTTCCCTCTTATGGCTTGGCCTACTTTATTTACTGGAACATCATAGTCTAGTGTGATGGTTTGTATATGCTTGACCCAGGGGGTGGCATTATTAGAATGTGTTAAAATAGGTGTGGTCCTGTTGCAGAAGGTGTGCCACTGTGGTCATGGGCTTTAAAACCCTCATCCTATCTGCCTGGAAATAACTATCCTGCTGGCAGTCTTCAGAAGAAGATGTAGAACTCTCAGCTCTTTTTGCACCATGCCTGCCTGGACGCTGCCATGCTACCACCTTGATGATAATGGGCTGAACCTCTGAATCTGTAAGCCAGCCCCAATTAAATGTTGTCCTTATAAGAGTTGCTTTGGTCAGGGTGTCTGTTTACAGCTGTAAAACCCTAACTAAGACATATAGCTAAAGAGCTATCCTAAGCGATTTCCTGTTTCTGCTTTCCTAGCAGTAAGGTGACAGGTGGTCATCATGCTTTGACTCTTTTATCATATGGATACTGGGAACCTGAGCTGTGGTCCTTAAACCTGTACAGAAAGTGCTTTACCCACTTAGCCATTTCTCTACCTCTGGAATGTTTACTTTTTCAGACTGTTACTGGAACAGTGGTTCTCAAAGTTGGACCAGAAACTTCAGAGTTAACCTAGAACAGAGTTAACTATTAGAAATGCAAAATTTCCACTTCTGTCCCACACAGACAGAAACTTCGGATCCAATTGTGCTGAGAGTTCCAACAAGCCCTCCAGGGGTTGTGTTGCACAGGAAGACAACTCTTAGAGGACTCAGGAATAAGTTATCCCAACAACTGACATAGTGCTGACATATTGAAGATACTCAATACAGTCTTCAGAGAAGGAACCCTAAGAAGCAGTCACTGGAGACACATGCTGTTGGAAGAGACAGCCTATTTGGCATAGCTTGTCTTTAATTGTTATGCAGGATCAATAGAAGATTCCCTCATGCAGACAGTCAATGACTATTGCTTAAGTATACTTAAAGATCTTGTATACTTTTTGCATCTTCAGTGCCCTGTTGTGATAAATGAGCTTACTTTAAAAAAAATGTTTGTCTGTGAAGAGGAATAAAAGCAAAATTCAAAACCCAAGACTGTCTGGAAATCCAGAGCTGTATAATAATTTTCCACTTCCTTTGTCCTCTTCACATGGGACTTTTTATTCTCTAGCTACTTCCTCATCCTTTTTTCCTTCTCCCCTTGACCATGTGTTCAGCCTCAAAGGCATTGGGAATAAGTAGGTTATAGATTTTTGATTAAAAGTTACATGACGGGTTGAAGTGAGTTAAGGAGGCAAAGGCAAGCAAAAGTAGCCAAAGCTGGAAAAGTAAACATTGATCACTCAGTTTTATATTGAACACTGAGGAAAACACAACATGTAGGGTTGCGATCTGTGACTTGTACTTAAGAGCCAGTCTGCTGGACAGAGCTTCAGAATACTTGCTGAGATGAAAGCACATGATGTAGAATAGAGAACTAACCAACCAACCTACAACAAACCTGGACAAGTAGCAACCACCAGCTTTTGAAAAGGTCCTGTGTATCCTGATCTGGGGTCTTGAACTTGTGGACTTCTTGCTTAGCTTCCCAAGTCCTGGAATCACAGGCATGTGCCACCATATCTAGCTTATGTAATACTGAGGATTGAACCCTGGACCTTGTACATACTAGGTATCTTAGTTAAGGTTTCTATTGCTGTGAAGACACACCATAACATGGCAACTCTTATAAAAGAAAACATTTAATAGGAGCTGGCTAACAGTTTCAAAGGTCCAGTCCATTATCTTCATTGTGGAAAGTATGGTGGCATATAGGCAGACATAATGCTGGAGAAGGAGCTGAGACTTCTACATCTGGATCCATAGGAAGCAGGAAGAGAATTCCATACTGTGCAAGGCTTGAGCATCTGAGACCTCAAAGCCCACACCCTTAGAGACACACTTCCTCCCACAACGTCATACCTACTCCAACAAGGTCACATCTCCTAATAGTACCATTTCCTATAGGCCTATGAGGCCATTTTCATTCAAACTACCACAATACAAGAGCATCATTTTAAGCCACAGCATTAGCATGTTTTGCTATGGTAATAGCTGCTACAGGAGCTGACCCTATATGGCCCCTAGGTCTGATAATATCACATTCTTGTCTGTGTTCTGTCGCTCCTTTTTCCTCTGTCATTCCCCTAGGATTAGATAGCATGTCTTCCTATTGTAAGTGGACATTTTGCTACTTTAATGGGTTCTTTTACCTACCACCCTTCTCCAAGACCCCCCCCCCCAAACACTAGATAAGAGAGAAAGGATAGAGTGGGAAAGAGACTTCAATGTCATTAAACTACTTCCTGCTGATAAGGGGCCTCGAGTTCCTTGGGGCAAGTTTGATTGTTACCTGCAGAATATTTTCAACTAGCAACCAGCAAGCAGCCATCAGCAACAAGCAGCAACAGCAACAGCAGCAGGAACAGGAGGAAGATAAGACTTTTAGGCTTTTAGATGAGTGTAAGATGACCAGGATAAGATAACCAGGATAGATAAGAGTAAGAACAGGGCCCTGGGGCAGTAACAGCTGCTTCCATCCACCTCGAGGGACATAGTCATTGTAATCCTTTATTTTTAAAATAATAATTAATGGCATTACATACACTCCACACACCCTGACACACACACACACACACACACACACACACACACACACACATACACACACACACACACACACACACAGAGAGAGAGAGAGAGAGAGAGAGAGAGAGAGAGAGAGAGAGAGAGAGGACATGGGTGATTGCTATGAAACACATATGGAGGTCAAAGTTCAAAGCATGGGAGACAGTTTTCTCTATCCACTATTCAAGTCCTAGAGATGGAACTCAGATTGTCAGGCTTTGGAATAAGCTCCCTTACATATACATGCTGAACCATTTCACCTGACCTATTGTCTTTTCTTATACTCTTGCTTCTGCTGCAGCTAATTTTTACAGGCTAAATTTTAATAAAGATTACTTCTAACAAGACTACTTTAAAACACCTACAGACAGGGAGTTACATATTAGGTAACCTTAATGTGGGCATTCCATGGTCTAGGGTCTTGTTGTAACAACAAGAACAAGAACAAGAACAACATCATCAACAACAACAACAACAACATCAAAGTGAAATGAGCACCAGCACTCTCCTTTCTCTGTTTCCTCACTGTGGTTACAATGTGCACTAGCTGCCTCTTGCTCCTGTCAATATATTCTTCCCATCATAATAGGTTGTACCCTCAAACTTCGAGACAAACAAAATCCTTTCTCCCTTAAGTATCATGTTAGTTACTTTGAAAAGTGGAAAAAAAAAAGGATACCATAATTGGAGGCTATGGGTCCTAAAACATGGGAGCTATATTTTATGGGTTCTGAAGGCTTTCCCTCCAATTTTGGTGCACGTTGATTCTGATTTTGAGTACCAATCACCTTCACTGAAGGTCTGCCATTGGTCCTATATGTTTCTGGAACCACAGTAGCCAGACCATATGACCCATGACAGCATCTATTCTTCATGAATGGCTGTTGTTGCAGACTGATGGGGCAGGAGGAAGGTCTGGCTCCTTTCTCACAAAGTTGAACCTATCTGAAGAGGAAATACACATACCAGAGCCCACCATAAGCCCTTAGGTGCTAAATAACTGGGAGAATGGAGCCCAGGTAGGCTGTCTGTAGGGTGGAAATGCTCAGATTTTGCTCTCTTGATTATGCATTATGTATGGAAATAAATGAAATGTTATAAAGTTGTTTGGAGGTTTATCAAGACTATATTTAGGCTTTCAGATGTCCTACTATCTTTGAGCTCTTGTCACTATGTGCATTCAATTTTTATATACTTATATTACCAGATGTCATTTTATGTTTCCTCTATGTTACACAACACACTTTCATCAAATCAGTCTTCTTTTATTCTTTTATTAGACATTTTATTTATTTACATTTCAAATGTTATCCCCTTTCCCAATCCCCCTGACAGAAACCCCCTATCCCTTCTCCCCTCCCCCTGCTTCTAAGTGGGTGCTCCCTCACTCACCCATCCACTCCTGTCTTCCCCATTCTGACATTCCTCTACTCTGGGACATGGAGCCTTCACAGGACCAAGGGCCTCTTCTCCCTTTGATGTTAGATAAGTTCATCCTCTGCTACATATGCAGCTGGATCCATGGGTCCCTCCATGTATATTTACTCTTTGGTTGGTGGTTAAGTCCCTGGGAGTTCTGGGGGGGGTGTCTGGTTCAAACCATGGTCTTCTATCCCAAATCCTCTACACTTTGAAAGCCACCCTTCTCCAGACCCATCTCTTCCACTCTAAAGGCAGCTGATTCCGGAAATAAGAAGATGGCATAAGAATGTAAATGCAAGAATTAAAATTATGGCTTGCCTAGATCTGAATGGTGAAGTTAGTTCAGTTCTTGAGCAATTTGAATTTCTCTGTGTCACATCTCCTGTAGCTGTTACCTTGGAGTTATAATAAGATAGTGATTTAATATGATTGGTAGGAGGCAGGAATGAATACAATTTATACTGCCCATGGCAGGGAGCCTGTAACATAGTAAATGCTTAATACATTCCTGAGACGATTATATTTTGCCCTTATTCCTCAGTGCTATCTTGGTCAGATACTGGGTTTTTCATCTGTAATTCTTATCTCTTTACAATTTATGGATGTTATTTCACTTTCTTAATTGCATGAGGCAAATATAATAGCCATTATGGAAGTTGGTTACTTCTTTCTATATTGTAACATTTAAAGTTGCTTATAAAAATTCTGATGCAAATTCTGTCTTTATACGTAACTTTTTGGTCATGTTTTAGGCTTTCCTATTTGTATATTGTGTATTGAGTACATCTCTCTCATGACACCCTCCCTCCCTTCTTGCTTCCTGTTACCCTCCTGTTAGTCCCCTTTGTCCTATAGGCAGGTTTACTTCTGCTTTCATGTCATATAAATGTCTTGTATGTTTCCTATAACATACATATGTGACTTTATGAAGTCATATACAACCTAGGAACCAGAAATGAGAGACAATTAATGTCATGTACATTTCTAAGATTTCTTTAATTTACTAAATAATTGATCTCCAGTTGCATCCACTTTCTTGCATAAGTCACAACTTGGTTCTTCAATATGGCAGAAATGTATTCTTTGGGTGTGTATGTTACATTACCCTCATTTGTCCCTTCTGCTGTTGGACATCTACTAAGTTTTATTGCAGTTTGAATAATGCCTATAAGCTTCCCTCTGTGCTTCCAGAGCTCAAGAATATTATACAATTGCTGCTATACAAATCTCTCGGATTATCTGGACTTCGTTGAGCCTACTCAGTACGCAGACCTATTTTTTTTTCATCCCAGAAAAAAAAAAACTTCCTTCTGTCATTTCTTTACTTGTTCATGTCCCTCCAGGTCCCTTTTTCTTTCTAGGAGCCTCATTACCTACCTGCTGTACTTTTCCAGTTAGTCTTTGGGTGTTTCACCTTGCTCCTTCACTTTCTGTTTGTGTTCTCTTTCCAGAATATTTCATCTTTCAAAACTGAATTGTTGTACTTTTTAAGTAATCTCCTTCCTTCCTCAGATTCTGAAAACTACCTTCTTGTTTTCTGTCACTGTGAGTATCAGCACCACATATAAGTGGAATTGTACAGTACCTGTCCCTTTAGTGTCTACCATAGAACAATGTCTTCTAAGTTCATTTATGCTGTAGCATGGTCCACAACTTTATTCTTCTTAAAGGCTAAATAACACCTCATTGTCTGAATATGTCATATCAGTATTAGCCTTTGATCTGTCCATGGACATTTGGGTTCTGTCCACCTTTAATTTATTATAAACAGTGCTGCTGATATACTGACATCTGTTTATCTGTTTGTGCTCCAGACTTTAATGGTCTGGGCATGTGCCAGAAGTGGGATGCTTGCATAACAACATAATTCCAAATTTAATGTTTTAGGAACTGCCATACTATTTTACACAATGGCTGCAATTTCAGATTCTCATGAGCAATGCTAAGAATTCAGTTTCTACACATTCTTAGGGGTACATGTTGTTTTATGGGATTTTTTTTAGTATGGTTTGTAGTTTTACATAATAGTCATATTAACGGATGTGGCATTGAATTTTCTTAATTGTATGGCATCTTCAGTCCAGCTGCTCTGAGGTAAATACATTTTTTGAGACAAGGTTTCATGTATCCCACAGTGGGTTGAAGGCTGTAACTAAGTGTCTTAGTTAGGGTTTCACTTCTGTGAATAGACACCATAACCAATGCAAGTTTTATAAAAGGCAACATTTAATTGGGGCTGGCTTACAGGTTCAGAGGTTCAGTCCATTGACATCAAGGCAGAAGCACGGCACCATCCAGGCAGGCATGGTGCAGGAGGAGCTGAGGGTTCTACATCTTTATCCAAAGGAAGCCAGGAACAGACTGGGAATCCTCAGGCATCTAGGAGGAAGATATCCAAGTCCATCCCCGTAGTGACACACTTCCTCCAACAAGGCCACACCTTCTAATAGTGCCACTCACTGGGATGAGCATATGTAAACCATCACACTAAGGATGACCTTGAAACCTGATCCTTCTTCCTCCACTTCCTAAGTCCTAGGAGTCCAGATTTGTGTTACCACATCTGGATTGTATGGTATTGGGGATTGAATCCATGGATTTGTGTGTATTAGGAAACCACTTTATTAATTGAGATACATCCCCAGCCATTGAGGGAAAGTACTTCTGGTCTCATTGTCACTTCATCCTTGCCCACTGGGTTTTATTTATTTAATCATTGTGCATTTGTGCACTTACTCTGTAGTGAAACAAGGGCCAAAAGGAGTGAACAAAATCAATGAATTCTCATTTAAAACATGGAAATAATTTGTTTTTAGTTCTAGAAAGTCTTCCCTTTCCCAGAAAGGGCAGAGGGAATGATTTGGAGATGGGATCAGCTTGCCTAACCTAATTGATGAAGTTTCAGGCCAATGAAAAACTAACATATGGGACCCGAGGAATGATACTCAAGGTTGTTCCTCTCATCTCTACGCACACGTACACATGTGCATATCTATACCTGCATACACATGTACCCACATGTATATGCACCCCCATATATGTGAATACATGTACACACCCATCTACAAAGGAGTCTTCTCCTAGTGTTAAATTTGAATTTGTTGAAGTATCTTCTTTGGTCAGTGGTGAGATGTGAAATTACAATAAATAATGAACACACTTATCTATCTATTCTTGCTCCCTATTTTAGGGTTTCTGACTTAATTCTATCTCCCTGAGTGTTGGGGTCCATTCACTGAGAGCCGGCCTTCTATAAACAAGGGAACTGGGGGTGTTGATACAGGTATGACAAAATACACTCTCCTTTCTTAGGTGGTAGAGGTAGGTCTCATGAAGGCTGGTGGGGAGATAGCATTTCTCTGCCAAGTTATCCCTAGTTGTAGCTTTAAAGATCTTTTGATTATTGTTTCCTTGTTTTTCTTATCTCAGAGACAGAGAAAAACCTATCCCTTGAGAGCAGGCATCACTCATTGGTCTTTTTGAAGATAAAGAACTAGAGGGCTCTCCTAAGATACTTAGACAGATAACACACTTTCCAGGGGAAGTCCCCGGGGCCTGATACTGTGGTGTGCTGGCAGACGGGAGGCTAGCACAACTGCCTTCTGAGAAGACCAACAAGCAGCTGAAAGAGTCAGATGGAGAAACTAGCATCCAACCACAGACAGAAACTGGAGACTCCTGTGGATGAATTGGGGAAAAGCTGGGAGAAGCTGAGGAGTGCAGCCCCATGGGAAGACCAGCAGTCTCAATTCTATCTGAGCCATTAACCAGGCAGCATGCACCAGCTGATGAGGTCCCAGACATATATGCAGCAGAGAACTGCCAGGTTTGGCACCACTGAGAGAAGATGCACCTCAAGAGACTTGAGAGCCCAGGGAGTTCTGGTGAGGTGGGGGTGGGGAGGTGGGGACATCTATTTAGAGATGGGGAGGGGGGAGGTATGGGATGGGGAGCAGTTGGGGGCCAGGCTGGGAGGAGGATGAAGACTGTACTATAAAAAAGTTTAAAGAATATTTTCTTTTTTTTTTTAATTTAATTTAATTTTATTTTTTTAATTTACATTCCAAATCACTTCCCCTTTCCCGTTTCCTCCCTCCCCGAAAGTCCCATAAGCCCCCTTCCCTCCCTCTTTTCTCCGTTCAACCCCCTCTCATTACTCTGTCCTGGCGTTCCCCTACATCCAGTCTTTCCAGGACCAGGGGTCTCTCCTTCCATCTTTTTAGAAATCTATTGATATGCTGATTGTGTCTAGGGTATTCTGAGATTCTGGGTCAATATCCCCTTATCAGTGACTTCATACCATGTGTGATCTTTTGTGATTGGGTTACCTCACTAAGGATGATATTTTCAAGTTCTGACCATTTGCCTAGGAATTTCGTGAATTCATTGTTTTTAATTGCAGAGTAGTATTCCATTGTGTAAATATACCACATCTTCTGAATCCATTCCTCCGTTGAGGGACATCTGGGTTCTTTCCAGCTTCTGGCTATTATAAATAAGGCTGCTATGAAAGCGGCAACCAACTAACTGGGAAATGATCTTTACCAACCTTACATCCGACAGAGGGCTAATATCCAAGATATACAAAGAACTCAAGAAGTTAAACTCCAGAGAGGCAAGTAACCCTATTAAAAAATGGGGTACAGAGCTACACAAAGAGTTCTCACCTGAAGAATATCTAATGGCTGAGAAGCACCTAAAGAGATGTTCATCATCCTTAGTCATTAGGGAAATGCAAATCAAAACAACCCTGAGATTCCATCTCATACCAGTCAGGATGGCTAAGATCAAAAACACAGGAGACAGCAGTTGTTGGCGAGGATGTGGAGAAAGAGGAACACTCCTCCACTGCTGGTGGAATTGCAGGCTGGTACAACCACTCTGGAAAGCAGTCTGGCGACTCCTCAGAAAACTGGGCATGACACTTCCGGAGGATCCGGCTATACCACTCCTGGGCATATACCCAGAGACTTTACCTGCATGCAATAAGGACACATGCTCCACTATATTCATAGAATATTTTCTTTTTAAAAAGGGTCATTGAAAGTGGCCAGATCTGAAGTTTTAATTTGGTACTTGATAATGGAAGCTGTGTAGCCACAGTGTTTCCATATGAAGGTCAACATAACATTATAATTGATATTTTGATGCTACTTTGTTCTGTGGCAGCATCCAATGATGGTAATTTTATGTATCAATTTGATTGGGCCATGAGGTATCCAGATAATTTCTAGATATTGTCTTAGGACTGTTGGTAAGGACTTTTGCTCTAGGAAAGCATGTGTAATGGATACCATCTCTACAGATACCTGGAGAGTTGACTTGCAGCTATGTAGCCCCATCTTCTGTTTCTTTGTTTATTAAGGAGGCTGTGGTGGGGGGAGAGTCCTGTTCCCAAGTTGGAGAGATGGCCCAGAATCTCAATGACAGCTCATAGTTGTATGTAACTATACTTCCAGGAGATCTGATGCCCTCTTTTGGCCTCTGAGGGCATCAGGTACACATATGGTTCATATACATATATATATATTTCAAGCACTTATATATGTGGAATAATAATTAATAAATGCCTTAAAAAAGAATTCATTTTTTATGGGTTAAACATCCCTCTCAGTTGAAGGAAAGTATGAGTTTACTTATACATTATATCCACACAACACTCCTTCATAAATTAGTATATATTTACTTATAATTAAATAAATGGATCCCTTTGTCAATGTAATAAATATGTGATAGAAAGATGAAAAGAAAACAGCTACAGTTTTTCTCCTTTACTTGAGTTAACTGTCTTGCAGTATTTCTGGGGTGTTTGTAGACCATATGGCAGCCACTGAAAACCTGCTGAGCTGCTGCTGGCAGATGTTTTTCCTGATCTTCCTCTTTTGCAGAGATCCAGCCTCAAAGACATCAAAGTCATAAGACACTATGTGTAAGGTATGCTTGTCACATGGTTTATACTTTTTTGTTATTATTCCTATTCAGTCACATAGTAATTTTATCAGTATGACAATGTAGTCATCACATGGTCATCTTGCTCTCTGCCTTAAAACATAGGGGGCTGAGGATCAGAGTGGTAAGTAAATTTGAAAAATATTACAGCTGGGGGGTCTGGGGTGATAGCACAATTGGTAAATTACTTGCATTCAATCATTAGGACTAAGTGTTCCATCCCTAGAACCTATGTAAATTGAACAAACCAAAATGCCAGGTGTGGTGGTGCCCACTTGTAATTCCAGCACTTTAGAGACAGAGACAGAGACAGGTGGATCCCTGGGTCAAATTGGCCAGTCAGCATAGGCTACTTGGTGAATACTAGCCAGTAACAGTCCCCATCTCAAAACAAAACAAAACAAAAAAAAACCCCCAAAAACAAAAAAAACAAAAACAAAAACAGAAACGGTGGGTGGTACTGAGCCTGAGATTATCAATAGGTTTATCAACACATTATCAACCAACATGAACACATACACATTTTTTTTTCTAAATCATGAACTAATAGAATAAAATACAGGCTGTAGAGTTTGTTCACTGTTTAAACACAGCCTACTCCCCAGAGGACCTAGGTTTGATTCTAGCACCCTCATGGTGGCTCACAACTGTCTGTAATTGCAGTTCTGGCCTGCTTAGCTACCAAGCATGTATATGTGCAGGCAAAATATTCATATACACAATAAAATATTAAAAAGAGGAGATCTGACTCCCTGTTCTGGTCTGCTCAGCTACCAGGTATGCATATGTGCAGGCAAAATATTCACACATGCACAAATATTAAAAGTAAATGAATAAAGTAAGCATAACAAAGACTTGAATCCTGATCTCTATAGCTTCCAACATCCTAGTTCCAAGGAGAGCTCTGATTATTGTATTTGTCAACTGAACTGTTAGGTTTCTTTTTTCTTTTCTTAGATATATTCTTTATTTACATTTCAAATGATTTCCCTTTCCCGGTTCCCCCCTCCCCGAAAGTCCCATAGGCCCTCTTCCCTCCCCCTGTTCCCCAATCAACCCCCTCCTGCTTCCCTGTCCTGGTATTTCCCTACACTGCTGCATTAAGCCTTTCCAGGACCAGAGGCCTCTCCTTTCTTCTTTCTTACAGTTTATTAAGGAGCAGACCTGGCCACTCTACCTCTAAAATAAACCTGGTCTTTTACCAATTAACTATTTATTAACTACTGTTTATACACAGCTTATGAGAAGATGCAGGGCTGGGGGCAGGGATGTTGATTCCCAAAAGTAAAAACAAACAAACAAACAAAAAACCCAGCTTGTACATCAAATTTAATGAACGTATTCAATTAAAATGGCTGTGGGATTTAGCATGTTAGCATTATGCATTATCAGATCTGGTAAGAGTAAATGTGACCAGGAATTCATAAATTAGATGAAAATTTCGGTGCATTTTGAACATGATTTAAAAATTGGACTTTGTACTTTATGGTGTACCTGCGGGTTGATGAGAAGAGCCAGGAAATTATGGTCAAATGTTAATTGGATGATTACTCACAATGATAGTTCCAAAAGCAAATTACAAAAACATTTCCTTTAGAATGAAAACGCTTGCTTAGTATGAAAAACAAGTGACTTTTAAAATTTTGCTTTCCAACTTTTTACATAGAAATGTTGGAAGAAAAATGAAAAGATCCCCACATATGTTCATCACCTATATTGAACAACTGGCAACATTTGTCATAATTTGCTTTACTTTTTAGGCACTTATGCATAATTTTTGTCAAGACTTGAAAGTTGCAGTGATTATAACATATTACTCATCTCTTAAGACAAGGGCATGTAAAATTATGTTCTAATTTATTCTTCGAGAATTTCATAATGATACAATGTACTTTGATCACAGTCATCTCCCTATTCCTGTCCCCAACTCTTTCTACGTAGACCCCAACAAATCTCTCTCCCAACTTCATGTACCTTTGGTTTTTTTTATTAACATACTGAGTCCATTTGGTCTGTTTATATGCACACAGGTATGGGACTCTCCACTGGAGAATGTGCAACTCAACTAATGCCACACTTCCAAAAAATGAAGATTTTCTTTCTCAGTAGCCATCAACTGCCAATGCCTCTTTTACTACGTGTAGAGCCTCAGAAGCCTTTCCCCCATCCATGTTGGAGTTGTATTGAATCAGTAGGTGTATCTTGACTGACAGATCAGTATTGTAATATTTAAGGTCCAGTGCCAGGCAAGGACAGTGATGTCTTTTCTCCTCTTGTAGTCTGTGTAGTGCCTTCTGGCACTATGAAAGCTAACCATCATGGGGAACTTTCCCAGTAAGTTCAAGTTTTATTTATGTACTGTAACCAAATTGTGTGGTGTCTTCAGCAACAGAGTGTATCATCTAGTTATGGTGGGCAGCCATTATCAGAGGCAAATAATAGCCTTTGTTGCACTGGGTACCTCTGAGCCCTCCAGGAAAAGTAATAATGACTTGAGAACATATAATATAGAGTCTACACATGAAGCACCATCATTGTTCCCTGTATCTGTTATCTATTTCCATGTAACAAACACCCCCCAACACACACACAAAACTTCATATAACACATAGCTGGAGATGCTTCACCTCACTCACCATAGACTGAGTTTGCCTGGTTTATTCTGGTTGCCTTTGAGCTTTCCTGTAGCTATGTCTTGTAGTAATCTATGTCATTCTGTTTCTAGAAGCTTTCCTTGCTACCAAAGTATCAAATGCAGCTTAATCTTTAAGTCTTTCTTCTTGTAGTAAGTTTGTCTGAGATCGCCCAAACCTAACTACAGAAGCTACAGGGCAGCCTTCTCTAATAATTATAGTTCTTTCCTGGGCCTCCAGCATTGTTACACCATTAGAATAATTTTTCCTTTATTATTTCAGTTACCCATATGGCAGCCCCCTTGAACATGAAAAGTAAGAGTGATTTATTAATTATGTAATAATCAGGTAATCTCTGCTTCTAGCTGGTTTTCTATCTTTTGTCTACCTTTGTGCCTTTGGGCAATCAGTTGTGCCTAGCCTTAAGTCATTCAACGCCTCAAAGTTCATAATGGCAAAAGCCTATCCTATATTTGCATATGGAGTAGTTCAATCTCAATCAGTCAGTAGACTGACCATCTACTACTACTTCTAAATTCCAGGGGCTCATTGTGATGCTGAGAGTTACTGAACATGTTTCCTTAACTTCTCATTTCTCTTTAGCGTAGGATTTTCCCTTCTTCCTTTCCATAGAAAGCTCTGGACAAAATTGCCAGTGTCCACCAGTGAGCAGAAAGGTAACAGAGAGAGAGAATTTGGGTACATTCAAATGAAGGACATTAATCAAGACTTGAATTTTCTATTTGAAAAAGATGAATTCCCAACCTCCATTTATATACACATTCTAAATTTCACTATAACATGAAATCAAATACCAGAACCATGTTTCTTCCCTGATAATCTTTCAAAGGCCAGCTCATTTCTTCCATATAAGAAGTAGACAAAATCACTGAATTCCTTGGAGGATTTAAGGAACATTGTTTTAATAACAACACTGTAAGCCTTGGGAATCATTTTTAAGTCAAGCTGATGTAAGGCACAAAATAAAATATCTCCAAACTGGTTTGTTATTGTTTTGTTTTCCAAAAATTGTTTGTGTGTGTGTGTGTGTTTTGGGGGATTATTGAGTTTTTTTTTTAAAATAAGGTCTTACTATGTAGCCTTGGCTGCCTTGGAACTTGCTATGTAAACTGAGCTGGCCTCAAATTCGCAGAGATCTACCTGGCTTTGTGTCTCAAGTGTTGGAATTAATGGTGTATATCATTACACCCAGCTTGGATCACCTTCTGAATTACCTGGAGTGAAGGGAACTCCTTTCTACACTGTCTTAATTAGGGTTACTATTGCTGTGAGATGACAGCATGACCAAAGCAACTTATCAAAAAGAAATTTTTATTGGGGATTGGCTTACAGTTTCAGAGGGTGAGTCAATTATCAATATGGCGGGTAATGTGGCAGCAGATAGGAAGGGATTGTGCTAGAGAAGGAGCTCAGAACTCACAGCTGATAAGCAAGTTTCAGGCAGAGAGAGGGTGTGAGGGAGGGAAGGAAGGATGGATAGAGCGAGAGAGGGAGAAAGTGAGAGAGAGAAAGCACCTGAACTTGGGTCTGGCATGATCTTTTGAAACCCCCAAGTTTACCCCCTCAGAGACATACTTCCTACAACAAGGCTACACATTCTAATCCTTCCCAAACAGTGCCACTAACTGGGAACTTAGCATTGAAATGTATGAGCCTATGGGGGCCATTCTCATTCAAATCACCACATATGAACTAATCAAAATCTTTCACCAAGACTGCTGCCTGACTTGAAGAGCAAACTGTCCTTTCAGTGATAAATAGGCATCACAGATCACAATCTTTAGCAAATTGTTCATTTTATTCAACCATAAAGCATTTTTTATATGCTAAAGCGTATTATATAACAGGTAGGTTTTGAAAACATCTCTTAAATAATGTATACTATACAAAAACTTTAAAATAGGAATTGTTTTCTTGCACATGCACATGGGATGTCTCACCAAAATAGCAACAACAACAAAGACCCAAAGAGACAACTTTGTAACTTTGGATTCATGATTTCAACAATAGAAAGTTGCATCTGAGCACAACATGTTGTACAATCTAAAAACCAACCACCTAACTACAGAATGTTGTTTTTGTTAGTAAAGGTTATTATAACAGCAAAAGGTTCAGTTTATTCATAAAAGCGAGGCCCATTAGGAACACTTCTTAATAAGACTTACACTAAAGAGCCTCAGCAAAAATACTTACCTCCAAATATAATTCTATGTATCATTAAATCTGAAATTAAAAAATTAAACAAAAACAAAAACAGAAAACATTCAGCGCTCAGCAGCCTAAAAAATCTATTCCTCTCTAGAGAGTCATATTAAGTACTAAATTATGCATCCTTCATTCCCAGCACTACTTGGTGGGGCATTCTAGCCTAATGATACTTTAAAGCAGCTAAAATGAACAAATTTACATAAAGTCAGGTCCTAAAGGGCTATTTGAGCTCAAGGTTTATTACTTTTATTCATTCAATAGTAAACATTTAATGAGTCTGTGTTCTTTGCTGTTTACTAAGGATATTTCTAGTTGTTCATGTATGTGTACATATATACACACACACACACATATATGTATATATATAAATGTGTGTGTATTATATGAATATATGTGAGTTTATGTATTATATATAGGTATTATACATATAATAAGTATATAATTAAGGCACATGTCTGGCTCTGTGGAATGTGCTAATCAAGAATTAGGTTCCAGTGAGGTTGGTGCTCAGAATATCCTGGGAAAGCACTTGGGGTACAGAACAAGGCCTGCTCGGGTTCAGAAGGACAAATGTTTTATAAATAGGATAACTGAGAGCAGAGAAGTTTTAGTAATTTCCTCCCAAGTGTCAATGTCAAGATTGAAGGTTAGAAGCCAAGACTTCATGTAGGGAACTTAGGACCCCTTTCTCCTTATCATGTGGGGAAATGACATTTAGTATAGTGTGGCACTCTTGCATGACATGATTCTATGGTGATCTAACATGTTCATCTGGTGTCCCATATACAAGTGGTTAGACTGTGACACTTATGGAGTGTCCATAGATTATGGATTATGGGGGCTTGGGAGCAACTTCTAGAGTAGTGGGTCCAAGAGAACATTCAACAACAGCAACCTCATTTGAAAAAAATATACATACATATATACATACATACACATACATATACACATACACATATACATATACACTACTGCAGTTTCATCAATGTTTTATAAAGACAGTCATAGAATTTCAAGCAGTTTTTTTCTGTTTTTTGTTTTTTGTCTGTCTTTAGTGACAATTGTTTTGTTGCTTGTCATGTGCTACATATTGTTGTGCCAGTAATGCATGTGCATAAGTGGCAGATACTCTACTAAGCAACACAGACTTTAAAAATATATAAGGTATCTGAAAAGCAACAGGGACAGCCAACTATAGGTTGAAACCATCAACATTATGAGCCAAACCTTTCTTCTTTTAAAATTCATTATCTAGTGTATTATAGTGGAAATTTCACTAATATGACCACATTTAAAAATCACTTCATCAGTTTGTTCCACTTTTTATTACTATAATTATTGTTTCTGTGAACATTACTGCTTAAAATTTGTGTCATTATATGTATTTGTTTCTCTTAAGTCTATGTACAAGTGGAATTGTTGAGTTATATAGTAACTATGGTTAATCATTTGAGGATTCACCAGGATATGTTCTCTATATTTGAGGTCATGTGAAAGCACTGAGAAGACAGTGGTAAGGTCTGTTTCTAATGTTTGTAATCCTAGGACCAGAAGACATATAGGACAGGGTTTCCACCTTTCTAATGTACACAGTCAAGCTGGAGTGGGTATAAGAATACTAATGTTGGCTCAGAGCATGCATGTAAAAATAGTTTTCCCTCTGTGATGGTTTGGATAGGTATGGCTTCCATAGACTCATCCTTGGCCCATGGGGAGTGGCACTATTGAGATGTGTGGCCTTGTTGGAGTAGGTATGCCCTTGTTGGAGAAAGTGTGTCACTGTGGGTGTTGGGCTTTGAGGTCTCCTATGCTCAAGCTCCAACTAGTATGGAGTCTAGTCCCCTTCTTCCACATTTGGATCAAGATGTAGAACTCTTAACTCCTTTTCTAGTACCAATGTCTGCCTGGATACCACCATGCATCCTACTGTAGAGAAAATGGACTAAATCTCTGAAACTGTAAGACACCCCCAAATTAAGTGTTTTCTTTGTAAGAGTTGCCTTGCTCATGGTGTCTCTTTGCAGAAATGGAAACCCTAACTAAGACAAACTCAGATCATGGGTAACTTTGCTATGTTTTCAGATAATACTTGGAGGTACTCTCTACCTGGGTTCCTGTAGGCCATGCCAGCCTGGGAATCAGGTAGGCAATCTTCACTATCCTTCCTGTTTTCCATTTCCAATTGCCCTGTTTCATCTTCAGCACTTTGGCAGGCCCTTTCATGGGCCTGTCTTCCTTCTCTTCCTTATTCCTTTTACACTCCACAGATCCTCAGAGCGGGCTTAGCTTTCTTATCTTCCATAGATTCTCTCAATTTCCCCATCCCCAGCTCAGCCCCATACCTTTATTATTATCAGTTCTCAATACCTAGAAACACATTCAACCCAGGATCCCCAGTGGCCACACCTTGTGGAGACTCAGAAGTGCTCTCTCTTGGGCAACTCATAGTCATGACATTCTCCTAAGAACCAAAGAAGGCAACAGAATCAAAAGAACAGAACAACCACCCAACAGAGAAGACCAGATACCTACCCCTAAAATTACAACCATTCCAAACACAGATGCCTAGACACCAGCATAAAATCATCAATAGCCAGGATAATATGTCTTCCACTAGAATCTAACAACCTAATTATAGTAGGTTGTAATATAGCTGAACCACAAAACAACTTCAAAATAGCTCCAATGGGTATGTTCAAAGACCTTAAAGAGACCATTTATATATCCATTAATGAAATGTATGTAATTATTTTCTGTAATATATTTTATTTGTCTTCTGAGACAGTTCCTTACTGTTTATCTCTGGGTAGCCTAGAACTAGATTTGTAGACTAGGGTGGCCACAGAGGTCTGCTCATCTCTGCCTCCTGAATGACGGAATCACCATTTTTCTGAAAGTTTGAGAAGGCTCTGAAAAAAAGCTTCAGACATGCTCCTTGTAAAGCAAGTAACTTGTTTTAGTATACTCTAGGGCAAAAATGATCAGCAACAGTTAGCCAGCCATAACTGTTACCTCATTTGTAGCATGATTGTGGGCAGCTCTCCATGGGCTTCTTAATTGCATCATCAAAACAGTGAGCAGGTGCAGTTTTGAGAGGGGGTTTCTCACAGAATATTTGATGCCTACAGAATATTTATATCTATGTAAATTTTTAAAAAGCATATATAATGGGCATAAGTTGTTTTCTGTGGAAATCTTGGCATGTCTGGAGCTCATTAGAGAGTCTTGGTTTATTGTTATTAGTTGTATCCATGACAAAGGGAAGCCAAAACTTTGAGCTTAGTGCTAAAAGTGTTTCAGGTTTATAGAGAAATTAGAGCAATGGGATTCTCAACCTCAGAACTTCTGATATTTTGGGTCTGATATTTTTTGTTGGTGTGTAAGGGGGCATTTTAAGGATTGCAAGATATTTTAGGTGTGTGTGTGTGTGTGTGTATGTGTTGCATTTACCCATGCATATACATGTGGAAGCCAGAGTTTAATGTTAGTATCTTCCTCTACCAATTTCCACTTTTTTTGAGAAGTCTCTCACTTAACCTAGAGCTCACCAGTTTGGCTTGGTTGGTTGGCCACCAAGTCCTGGGATTTTCCCTGTCTTCATTTTCCAGTGCTCAGATGGATGTGTACTACAAAACCCAACTTTTACATGGATGCTAGAGATTCCAGTTTATATGCTCATGCCTGTGCAACAAACACATTATCCTGCTGCGACATCTCTCTAGCCTGCATGTTAAGATTTTTGAACAGCATCCCTTGTCTCTACCCACTAGTATTAGTTCATGTGCTTCTTTTTCTGTCTTTATTTTTTGTATTTTTTATTTTTGAAAAGCATGTTCTTTTATTGAAAAAGGAAGTAAAAACATTTTATGATAAAATTGAAGATTTACATGGAAAATATTTTTGATAAAATAGAAGAGATATAGAAAAACACCTTAAAATTGACAATTTTCATGGAAAATTAAAGAGTAAACTGGTAGACATAAAAACATTGCTGAATTAATTGAAAAAGGAAGTAGAAAGATTTTATGATAGAATTGAAGATTTACATGGAAAATATTTCTGATAAAATTGTAGAAAAATGTAGAAAAACATGTTAAAATTGAAGATTATCATGGAAAATTTTATATAGATATAATAATGGTAGGCATAAAGGTATTCCTAAGTTGATTGAAAGTGGAATTATAAACATTTTCTGATAAAGTTGAAGATTTACATGCAAAATATTTCTGATAAAGTTGAAGAAATATATAGAAAAATATGTTAAAATTGAAGATTATCATGGAAAATTATACAGATAAAATGGTAGGCATAAAAATAATTCTAAGTTGATTGAAAGTGGAATTATAAACATTTTCAGGTAAAATTGCAGAGTTACATGGAAAATATTTCTGAGAAAATTCAAGAAATATATAGAAGAACATGTTAAAATTGATTATTTCATGGAAAATGATACAGATAAAATGGTAGACATAAAAAACATTTCTAAATTAATTGAAGGTGGAATTAAAAACATTTTGTGATAAAATCAGAGATTTACATAGAAAACATTTCTGATAAAATAGAAATATATATAAAAACATGTTAAAATTGAAGATAATCATGAAAAATAATGCAGATAAAATGGTAGCCATAAAAAATTACTAAATTAATTGAAAAAGGAATTACAAACATTTTCTGATTAAATTGAAGATTTACATGAAAATATTTCTGTTAGTCTATGTCTTTTTATTGGTGAATTGAGTCCATTGATGTTAAGAAATAATAAGGAATAGTGATTGTTGCTTCCTATTATTTTTGATGTTATTTTTCTGTTTGTGTGGTTATCTTCTTTGGGTTTGTTGGAAGAAGATTACTTTCTTGCTTTTTCTAGGGTATAGTATCCCTTCTCATGTTGGCGTTTTCCATCTATTATCCTTTGTAGGGCTGGATATGTCAGAAAATATTGTGTAAATTTGGTTTTATCATGGAATATCTTGGTTTCTCCATCTATGGTGACTGAGAGTTTTGCTGGGTATAGTAGTCTGGGCTGGCATTTGTGTTCTCTTAGGGTCTGTATGAGATCTGCCCAGGATCTTTTAGCTTTGATCATCTCTGGTGAGAAGTCTGGTGTAATTCTGATAGGTCTGCCTTTATAAGTTACTTGAATTTTTTCTCTTACTGCTTTTAATATTCTTTCTTTGTTTAGTGCATTTGTTGTTTTGATTATTATGTGCCGGGAGGACTTTCTGGTCTGGTTCAGTCTGTTTGGAGTTCTGTAGGCTTCTTGTAGGTTCATGGACATCTCTTTCTTTAGGTTATGGAAGTTTTCTTCTATAATTTTGTTGAAGATATTATCTGGCCCTTTAAGTTGTAAATTCTCGTACTCTTCTATACCTATAACCCTTAGGGTTGGTCTTCTCATTGTGTCCTGGATTTCCTGGATGTTTTGGGTTATAAGCTTTTTGAATTTTTCATTTTCGTTGACTGTTGAGTCAATGTTTTCTATGGTATCTTCAGCACCTGAGATTCTTTTTTCTATCTCTTGTATTCTGTTGCTGATGTTTGCGCCTATGACTCCTGATTTCTTTCCAAGATTTTCTATCTCCAGAGTTGTCTCCCTTTGTGATTTCTTCATTGTTTCTACTTGCACTTTTAGATCCTGGATGGTTTTATTCAGTTCCTTTACTTGATTGTGTTTTTCTGTAATTCTTTAAGGGATTTTTGTGTTTCCTCTTTCAAGGCTTCTGCCTGTTGACCCATGTTTTCCTGTATTTCTTTAAGGGATTTTTGCGTTTCCTCTTTAAGGGCTTTTACCTGCTGATTGATGTTCTCCTGTATTTCTTTAAGGGAGTTATTTAAGTCCTTCTTGAAGCCCTCTATCAGCATCAAGAAATATGATTTTACATCCAACTCTTGCTTTTCTGGTGTGTTGGGGTATTTGGTACTTGCTGTGGTGGGAGAACTGGGTTCTGATATTGCCAAGTAGCCTTGGTTTCTGTTGGTAGGGTTCTTGTGCTTGCCTTTCACTATCTGGTTATTTCTGATGTTAGTTGGTCTTGTTGTCTCTGGCTGGAACTTGTCTCTCCTATGGGCCTGTAAGCCTGTGTCTGTACTCCTGGGAGACCAACTCTCTTCTGGCAGGATCTGTGCATAGAAGGCTGTGGAGCCACCTGGCTCCCTGGTGAAAATGGCAGCCTGAAGACCTCTGTCCCAGCTACTTCACTGATCATTTGTCCTGTGCGCTCCTAGCTGTTCCCTTCCAGAGAGAAGGTGGAGACCTCACCTCCACGCTCAGAAGTAAAAGCGCTGCTGGGAGATCACTCTCTCCTGGCGGGCCGTGCACAGAAGGCTGTGGAGTTGCCCAGCTCCCTGGTGCAAATGGTGGCGGGAGGACTTCCATCCCAGCTGTTCCACTCTTTCATGTGTTTCTGTATATGAAAATAAGAAATATCTCTAGATATTTCCAACATTGCTCATGACAAGCAATTGTCTTTAGCTGGTAGAACCTCTGGACTAAGATTTCCTAGTATGAAATACTACTCTTTGCTACATCTATCTACTTAATCAGCTAAATCTGTTAAATCAGAGGGAAAGCCTGCTTCTTGGGTGATTATGGTGTAATTGGAAATAAATTACAAGAAGATTTGAAGAGAAGAGTGGAATGGATAAATTTGATAGAGCCAAGTCGAACAAGGAGTTGAATCAACTCCTGTTTGTTTAGATCATATGACTCCATCTTAAATTCCATAAGTACTATATGGTATCTCCTTAGTTTCCTGTCTCTTGGTAGAACAACCACAGACTCCTAAACTCTGGCTTTATATGGCAGAATCTGTCTGTCTGTGTGTGTGTGTGTGTGTGTGTGTATGTAAAATGGGGTGGTGGACAAGACTAGAGGTCACCTTTAGGTATTATTCTAAAAGCATTGTTCACTTGGCTTTTGAGAAAGGGTAACCTTAAGCTGGCCATGTTATCCAGGGAACCAATGTTTTCCCCGCCCCAGCACTGAGATTACAAACACATGCCATTATGCCTGAGTTTTGTACAAGAGTTCTAGGAACAGAATTCAGGTCTTCATTCTTATATATCAAGTAATTTATGGACTGAGCTGTCTCTCTAGCCTCTATAGAATCTCTTTCTTCCAGCTAAGGACTGGCCATGTGTACTGCTGTCTATGAGAAAGCCTATGTATATGTGCTGGGTGCACAGGGAAGGTTGTTGAGGAAATTTTATATGGAGGCTTCTTGCACCAGAGGAAGTTTCACTCAACTCAGTGAGCAGCAGAGAGGTTAAAATGTGCTGAAATCCACTTGACATGGGACTCAGAGTCCATGGTCTCTGCTACCAGACTACCCATCTAAGATCTTCCTTTGCTTGTCTGTACAGAAATGTATTAATAGGGCAATCGAGTTGTGAAACAGTGAAGTTCCCCTCTTGATGACTTCACCACTGACCCATTCTGGAAAGCTCATTTATCATGTGGCTCTGTCAGCTAGTGACCCCTGCATACTATCTCCCTCACAACAGGAAGCTCAGTTGCAACTAAGGAGCTCTTGGTGGCCATTTTGAAATGTTTCAGAAGGCGCGCTGTTTCAGCATTCTGCTGTGAGGAAAAGGTACAACCTTGGAAAACCAGAACACTTAACTGAACTGTTTAGACCACCTGCAGACAAGCCCTTCCCCAGCATATTTAACTTTAAATTTTATATTATAGCCAGGCAGTGGTGGCGCATGCCTTTAATCCCAGCACTTGGGAGGCAGAGGCAGGTGAATTTCTGAGTTCGAGGCCAGCCTCATCTACAGAGTGAGTTCCAGGACAGCGAGGGCTACACAGAGAAACCCTGTCTCAAAAAAAAAAAAAAACCCAAAAAACCAAAAAAACAAAAAAACAAAAAACAAAATTTTAAATTATGATCTCTGTAACTTGCATAAAAGTGACTCAATTAACTATGTCTAAAACAATGACTTTTTATAGAGCAAATACCTATGCAGCAACCAACCAGGACATGAATTAGGCCATGTTTCATAGCATAGAGCCTCTCCCATCACTTTTTCAACCACATCCTTCCTCCCTTGTAGAGATAACTACTCTCCTAGCTTTATTAGTATTATGTCTCAGTCTTGCTTCCAAGCTTTACTATAGCTAAGTGCATCATTGCCCTTCAGTTTTACTTGCTTAGCAATGTTTATTAAAATTAGTCTTTGATATTTTTCTTATTCTTTAATGTTACATAGCATATCCCTCAGAGACTTTGCTTCAGGAGAATTTTAGAACAATTATCTCTAAGTTTAGAAAACAATTGATTTTAAAAGATACATTTTAGGTAATAGAAGCAAACAAAAAGCATTCTCAATGGCATGAGGTTTGGTTATCCAGTATGGTATTCAGCTTCCAACATGGTCTCTAATAATCCTTGCCTCCTACAAATCATGGCTTTGTATAACTTGTATAACATTGTACCACAATCTGTGAAAATAACTGACAGAATACAGTTGAAGTTGCAATATATGGCTTCCAAGATGTGACATGTCTTAGTGTTTTGTGCTGCTGGGACAAAAACCCAAGAATAAGTAATTTATGATAAATATCAACTTACTTCTGAAGATCTGAAAGCCAAGAAGTCTAAGGTTGAAGCACCATCATTTAGCAAGAGTCTTCTTGTTGCAGTATCACATGGAATGAGACAAAGGGGCTAGAGGGCAGCAGAGATGGGCAGAATAATTTCTACAAAAATCTCGCTACTGAGGCAGTACATTTACCTTCAATGCCAACATTAATCCACACATGAGGGCACTACTTTTATGACACAAACCTGCCTTTGAAGCCCTTCCTCAAGAATACCTCTCATTTGTAACATATTCCAGGGGACACATGTGAATCATAACAGTAGGCCAAAGATGAAGTTACCTTTTCCCTTATACAACTACACAAGTTCATGCCTCAGATACCCTGATTTCTGAGTCTCTTCCAAAGCGATTGCAAAGGTCTTAGTAATATATTTTAATGAGTATAGATGTTTATACAAAAAGTACTACAAATAACATATGTATTAGCTAACAATGCTGTCTCTCTACACACTGACATTACTTCTGCCTTCATTTTTTATAGCAGAAGGACAGCCATGAGTAGAAGTTAAATGAATATATTCAGTTTGGACAAATAGGCTGTAGTTACAGAATTCATGATTGTTTCTATGTGCACTTAAGTTAGTGCTTACTGTCTTGGTGCAGGAAGCACACCTAAGAATATTTCTCTCTTCTGCTGACTTGACACACTTAGTAGTAATGCCATGGTGCTATCTTAGTGCAGATATGCACACAACACTTAGGATTTAAACTACCAAAGAGAAATACAACTAGAAATATCTGAAGTCAGAACTTAGTCTGTGGAAAAAAATCTTTCTAATTATCCAAATGTATAAAATTAGAAGCAGAAGGTTCTATTCTTTTCAGCTACTTAAAACATAAGTTTTCTCCTGTCAGAAATAAATTTAAGAATTCATTTCTCCATGTTTTGATATAAGATTTTATCAAGTAACCCATAAAATGTATACTATACTATAACACAACCTAGACTGTCAATGAGTGTTTTCAAGACACACACACACATACACATACACACACACACACACACACACACACACACACACACACACACAAGAATATCTACTCCACACGAAACTCCAAATGCCTTCAAGAGTCATTGTTTATTTAGGAAATAAACTCCATAAAAGTTTTCGCCAATTGGAAAATTTCTCACACTTTCTGCAATCTTACTAGTGATGTTGCACAAATGAGAAGTTTTATTAAGCCATGGAGAGAAAATAAAGAATACAAAGCAAGAAGACTGTGGAACAAAACAGAGGGATTTTAGCAGCTGATTGGAAACTATGATTTTATGACATGTTTATAGTATTTACCTGTCTTGAGGGGATTTTACTGTAATTTTTCTCATTATAAATAAATGGGCATGTATTTCTTTTATTATATTTTCTGTTCCATCATGTATTTAATAAGATAAATGCACTGTATTAGTTACTTCCCTCACTGCTGTGACAAAATAAGAAGGAATATTTTATTTTACTATTTGAAGGTACAGACCTTTCTAGCAGGGAAGGTCCAGCAGCAAGGGCAGGATTCAGCTTGGTGCATTAATTACATCCTCAATCAGGAAGCAGAGTGATGACCACTGTTGCTCAGCTTACTGTCTCCTTTTATTGAAGTCAGAACCCCAGCCCATGAGATGATTCCACCCAAATTCAGGGAAATCTTTCCACCTAAGTTAACCTAACCTAGACACTCATTTACAGAAGCTCACAGAGGCATATTTACTTAGTTATTATAAAGCCAGTCAGGTAGATGATGATGATTAATTATTATACCATCAAGTCCTATAAGTCTGGAAAGGACACTGATAGACTCGGTCAATGGGGAGGACTATCTGCCAATAGGCTTTTTAACTCTAGTCTAGTGAAGATCACAGTCAGAAAGCCTTTTTCAGAGTATCAATATGCATGCTAGGCCTCTTTTAGTAGCCCTTCCTTACTCAACCCTTCTCCTACCCAGCTTAAGTGACCCTCTAGACTCCAACCATCTAATACCATATAAATGTACACAGTGTTTGTGTAAATGTCTAGACAGTTTACCAGTAGGTGAGTAGGAGTCTCCATACACAACTAAAAGAGACATTTGGAAAAGACACTGGGGGCCAGAAAGTGGAAATATAAAAGAATTTGGACTCTATCATCTGTGAGAAGGTAAACTATTTTACTACAAATGTTTCTTTGGCATATTTATTGTTGACAATTCAAAAAAGGTACAGGCATCTGCAGATTGGGGATGATTCTAAAAGCTGTGCTTTTGTACAAAAATGTTCATCTATCTCTACATTAGTAAAAGAAACAGTGATTGTAGATATGAGCTTTACTTCTCTACTTTCCTCACTTCCTGCTGAAGAGAAACTTCCCACAGGAAGAAGAGATTAGGAGTCTGATATCTGTTCAGATGGAGATGGACACTGGCAGATGCTATCTAGAAGGCTGTTCATTTTATCAGTCAATTCTTGCTCCATGTGTTTCTTTTTACCAAGCTTTCCATAGGCTGTGTTACTTTCTTTCATTCCAGAAGACGAAGGTCTATATGATAGTTATTATGAACTGGGTGAATGACTCAGTACAGAGCTCTTTCCTGGGAAATGGAGGCCCTGGATGTGGCTCTGAATATCACAAGAAAAGGTAGAATAATTATTTTGACCCTTAAGAATTTAGTACTTGCATGCCTTAGAGAGGCAATATAATTTGTATAAGTTTACTGTTTTCTGTCTATTGTACATTTATTTCATAGATGAAAATGACTAAAAAATCATAGGGAAATGAATAAACTGAAAATTTCCCATACCACAAACTAACTGGAAGCCACTACATGGTGTTGAATAAAAATATTCATACATACATATGAGATAATATAGTGGAAGTGTTTTGTCAAATTCATTATATTTTTGTGGTGGAAGAACTATACCTTAAATTATATACAATAATGCTTTGAATCTTCTGGATTGCTTATTATATCTGTATTTAGTTTTATAAGATTCATTAAAATTAACTTTGGTTGAATGCTATGGGAGTTTGTTTGATTACTTTGACTCTTCTCTTATATTTTTTATATTTAGCCAAAGTGTTTAATAAAGAAAATGACTCAAAGGATTATAAGTTACTAATGATATAACAATGTATTCTGAACTGAAGGTATTCTGCTGTGGCAATTTGAATGAGAATGTCCCCCGTAAGCTCATTGTTTAAATACTTGGACTCCAGTTGGTGGAACTGCTTAGGAAGTATTAGGAGTGGTGGCCTTATTGAAGGAGGTATGTCACAGGGAAGGTTTTGAGGTTTCAAAAGACACATGCTATTTCACCATTTCAAGCTATTTTTTTCTTTACCTCTGGCTTGTGATTAGAGATGTAAGCTCTTGTATGTTCATGCTAACATGCTTTTGCTCTGCCATCATAGATTCTTACCTGCTGCAATGTTAAGTCCAATTAAAAACTTTCTTTTGTAAGTTGCCTCGGTCATGGTATTTTATCACAACAATAAAAATGCAACTAATGCAGCTGTATACAGCAGTGACATAAAACACCTTCTGAAGACCTAAGTGACCTTCCTGGAAAGTGACCACTTAAAATTGTAATTAAAAATCAAGATGTATTGATTAAAATATCAATTATTATGATAATTTTAACTTGTAATGATTTGTGTGTTGCTGAAGCAGGATATAAATATAGGAAAAGATTCCAGGAGTATAAGAAAGAGAAAGAATCCGCCCTTGCCATAACCCTTCGTAGACCTAACTCAATTTTTATGTCTCCAGTATTTTTCGTACTGCCGTATGTTTCAGCATAGTTGACAGGAGATTAGTCTACATGGAAACTATACATAGAAATCATACTTTTTCCTAAAATACTATAGACAACACTATTATGATGGCCAGTTATAGTTTAGATAAGATACATATTATCTAAATATCTATATTAGTAGCTTTGTGTGACTTCTGTTCAGCAAAGATACACTGATATCTTTATTTTTATATGTTTCTATCTTAATCAGATTTCTTTCTCATACTTGAGACTTCCACATGGTTTCATAAATAATCTTATAATTTAATCCATAAAAATTTATTTCATAAGGAAGTAAGTACAACAAGATTTTTTTTTTTTTTTTTTTTTTTTGTTTATCCTTGATTTTTTTTTTTTTTTTTTTTTAATTTAATTTTATTTTATTTTTTTAATTTACATTCCAAATCACTTCCCCTTTCCCGTTTCCTCCCTCCCCGAAAGTCCCATAAGCCCCCTTCCCTCCCTCTTTTCTCCGTTCAACCCCCTCTCATTACTCTGTCCTGGCGTTCCCCTACATCCAGTCTTTCCAGGACCAGGGGTCTCTCCTTCCATCTTTTTAGAAATCTATTGATATGCTGATTGTGTCTAGGGTATTCTGAGATTCTGGGTCAATATCCCCTTATCAGTGACTTCATACCATGTGTGATCTTTTGTGATTGGGTTACCTCACTAAGGATGATATTTTCAAGTTCTGACCATTTGCCTAGGAATTTCGTGAATTCATTGTTTTTAATTGCAGAGTAGTATTCCATTGTGTAAATATACCACATCTTCTGAATCCATTCCTCCGTTGAGGGACATCTGGGTTCTTTCCAGCTTCTGGCTATTATAAATAAGGCTGCTATGAATATAGTGGAGCATGTGTCCTTATTGCATGCAGGTAAAGTCTCTGGGTATATGCCCAGGAGTGGTATAGCCGGATCCTCCGGAAGTGTCATGCCCAGTTTTCTGAGGAGCCGCCAGACTGCTTTCCAGAGTGGTTGTACCAGCCTGCAATTCCACCAGCAGTGGAGGAGTGTTCCTCTTTCTCCACATCCTCGCCAACAACTGCTGTCTCCTGTGTTTTTGATCTTAGCCATCCTGACTGGTGTGAGATGGAATCTCAGGGTTGTTTTGATTTGCATTTCCCTAATGACTAAGGATGATGAACATCTCTTTAGGTGCTTCTCAGCCATTAGATATTCTTCAGGTGAGAACTCTTTGTGTAGCTCTGTACCCCATTTTTTAATAGGGTTACTTGCCTCTCTGGAGTTTAACTTCTTGAGTTCTTTGTATATCTTGGATATTAGCCCTCTGTCGGATGTAAGGTTGGTAAAGATCATTTCCCAGTTAGTTGGTTGCCGCTTTGTCTTTTTGACGGTGTCTTTTGCCTTGCAAAAACTTTGTAATTTAATGAGGTCCCATTTGTCTATTCTTGATCTTAGAGCATAAGCTATTGGAGTTCTGTTCAGGAAATTCTCCCCTGTGCCCATATGTTCAAGGTTCTTCCCTAGTTTCCCTTCTATTAGTTTCAGTGTGTCTGGTTTTATGTGGAGATCTTTGATCCACTTAGAATTGAGCTTAGTGCAAGGAGATAAGGATGGGTCAATTTGCATTCTTCTGCATGTTGACCTCCAGCTGAGCCAGCACCATTTGTTGAAAAGGCTATCTTTTTTCCACTGGATGGTTTTAGCTCCTTTGTCAAAGATCAAGTGACCATAGGAGTGTGGATTCATTTCTGGGTCTTCAATTCTGTTCCATTGATCTACATGTCTGTTACTGTACCAATACCATGCAGTTTTTAACACTATTGCTCTGTAGTACAGCTTGAGGTCCGGGATACTGATTCCCCCAGAGGTTCTTTTACTCTTGAGAATAGTTTTAGCTATTCTGGGTTTTCTGTTATTCCAGATGAATTTTTGAATTGCTCTTTCTAACTCTATGAAGAATTGAGTTGGGATTTTGATGGGGATTGCATTGAATCTGTGTATTACTTTTGGTAAGATGCTCATTTTTACTATATTAATCCTGCCAATCCATGAGCATGGCAGATTTTTCCATCTTCCGAGGTCTTCTTCAATTTCTTTCTTCAGAGACTTGAAGTTCTTGTCATACAGATCTTTCACTTGTTTGGTTAGCGTCACGCCAAGATACTTAATATGGTTTGTGGCTATCGTAAAGGGTATTATTTCTCTTACTTCTTTCTCAGCCTGCTTATCCTTTGAGTATAGGAAGGCTTCTGACTTGCTTGAGTTGATTTTATATCCGGCCACTTTGCTGAAGTCGTTTATCAGCTGTAGGAGTTCTCTGGTGGAGTTCTTTGGGTCGCTTATGTATACTATCATATCGTCTGCAAATAGTGATAGTTTGACTTCTTCCTTTCCAATTTGTATCCCTTTGACCTCTTTTTCTTGTCTAATTGCTCTAGCTAGAACTTCAAGTACTATATTGAAAAGATATGGAGAGAGAGGGCAGCCTTGTCTAGTCCCTGATTTTAGTGGGATTGCTTCAAGTTTCTCTCCGTTTAGATTGATGCTGGCTACTGGTTTGCTGTAAATTGCTTTTACTATGTTTAGATATGGGCCTTGAATTCCTGATCTTTCCAAGACCTTTAGCATGAAAGGATGCTGAATTTTGTCAAATGCTTTCTCAGCATCTAATGAGATGACCATGTGGTTTTTTTCTTTGAGATTGTTTATGTAGTGGATTACATTGATGGATTTCCTTATATTGAACCATCCCTGCATCCCTGGGATGAAGCCTACTTGATCGTGGTGAATGATCGTTTTGATGTGTTCTTGGATTCGGTTGGCAAGAATTTTATTGAGTATTTTTGCATCGATATTCATAAGAGAGATTGGCCTGAGATTCTCTTTCTTTGTCGGATCTTTGTGTGCTTTTGGTATTAGTGTAATTGTGGCTTCATAGAACGAGTTGGGTAGTGTTCCTTCTGTTTCTATTTTGTGGAACAGTTTGAAGAGTATTGGTGTTAGGTCTTCTTTGAAGGTCTGATAGAATTCTGCACTAAAACCATCTGGACCTGTGCTTTTTTTGGTTGGAAGACTTCCAATGACAACTTCTATTTCTTCAGGGGTTATAGGACGGTTTAGATGGTCTATTTGATCCTGATTTAATTTTGGTACTTGGTATCTGTCAAGGAAATTGTCCATTTCCTCAAGATTTTCTAGTTGTGTTGAATACAGGTTTTTGTAGTAGGATCTGATGATTTTTTGAATTTCCTCAGTTTCTGTTGTTATCTCTCCCTTTTCGTTTCTGATTTTATTAATTTGGATACTATCTCTGTGCCCTCTGGTTAGTCTGGCTAAGGGCTTATCTATCTTGTTGATTTTCTCAAAGAACCAACTCCTCGTTTTGTTGATTCTTTGTATGGTTTTATTTGTTTCTACTTGATTGATTTCAGCCCTGAGTTTGATGATTTCCTGCCTTCTACTCCTCTTTGGTGTATTTGCTTCTTTTTGTTCCAGGGCTTTCAGGTGTGCCATTAAGCTGTTAGTGTATGCTGTCTCCCGTTTCTTTTTGGCGGCACTCAGGGCTATGAATTTTCCTCTTAGCACTGCTTTCATTGTGTCCCATAAGTTAGGGTATGTTGTGCCTTCATTTTCATTAACTTTCAAAAAGTCTTTGATTTCTTTCTTTATTTCCACCTTGACCAAGTTATCATTGAGTAGAGCATTGTTCAGCCTCCATGTGTACGTGGGTTTTCTTTTGTTTTTGTTGCCATTGAAGACCACCCTTATTCCATAGTGATCTGATAAGAGGCATGGGATTATTTCTATCTTCTTGTATCTGTTGAGGTCTGATTTGTGACCAATTATATGGTCAATTTTGGAGAAGGTACCATGAGGAGCTGAGAAGAAGGTGTATTCTTTAGCTCTAGGATGAAATGTTCTATATATATCAGTTAGTTCCATTTGGTCCAAGGCTTCAATTAGATTCACTGTGTCCCTGTTTAGTTTCTGCTTTCCTGAACGATCCATTTCAGAGAGCGGGGTGTTGAAGTCACCCACTATTATTGTGTGCGGTGCGATGTGTGCTTTGAGTTTTAGTAAAGTTTCTTTTACGAATGAGGGTGCCCTTGCATTTGGAGCATAGATATTCAGGATTGAGAGTTCTTGATGGTGGATTTTTCCCTTGATCAGTATGTAGTGTCCTTCTGTGTCTTTTTTGATGACTTTGGGTTGAAAATCAATTTTATCCGATATTAGGATGGCTACTCCACCTCGTTTCTTGGGGCCATTTGCTTGTAAAATTGTTTTCCAGCCTTTTACTCTGAGGTAGTGTTTGTCTTTGACACTGAGGTGCGTTTCCTGCATGCAGCAAAATGCTGGGTCCTGTTTACGTATCCAGTCTGCTAGTCTATGTCTTTTAATTGGGGAATTGAGACCATTGATATTAAGAGAGATTAAGGCATAGTGATTATTGCCATCTGCCATTCTTGACGCTATCTTTATGTTTGAGTGGTTATCTACTTTTGGGTTTGATTCAAGAAGGTTATTATCTCATTTTTTCCAGGGTGTTGTTTCTCTCCCTGTATTGGAGGTTTCCACCTATTATCCGTTGCAGGGCTGGATTTGTGGAAAGATATTGTGAAAATTTGGTTTTATCATGGAATATCTTGGTCTCTCCATCTATGGTGATTGAGAGTTTTGCTGGGTATAGTAGTCTAGGCTGGCATTTGTGCTGTCTTAGTGTCTGCATGAGATCTGCCCAGGATCTTCTGGCTTTCATAGTCTCTGGTGAGAAGTCTGATGTGATTCGGATAGGTCTTCCTTTGTATGTTACTTGGCCCTTTTCTCTTACTGCATTTAGTATTCTTTCTTTGTTTAGAACATTCGGTGTTTTGATTATTATGTGACGGGAGGTATTTCTGTTCTGGTCGAGTCTGTTTGGAGTTCTGTAGGCTTCTTGTATGTTCATCGGCATCTCTCTCTTTAAGTTAGGGAAGTTTTCCTCCATAATTTTGTTGAAGATGTTTACTGGCCCTTTAAGTTGCAAATCTTCACTCTCATCTATACCTATAATCCTTAGGTTTGGTCTTCTCATTGTGTCCTGGATTTCCTGGATGTTTTGGGTTACGCGTTTTTTGCATTTTGCATTTTCTTTGACTGTTGAGTCGATGCTTTCTATGGAATCTTCAGCACCTGAGATTCTTTCTTCCATCTCTTGTATTCTATTGTTGATGTTTGCATCTATGACTCCTGATTTCTTCCCAAGGTTTTCTATCTCCAAAGTTGTCTCCCTTTGTGATTTCTTAGTTGTTTCTACTTCCTTTTTTAGTTCCTGGATGGATTTGCTGAGATCCTTCACTTGTTTGTTTGTCTTTTCCTGTGTTTCTTTAAGGTATTTTTGCATTACCTCTTTCAGGATTTCTTCCTGATGACCCACGTTCTCCTGCATTTCTCTGAGCGATTTTTGTGTTTCCTCCTCATGGGATTCCATCTGTTGATCCATCGTCTCCTGCATTTCTTTAAGCAGTTCTCGTGTTTCCTTTGTAAGGGCATCTAACCGTTGATTCATTTCTTTAAGCAATTTTTGTGTTGCCTCCTTATGGGCATCCGTCTGTTGACCCATATTCTTCTGCATTTCATTATGCAAATTTTGTGATTCCTTTGTGAGTGCATCTACCCGTTGATTCATCTCGTTAAGCGATTTTTGTGTTGTCTCCTTGTGCGCCTCCATCTTTTGATCCATGTTCTCCCGCATTTCTCTAAGCGATTTTTGTGTTTCCTTTGTAAGGGCTTCTAACCGTTGATTCATGGTCTCCTGTAACTCTTTATGAGATTTATTTGTGTCCTTCTTGTGATCCTCTAATAGCATCATGAGAAGTGATTTTAAATCCAGATCTTGTCTTTCGGGTGTGGTGGGGTATCCAGGACTTGCTGCTGTTGGAGAGTTGGGTTCGGATGGTCCCACATTACTTTGATTACTGTTAGTAACATTCCTACGTTTGCCTTTTGCCATCTGGATACCTCTGGTGTTAGTTGGTCCTGCTGCCACTGGCTGTTGGTTGGACCTCCTGTGAGCCTGCAAAGCTATTTCTGCCCCCCCTGGATTACCAGGATTCCCCTGGCACCGATTTCTGGGGCCTGCCTGCTCCTGAGTGACTTTGGAGCCCTAATGTGCTTTGCCCCAAGTGATCTTATATTGGGGAGGCCTTGCACATCTAAAGGCTCAGCCTAGTGGATTCCTGGAGCAGAGGTCGCCAAAGGGAGGCTGGCAGGCTCCTGCCCTGTGCAGGGGTGTGTGATCTCTCCTGGGGGGGGGAGGGGGCGTCCCTCTGCCAGGCAGAAGTCCCACAGCAGATCTGGCGCGCTGGTCACTGCAGATCAGCCCAGCACCTGGGAGCAGGTTACACACAAGCTGCCTGAACCCGAAGCGATATTATGCCTGTCTGTCTCTGAGCCTGGTGGTCCCAACTACCTGGTCACTGGAGCAAAGATGGCGGAGGGCACTCTCCGTGGCGCTGCTCACCCTGTGGTCACGATGGCCCGCCGATCTGGCACCCAGACGACCACAGCGCCAACCCGCCCTCGGGCACAGAAGGAAGCCCCAACAGGCCGTGTCCCAAGTGATGTTATATCGGGGGGGAGAGCCTGGGTACCGGTCTCTCCAGTGCAGTCCGCGGGAACAGAGGTCGCGGAAGGGAAGCTGGCAGGCTCCCTCCCTGCGCGGGGTCCCTCCACCAGGCAGAAGGTCCCACCGCGGCACTGGCGCGCTGGTTACTGCAGATCAGCCCAGCACCTGGGAGCAGGTTACACACAAGCTGCCTGAAACCGAAGCGATATTATGCCTGTCTGTCTCTGAGCCTGGCGGTCCCAACTACCTGGTCACTGGAGCAAAGATGGCGGAGGGCAGTCTCCGTGGCGCCGCACACCCTGTGGTCACGATGGCCCGCCGATCTGGCACCCAGACGACCACAGCGCCGACCCGCCCTCGGGCACAGACCAACAAGATTTTTTTCATCCCCTTCAACTTTAGTTAAAGATTAACTACTTCAAATAGAGTATCCCCAAAACACCAAGGTACCTTCTAAGGCTTATGCACAAGAACTTAGTTAACCTCCTATCAGATCACTATGGAGTAAGGATTGTCTTCAATAGCAACAAAAACAACAGAAAGCCCACATACACATGGAAGCAGAACAATGCTCTACTTAATGATAACTTGATCAAGGAAGAAATCAGGAAAGAAATCAAAGACTTTTTAGAATTTAATGAAAATGAAGACACAACATATCCAAACTTATGGGACACAATGAAAGCAGTGCTAAGAGGAAAACTCATAGCTCTGAGTGCCTCCAAAAAGAAGCTGGAGAGAGCATACACTAGCAGCTTTACCTCACACCTGAAAGCTTTAGAACAGAAAGATGCTAATACACCCAAGAGGAGTAGAAGGCAGGAAATCATCAAACTCAGGAATGAAATCAACCAAGTAGAAAAAACGGAATTACACAAAGAATCAACAAAACCAGGAGCTGGTTCTTTGAGAAAATCAATAAGATAGATAAACCCTTAGCCAGACTAGCCAGAGGGAACAGAGACAGTATTCAAATTAACAAAATGAGAAATGAAGAGTGAGATATAACAACAGAAACTGAGGAAACTCAAAAAATCATCAGATCCTACTACAAAAGCCTATACTCAACACAACTGTCAAATCTGGAGGAAATTTACAATTTCCTAGACAGACACCAAATACCAAAGTTAAATCAGGATCAGATAAATCATTTAAACAGTCCCATAACCCATAAAGAAATAGAAGTGGTCACTGAAATTCTCCCAACAAAAAAAAAGCACAGGACCAGATGGTTTTAATGCAGAATTCTATCAGATCTACAAGGAAGACCTAACATCAATAGGCTTCAAATTATTCCACAAAATAGAAACAGAAGGAACACTACCCAACTCGTTCTATGATGCCACAATTAAGCTGATACCAAAACCACACAAAGATCCAACAAAGAAAGAGAAGGTCGGACCAATTTCCCTTATGTATATCAATGCAAAAATACTCAAAAAATTCTTGCCAACCGAATCCAAGAATACATCAAAAAAATCCTTTGCCATGATCAAGTAGGTTTCTTCCCAGGGATGCAGGGATGGGTCAATATATGGAAAACTATCAATGTGATCCACTACATAAACAAACTCAAAGAAAAAAAACATGGTTCATTTCATTAGATGCTGAAAAAGAATTTGACAAAATTCAGCATCCTTGCATGTTAAAAGTCTTGGAAGGAACAGAAATTTGAGGACCATATCTAAACTTGGTAAAAGCAGTATAGAGTAAACCAGAAGCCAACATCAAACTTTATGGAGCAAAACTTGTAGCAATCCTACTAAAATCAGGGAATAGACGAGGGTGCCCTGTCTCTCCATATTTATTTATTATAGTACTTGAAGTTCTAGCTAGAGCAATTAGACAACAAAAGGAGGTCAAAGGGACATAAATTGGAAAGGAAGAAGTCAAATTATCACTATTTGCAGACGACATGATTGCATACTTAGGCTACCCACCCAAAAAAAAATTCTACCAGAGAACTCCTGCAGCTGATAAACAACTTCAGCAAAGTGGTTGGATATAATATTACCTCAGACAAATCAGTAACCTTCCTATACTCAAAGGATAAACAGGCTGAGAAAGATTAGGTAAACAACACCCCTCAAGATAGTCACAAACAATATAAAGTATCTTGGTGTGACACTAACCAAACAAGTGAAACTTCTGTATGACCAGAACTTCAAGAATCTGAGGAAAGAAATCAAGGTGATCTCAGAAGATGGAAAGATCTCTCATGTGCGTGGCTTGGCAGGAATAATATAGTAAAAATGGCCGTCTTGCCAAAAGCAATATTCAATACAGATTCAATGCAATCTCCATCAAAATCCCAACTCAATTTTCATAAAATAGGAGAGCAATTCTCAAATTCATCTGGAATATCAAAAAACCCAGGATGGCTGAAACTATTCTCAGCAGAAAAAGAACTTCTGGGAGAATCAACGTCCTGGACCTCAAGCTGTACAAAAGAGAAATAATAAATAATAAAAACCGCATGGTATTGGTACAGTGACAGGCAGGTAGATCAATGGAATAGAACTGAAGACCCAGAAATGAACCCACAAACCTATGGTCACTTGATCTTTGAAAAAGCAGCTAAAATCAGCCATTGGAAAATAGATAGCCTTTTCAACAAATGGTGCTGGTTCAAATGGAGGCTTCCATGCAGAAGAATGCAAATCGATCCATTCTTATCTCCTTGTACTAAGCTCAATTGCAAGTGGATCAAAGACCTACACATAACACCAGACACACTGAAACAAATAGAAAAGGAACTGGGGAAGATCTGGAGCATATGGGCACAGGGGAAATTTTCCTGAAGAGAACACCAATATCTTATGCTCTAAGAGCAAGAATTGACAAATGGGACCTCATAAAATTGCAAAGTTTTGTAAGGCAAATGTCATTGTCAATAGGATAAAACGGCAACCCAACAAATTGGGAAAAGCTCTTTACCAACCGTATATCCCATAGAGGACTAATATCAAATATATATAAAGAACTCAAGAAGATAGAGTCCAGAGAAACAAATAACCCTCTTAAAAAAATGAGGTGCAGAGCTAAACAAAGAATGTTCACCTGCGGAATATCGAATGCCTGAGAAGTACCTAAACAAATATACAATATACACAGAAGATCCCCCAGAATATAATAAGGACACATGCTCCACTATGTTCTAGCAGACCTATTTATAATAGCCAGAAGCTGGAAAGAACCCAGATGTCCCTCAACGGAGGAATGGATACAGAAAATATGGCATATTTACACAATGGAGTACTACTCAGCTATTAAAAGCAATGAATTCATGAAATACTTAGGCAAATGTGTCAAACTGGAAAATATCCTAAGTGAGACAACACAATGACAAAAGAACACACATGTTATGCACTCACGGATATGTGGATATTAGCCCAGAACCTTGGAATACCCAAGACACAATCCACAAATGATGCCCAAGAAGAAGGAAGAACAAAGTATGGATACTCTGGTCCTTCTTAGAAGAGGGAATAAAATACCCAGAGAAGGAGATACAGAGACAAAATGTAGAACAGAGATGGAGGGAAAGACTATCCAGAGACTACCCCATCTAGTGATCCATCCCACATACTGTTACAAAACCCTGATAGTATTATTGATGCCCACAAGTACTTGCTGACTGGAGCCTGATATAGCTGTAACCTGGGAGGTTCTGCTAGTGCATGACAAACACAGAGGGGGACACCCTCAGCCAGCCACTGACCTGAGCACAGGGTCTGCAATGGGGGAGCTAGAGAAAGGACCCAAGGAGTTTTGCAGTTCCATAGGAGGAACAACAATATGAACCACCCAGTACTAACAGAGAGCCCAGGGACAAAAACATCAAACAGATAATAAACATTGTGTTACCCATGGCTCCAGATGCATAGGCAGCAGAGTATGGCCTTGTTGGACATCAAAGGGAGGAGAGACCCCTGGTCCTGGAAAGGCTCAATGCAGCAGTGTAGGGGAATACCAGGACAGGGAAGCAGGAGGAGGTTGATTGGGGAACAGGGTAAGGGGAGTCTGCTTATAGGACTTTCTGGGGGTTGACCAGGAAAGGGGAAATCATTTGAAATGTAAATAAAGTATATAACTAATAAAAAAAGAAAGAGAAGGAGTCCTGCCTTGCCAACAGCCTTCTCAGCCCTAACTCAACTTCTATGTTTCCAGTATTTTCCTTACTATGTCAAGTGTTTCAGCATAGTTGACAGGAGAGTGGCCTATATGGAAACTGTACATAGAAATCATACTTTTTCCTGAAATACTATAGATATCACTATTAAGATGGCCACTGAACCATACTAGATCTATATCTAATACTAGATACTAGAACCATATCTAATCTAAATATCTATTTTAGCAGCTTTGTGTGGCCTCTGTTTAGCAAACATACATTGATATGTTTTTTTTAAATATATTTCTATCTTAATCAGGTTTCTTCCTCATACTTGGGGCTTCCAAGTGCTTTCATAAATAATCTTATAATTTAATTAATAAAAATTTGTTTCAAAAGGAAGTGAGTACAAGATATTTTTGTTCCCTGTCCCTCAACTTTAGTTAAAGTTTAACTACTTCAAATAATGTATTCCCAAATCCCCAAGGTTCCTTCTATAGCTTATGCTCAAGAACTTAGGTATCCATTTCTCTCTCAAAGCTTACACTTGATTCTTCTCCTTATCAAAAAGTTCACTGATTTTGATTGCCTCTGATTGCCGAATTTGAATAGAGGACATTGTGGCTGTGAGACAAAGTCCCTCCATTTTTTCCAACCACATGGAGCTGAGTTCTCCAATGTCAGTGATATTTCTTCAAAAGTAGATCAAAGCCAAACAAAAGAGAGAACAAGCACACACATGACAGTGTGCAACTTCAGTCCCCATACTTGGGTAACTGAGGCAGGATGACCATGTGTTCAGGGCTAACCTGAGTTACATAGTGGATACCAGGGAACCTAGGGATACTAAACAAGTTCAGACCGGTCTAGGATATATAGAAAGTTTAAGACTAGCCTGGGCTACTTAGTTTCTAAGTTAGGGTTTTATTGTTGTGAAGAAACACCATGACAACAGCAGCTCTTATGAAAGAAAATATGGCATTGGCTTCCAATTTCAGAGGTTTAGCCCATTATTGTCATGGCAGGAAACATAGCAGAGTGCAGTCTTGCACGATTCTTGACAAGGATCTGAAATTCCTACATCCTTGAGGTAGCAGGAGAATGTGTATAGCTTGAGCATAGGAGACCTCAAAGGCCAACCCCATAGTGACACAGTTCCTTTAATAAGGTCTTACTCCTAATAGTGCCACTCCCTATGGACCAAGCATTCAACAACATGAGTCTATGTGGGCTATGTCTATTCAAATTCAAACCATCACAATTAACAAGGCATTATTTTTTGTTTTTTTTTCTCAAATTGGAGAATGAACTCAGAGCCTCACACATGCCCTCTACCAATGAGTTACCAACTCAGCACACAGACTCTATCTTGAAGAAACAAAGAAACCCAACCAACCAAATGAACCCAAATATAGAACAAGATATATCAAACATATTCCAACATCACAGCTGCTGTTTTTCTGAATGGAAGCATCCAATGAGATGTGAACTACAAAGAAGATAGAGGAAGAGTGAGAGAGGGTAGAAATGTCTTTTTAGATTTGCTCATTACTTCCATTTTGCTCTTTTATGTAAGATACTTTTTTTTTTAATTTAATTTAATTTTATTTTTTTAATTTACATTCCAAATCACTTCCCCTTTCCCGTTTCCTCCCTCCCCGAAAGTCCCATAAGCCCCCTTCCCTCCCTCTTTTCTCCGTTCAACCCCCTCTCATTACTCTGTCCTGGCGTTCCCCTACATCCAGTCTTTCCAGGACCAGGGGTCTCTCCTTCCATCTTTTTAGAAATCTATTGATATGCTGATTGTGTCTAGGGTATTCTGAGATTCTGGGTCAATATCCCCTTATCAGTGACTTCATACCATGTGTGATCTTTTGTGATTGGGTTACCTCACTAAGGATGATATTTTCAAGTTCTGACCATTTGCCTAGGAATTTCGTGAATTCATTGTTTTTAATTGCAGAGTAGTATTCCATTGTGTAAATATACCACATCTTCTGAATCCATTCCTCCGTTGAGGGACATCTGGGTTCTTTCCAGCTTCTGGCTATTATAAATAAGGCTGCTATGAATATAGTGGAGCATGTGTCCTTATTGCATGCAGGTAAAGTCTCTGGGTATATGCCCAGGAGTGGTATAGCCGGATCCTCCGGAAGTGTCATGCCCAGTTTTCTGAGGAGCCGCCAGACTGCTTTCCAGAGTGGTTGTACCAGCCTGCAATTCCACCAGCAGTGGAGGAGTGTTCCTCTTTCTCCACATCCTCGCCAACAACTGCTGTCTCCTGTGTTTTTGATCTTAGCCATCCTGACTGGTGTGAGATGGAATCTCAGGGTTGTTTTGATTTGCATTTCCCTAATGACTAAGGATGATGAACATCTCTTTAGGTGCTTCTCAGCCATTAGATATTCTTCAGGTGAGAACTCTTTGTGGAGCTCTGTACCCCATTTTTTAATAGGGTTACTTGCCTCTCTGGAGTTTAACTTCTTGAGTTCTTTGTATATCTTGGATATTAGCCCTCTGTCGGATGTAAGGTTGGTAAAGATCATTTCCCAGTTAGTTGGTTGCCGCTTTGTCTTTTTGACGGTGTCTTTTGCCTTGCAAAAACTTTGTAATTTAATGAGGTCCCATTTGTCTATTCTTGATCTTAGAGTATAAGCTATTGGAGTTCTGTTCAGGAAATTCTCCCCTGTGCCCATATGTTCAAGGTTCTTCCCTAGTTTCCCTTCTATTAGTTTCAGTGTGTCTGGTTTTATGTGGAGATCTTTGATCCACTTAGAATTGAGCTTAGTGCAAGGAGATAAGGATGGGTCAATTTGCATTCTTCTGCATGTTGACCTCCAGCTGAGCCAGCACCATTTGTTGAAAAGGCTATCTTTTTTCCACTGGATGGTTTTAGCTCCTTTGTCAAAGATCAAGTGACCATAGGAGTGTGGATTCATTTCTGGGTCTTCAATTCTGTTCCATTGATCTACATGTCTGTTACTGTACCAATACCATGCAGTTTTTAACACTATTGCTCTGTAGTACAGCTTGAGGTCCGGGATACTGATTCCCCCAGAGGTTCTTTTACTCTTGAGAATAGTTTTAGCTATTCTGGGTTTTCTGTTATTCCAGATGAATTTTTGAATTGCTCTTTCTAACTCTATGAAGAATTGAGTTGGGATTTTGATGGGGATTGCATTGAATCTGTGTATTACTTTTGGTAAGATGCTCATTTTTACTATATTAATCCTGCCAATCCATGAGCATGGCAGATTTTTCCATCTTCCGAGGTCTTCTTCAATTTCTTTCTTCAGAGACTTGAAGTTCTTGTCATACAGATCTTTCACTTGTTTGGTTAGCGTCACGCCAAGATACTTAATATGGTTTGTGGCTATCGTAAAGGGTATTATTTCTCTTACTTCTTTCTCAGCCTGCTTATCCTTTGAGTATAGGAAGGCTTCTGACTTGCTTGAGTTGATTTATGTAAGATACTTTTAAAGGTGAATTAGTGAAGGTTTTATATGTTTATTTGTATAAATATAACATCTTATTTCCTGTACACTTTTATTGTATAACAGAAAATGATTCTAAACTATCATCTTTCACTAATAATGTGATTATGGAACAACAATTTGTCTTGGCCTCCAGGGTCTCCATCTGACTTTCTGAGGACTGGGCAGTAGGCAAGTCCTGATACCTCATAGAGGGGTATCTCTAGCTTCCAGCCCTGCTGTGGGTTAGGTTCCGGTGGTCTTATGTCACAAAGGCTGTTGCTAAGTACCAGAGAGAAACACTCAGCTGCTCCTCTGGAGTCTGTGCTGTGTGGAGGAGTTCAGTCAGGCTATCAATGGCAGGATGTCAGCTCTGGTCACCGTGGAACCCCCTGGAAGAGAGTTTGCAATGGCTGCGGCACACAACACCTACCTATTCCTCCATACATCCTTTTAGGGTCTTGTCTTGCTTCCCACAGAGCCCTTCTGATCTGGAAGTACAGCAGTGCTTTTATGAAGCTGCTGCAGCCTTGAAGAACCCAAAGATGGAAGCTGTGAAGAGCTCAGAGTCACCTGGCCATCCACCTGAGCCAGAAAAAGGAACAGCAGCCAGAAAGAAACAAATGATTAGCAAGCCCCAGCCCATCCGACTCATTGGATTGGATTCAGTCTTTGGCAGGGTTATTACAATGCAGCCACCCAAGTGGACCGGAATCTTCAAAGTTTCTGATACTTCAGCCTTCAGCAAAATTGTCAGCAAAGAGCAACAGTGGCCCACTGGACTCAGGGGGCCACAGATTGAGATGGCAGTGGCCATGTGCAAACAGATGCTACGCTCGATTCTTCTGCTGTATGCAATATACAAAAAGTACACCTTTACCTTGCAGTACTCCCAGTAAAGGGTTTCCATCTGTCCCCAGTACTTCACAACATATTCTGTGGTATGTACTGGAGTTTACAAATCCTGTTCATATAAGTCAAACTCTAACCTCATATTTGATATTTTGCCCCTCTGTCAAGCTATAATAGCCTAGATGTTCCTCTCCCTCCTTTCTCTTCACAAGCAGGACCAACAAGACTGAGCAAGGAAGAACATGTCTGTTTGAAAGCTGAATGGACATTTAAAAGTTAAACAACCATCCATCAACATGCTCATGTGACACCGAAGAATAAGACAACCACACAAGCCAGCCAGTCCAGTATGAACAAACTCAAGCCCCATAGATGATTGAAGAGATCAGGGGAGAAACGGGACTTTAAATATACCTATATACAAAGGCATGTATGGATTTTTTGAGTACCAGAAGATGAAGCAGTCAAAATTCAAAATCTTTGTGTGGGTTAAGTACTAATTTGAGAACAGCTGTCCATCATCAAATTGATATGAACACAGCAACCTAACCATAGGACTTTAATATCAACGTTGGTAAAAATGTTAAAAAATATTAAGTAATCCTTACAGTCTCACAATGACGAAATTGATAGCAGTTTTCAGTCTGGACATTTTCTTGGAAGATGGGAGAGTCCTCATATTAGCTTGTGGAATGCTAGCTACAATAAATGAGCATTGTTTTAGTTAAGTGGTGTTTAAAGTTTCTTATTTCAAACTGTAATTTAGTCATACAAGTAGAATTCTTTTTTTAATATTTTTATTTTTTATTTTCTCTATTTTTTATTTACATTTCTAATGATTTTCCCTTTCCCGGTACCCCCACCACTCATCCTCGAAAGTCCCATAAGCCCTGTTCCCAGGTCAACCCCGTCCAGCTTCTCTGTCCTGGTTTACCCCTACACTGCTACATCCAGTTTTTCCAGGACCAGGGGTCTCTCCTTCCTTCTTCTTGGCAATCAATGGATATGTGAATTATGCCTTGGGTATTTGGAGCTTCTGGGTTAATATCCACTTGTCAGTGACTGCATACCATGTGTGTTCTTTTGTGATTGGGTTACCGCACTAAGGATGATATTATCCAGTTCTGACCATATGCCTAAGAATTTCATGAATTTATTGTTTTTATTTGCAGAGTAGTATTCCATTGTGTAAATATACCACATCTTCTGTACCCATTCCTCTGTTGAAGGACATCTGGGTTCTTTCCAGCTTCTGGCTATTATAAGTAAGGCTTCTATGAACATAGTGGAGCATGTGTCCTTATTAAAAGCAGAATTCTTAAACAATGAAGTGAAAAAAATAAGAATTTTAGTTTCACCCTATTGTAAATGTGTTCTGTGAAATTTGTGAGTTTAAAAATTGTCCTGCAGATGTCCCATGTTCCCTGCTTGGAGAGCTCCTAGCTCCAAAATGTTCAGATTTGAGTAAACAGCCTGAAGTAACTACAGAAACTAGGAAAGTAAAATGGGACCATAGCCAGGATAGGGGAGTTGGGGAGCAATAGAGATGGTAACAGCAAGGTGTAAATTATCTGATGACAGAAATGGGAAAGGTCAGTTCTTTAGGGATCGATAGGCAGGCAAAAACAGAAGAACGTGGAAAGAAGGGTGGATGTTAGGTTATAATGATATGACAGATAAAATGGGAGGGGTCTTCATATGAAGAGTGAGGGAGGTAAATATAGAAGAAGAATGGAGTAGGGAAAACGGAAATAGAGGGAGAAAAGTGATCCGATATAATGCAAGTATGTTAGGAAAGGGTGGTAAATACAGAAAGAGAAAAGGAGGTAAAATAGTATAGATAACTGCAAAAGCAGGAAGAATTCACATTATTAACTATTTACCTAAAAATCCCTATAACACAGTTACTTAAGTAGAGATGTATACATACACAATTATAATGATCTGTTCTCATCTGAGCTGATGGTGCTTCCTCAAATAATCAAAGACCACCTAATAAAATCCCCAATACCAGATATGGGAAGCACTATTGGAGTTCCTGGTCAGGGCTCCTTAAGAGAATCAACAAAGTCTAGTCTATTGCTGCTGTCCTTGGTTAATTCCCACAAGGAGAAGATAAGTGCACTTGAGAAACTGGCTCCAGAGACCCTTTTGGTAGAACTGACCTGAATTTACTGTTCCTGAGGACTAGAAGTTGCCATGCAAGCTCCCAAAGAAGAGAGGCAACAAGCAGTCCCATTTAGCTAAAACACCTAGGAATCAAGTTAGGGGTGCCTCCAACCACAATGGACTTAACTCTCTCACATCAATCCTTAATTAAGAAAGTGCCTTAAAACCTTGAATACCGGTTTATCTTATGGGGTATCTTTCTTAATTGAGACTCCCTCTTCTCTGATGATTTTGGCTTGTTTTGTTGACATAAAACTAGAAAGTAAAACTGACATCTTGCTCATCTGGCACACAAACACATCCCTTCTCAGGTAAAATTGTTCCTTTCTCTTTCATTCCCAAGATTGCATGTTAATATTCTTATTGCGATATATAATATAATTTTTAAAAGCCATTCAGTCCTTACAAATTCAAACATATGAAAACTCCACTGTCTTTAAAATATCTAATCTATTTTGTAAAAAATCCTGCAATCTCCTTTAAAAGTGCAAATTCATTCCTCTGTAGGCTCCTGTAAAAATCGAAATTAAATGAAGTAACTTCTCCTTCAATGGGGAGGACCAGGGTACAGTCATAATCTGAACAAAGGAAAATGGCCCTCCAGCCATAAAAATAAGTCAATGTTCAATGTCAGGGATTCATTCATGATCTTGTGGGTTCCTCGCAAGTGCTTAGGTCACTTCTCTGGCTCTGTCCTCTGCAGTACACACAACTTGTCTTTGAAGCTCTGGCAGACATCACTCCACTGCTGCTGCTGTTCTTGGTGATTGTCCCAAGGCACTGATATCTGCAAAATGCTAGTGCCTTCAGCTGCAACTGGGCTAAAATTACTGGTGCACTCTCCTAGGATCTCTTCGTGGTGCCAAAAAGTCATTTTTCTGCTTGATTCCTAAGTTCTGGTCCATCAACTGCTACTGAGGCTGAATTGTCACCAATGATCTCCCCTGCCGTCTCACAGTAACTATTTCAGCTGCTCTCCACGACCCTCTAATGCCTTCAAAACCAGTACCATCTAGGTGACTTTTACACTACCAAGTTCAGCTGCCAGTAGAACTAAAACCTTGACCATATCTGGAACACAGCTTCTGTGTGCAGACTCTCTAAAAACCCTTTCCAGCAGATTTCATCTTAATGATATTGGTCTGTTACTAATCATCACTTTCTCAGCTTGAGCCAACCAGCATTGAGTATCCAAGAAAAGGTTTCACATTACCAGTTCTAGTATCTTCTTAATCACAGCTGATTATTGTCCCAGCTAACCAGAAACACAGCATCTCAATTCCAAATAACAAACATCCTGATAAAGTCTGTAAATTTCCCATTGAAACTTCCAAAGCCCTTAACATTTATATCTTCCAAGTTTTTACAGAATAGCTTACCAAAATTTGAACACTTAATATCTTTTATAGCACCAAGTTCCCAAGCCTTTGCACTATCCTCCCCCAAACAACTTGTTTAGGTCTGTTACCCCAAGTACCAATTTCTGTCCTGGTTATGGATTTTATTGCTGGAAATAGAGTTGATGAACCACTGTGAAGAAAAGGGAAGTTTGGGAGGAAGGGGTTTATTTGTCTTACACTTGCACATCACTGTTCATCATTGAAGGACATCAGGAGAGGACGTTAAAGAGGAGGCAGGAGCTTATGTAGAAACCATAGTGGAGATCTGAGTACAAGTTTTCTTCTCATGGTTTACTTAGTATGCTTTCTTATTTAACCCAGGACCATGAGCTCAGGAATGGCAGCGCCCAAAATGCACTGAGCCCTCCCTCATAAATCACTTACTAAAAAAATCTCTACAGGTTTACCTACAGCCCGATTTTATGGAGATATTATTTCAATTGAGAACCCCCACCTTTGATGACTCTAGATTGTGTCAAATTGATATAAAACCAGCCAAGAATCAATATCAGTGACAAGCATGGTAGAATAACCTTATAGATACACTAGGACAAGCATGGTAGAATAACCTTATAGGTACACTAGCACACATATCTTGGTAGTAATCAGTGGCTCTTAGTTGGACTTAGACCCACTCAACAAGTTTACCATGTCTAGTCCTAGAAACCGAGCTAACTACTAAGTAGTAGTGACGTCTTGGATACTGGAAGAGTGATAGTCTATAACCAATCATATACTAAACCATCATAATCCCTAACAATAGTCTATAAAAATTTATCCTCATATCCATAGATAGGGTTAGTCTTCAGCCCTCCCTAAGGAAACTTCTCTTTGAAACATATGAAGACCACATCAAAAAAAAATCCCAAATCATTTTACAATATTGTAAAACCCCATTCAAATGGATACATCTAAAAACATTCCCAATCCTAAATCTCATTAACCATTGTGGAAGAGAGGGCAGAAAGATCTTAAAAGCCAGAGGATCAGGGAGTTTTGCTCTGAGATTATGTCTGCTAGTAAAATTAGAGGCTTAACCCATAAAGTCTCATCAACATGGACCCTAACTGTGAGCTGAACATTGAGGATGCCAAGGACCATGTCAAACTTTGTAGGGAAAAAACCCATGACCTTATGACACAACTTTAGACAACTAAATAAAGCTGGTTGCAGAGGAGATGGGTTTCCCTCAGGTAAAAGCATACCAATTGGTTGTATATATATATACTTATACACACACTCACATATACATAGAATGAATGCAAAAAAAATTGATGAAAAATAGGCCATTAATCTGAAGGAGAACAGAGTGGTTCATGAGAGTTATTTTTTTTTTAATTTAATTTAATTTTATTTTTTTAATTTACATTCCAAATCACTTCCCCTTTCCCGTTTCCTCCCTCCCCGAAAGTCCCATAAGCCCCCTTCCCTCCCTCTTTTCTCCATTCAACCCCCTCTCATTACTCTGTCCTGGCGTTCCCCTACATCCAGTCTTTCCAGGACCAGGGGTCTCTCCTTCCATCTTTTTAGAAATCTATTGATATGCTGATTGTGTCTAGGGTATTCTGAGATTCTGGGTCAATATCCCCTTATCAGTGACTTCATACCATGTGTGATCTTTTGTGATTGGGTTACCTCACTAAGGATGATATTTTCAAGTTCTGACCATTTGCCTAGGAATTTCGTGAATTCATTGTTTTTAATTGCAGAGTAGTATTCCATTGTGTAAATATACCACATCTTCTGAATCCATTCCTCCGTTGAGGGACATCTGGGTTCTTTCCAGCTTCTGGCTATTATAAATAAGGCTGCTATGAATATAGTGGAGCATGTGTCCTTATTGCATGCAGGTAAAGTCTCTGGGTATATGCCCAGGAGTGGTATAGCCGGATCCTCCGGAAGTGTCATGCCCAGTTTTCTGAGGAGCCGCCAGACTGCTTTCCAGAGTGGTTGTACCAGCCTGCAATTCCACCAGCAGTGGAGGAGTGTTCCTCTTTCTCCACATCCTCGCCAACAACTGCTGTCTCCTGTGTTTTTGATCTTAGCCATCCTGACTGGTGTGAGATGGAATCTCAGGGTTGTTTTGATTTGCATTTCCCTAATGACTAAGGATGATGAACATCTCTTTAGGTGCTTCTCAGCCATTAGATATTCTTCAGGTGAGAACTCTTTGTGGAGCTCTGTACCCCATTTTTTAATAGGGTTACTTGCCTCTCTGGAGTTTAACTTCTTGAGTTCTTTGTATATCTTGGATATTAGCCCTCTGTCGGATGTAAGGTTGGTAAAGATCATTTCCCAGTTAGTTGGTTGCCGCTTTGTCTTTTTGACGGTGTCTTTTGCCTTGCAAAAACTTTGTAATTTAATGAGGTCCCATTTGTCTATTCTTGATCTTAGAGTATGAGCTATTGGAGTTCTGTTCAGGAAATTCTCCCCTGTGTTCAAGGTTCTTCCCTAGTTTCCCTTCTATTAGTTTCAGTGTGTCTGGTTTTATGTGGAGATCTTTGATCCACTTAGAATTGAGCTTAGTGCAAGGAGATAAGGATGGGTCAATTTGCATTCTTCTGCATGTTGACCTCCAGCTGAGCCAGCACCATTTGTTGAAAAGGCTATCTTTTTTCCACTGGATGGTTTTAGCTCCTTTGTCAAAGATCAAGTGACCATAGGAGTGTGGATTCATTTCTGGGTCTTCAATTCTGTTCCATTGATCTACATGTCTGTTACTGTACCAATACCATGCAGTTTTTAACACTATTGCTCTGTAGTACAGCTTGAGGTCCGGGATACTGATTCCCCCAGAGGTTCTTTTACTCTTGAGAATAGTTTTAGCTATTCTGGGTTTTCTGTTATTCCAGATGAATTTTTGAATTGCTCTTTCTAACTCTATGAAGAATTGAGTTGGGATTTTGATGGGGATTGCATTGAATCTGTGTATTACTTTTGGTAAGATGCTCATTTTTACTATATTAATCCTGCCAATCCATGAGCATGGCAGATTTTTCCATCTTCCGAGGTCTTCTTCAATTTCTTTCTTCAGAGACTTGAAGTTCTTGTCATACAGATCTTTCACTTGTTTGGTTAGCGTCACGCCAAGATACTTAATATGGTTTGTGGCTATCGTAAAGGGTATTATTTCTCTTACTTCTTTCTCAGCCTGCTTATCCTTTGAGTATAGGAAGGCTTCTGACTTGCTTGAGTTGATTTTATATCCGGCCACTTTGCTGAAGTCGTTTATCAGCTGTAGGAGTTCTCTGGTGGAGTTCTTTGGGTCGCTTATGTATACTATCATATCGTCTGCAAATAGTGATAGTTTGACTTCTTCCTTTCCAATTTGTATCCCTTTGACCTCTTTTTCTTGTCTAATTGCTCTAGCTAGAACTTCAAGTACTATATTGAAAAGATATGGAGAGAGAGGGCAGCCTTGTCTAGTCCCTGATTTTAGTGGGATTGCTTCAAGTTTCTCTCCGTTTAGATTGATGCTGGCTACTGGTTTGCTGTAAATTGCTTTTACTATGTTTAGATATGGGCCTTGAATTCCTGATCTTTCCAAGACCTTTAGCATGAAAGGATGCTGAATTTTGTCAAATGCTTTCTCAGCATCTAATGAGATGACCATGTGGTTTTTTTCTTTGAGATTGTTTATGTAGTGGATTACATTGATGGATTTCCTTATATTGAACCATCCCTGCATCCCTGGGATGAAGCCTACTTGATCGTGGTGAATGATCGTTTTGATGTGTTCTTGGATTCGGTTGGCAAGAATTTTATTGAGTATTTTTGCATCGATATTCATAAGAGAGATCATGAGAGTTATTTGAGGGTGGAGATGGAACATAGAAATTTGCAATTAAAATAAAATTTCAAAAATCACTAAAACCAAAAACATTCTAATAAAGCACAGAAATTTCACTGAGTGGAAATAAATTCTTATTAATCACAGACGATTTTTTAGCCCTAGGTGATTAGCAAACAGAAATTCCCAATTCAAAATGTCACCCAAAACATCCCATGTCTATGTTTTTATTTAAGTCCTTGTTTCAACTTCATCAGTCAGGGCTCCACAGAGCACATTATCTTAGTATATGAAGCTTGGACCACTCAATGGCTTTTCCAGCTCAAAGTTTCAAACATATATGCAATATCTCCATAAAGCAAGATGGTCATGTCCAACACAGCAAAGTCCCACTTCTCGTCGAACCAAGTTCTGTTCCAGTTTTATTCTGTTGCCTTGATAAAACATTTTAGTCAAAAGCAACTGGAGGAGGAAAGGTTGTATTTGGCTTACACTTCCATGTTACAACCCACCATCTAGGGAAGGCCTGACCGGGATCTGAGGCAGTAGCCACATTCACAGGCTCATGGCTTGCTAGCTTTTTATAGACATAGGAACACTTATTCTGGAAAAGATCTGGCCTACAGTGGGTTGGACCCTCTTACATCAACAAGTAATTAATTGAGCAATACCTTGTTTTTTTTTTTTTTTTTTTTTTTGGTTCTTCGAGACAGGGTTTCTCTGTATAGCCCTGGCTGTCCTGGAACTCACTTTGTAGACCAAGCTGGCCTCGAACTCAGAAATCTGCCTGCCTCTGCCTCCCAAGTGCTGGGATTAAAGGCATGCGCCACCACTGCCCAGCAATTGAGCAATTCCTAAACTGAGGTTTATTATATCTGTACTTAGTTTTATAAGCCTCATTAAAATTAACTTTGGTTGAATGCTATGGGAGTTTGTTTGATTACTTTGACTCTTCTCTTATACTTTTTTATATTAGCCAATGTGCTGTAAAAATAAATGACTCAAAGGATTATAAGCTACTAGTGGTATAACAATATATTCTGACCTGAATGTATTCTGTTGTGGCAATTTGAATGAGAATGTCCCCTGTACGCTCATTGTATCAACACTTGGACTCTAGTTGGTGGAAGTATTTAGGAAGTATTGCGAGGTGTGGCCTTGTTAAAGGAGGTATGTCTTAGGGAAGGTTTTGAGGTTTCAAAAGGCACAAGCTATTTTACCGTTTCAAGCTACTTTTCTTTACGTCTTACTTGTTCTTCAAGATGTAAGCTTTTGGATCATGCTTTTACTCTGCCATCATCGACTTTTACCTACTGAAATGTTAAGTCAAATTAAAAACTTTCTTTTGTAAGTTGCCTCGGTCATGGTACCTTATTACAACAATAAAAATGTAACTAATGCAGCTGTATACAGCAGTAACATAAAACACCTTCTGAAGACCTTAGTGATCTCCCTGGCTAGTGACCACTTAAAATTCTAAATAACAATCAAGATGTGTTGATCAAAATGCCAATTATTATGTTAATTTTAACTTGTAATCATTTGTGTTACTGAAGCAGGATGTAAATATAGGCAAATATTCCAGGAGTATAAGAAAGAGATATAGATCTTTGCTCCTGTAACTGAGCAGATGGGTGCAGCCAGGAATGCAGGGGACACCCGAGTGTAAGATCAGTTGGGACTTTGTCCGCTAGGGCCCCACCTGGACCCAGGAGCAGGGCAGCACCACAGCACTCTGTTCCAGGGGAGAGCTGATCACCCAGGGGTGCTGAGACAGGCTTGCAGGCACACAGGAGGGACAAGCACAGGCCAGAGACAGAAGGACCATCTACTACCAGAGATAACCAGAATGCAAAAGGCAAATGTAGGAACATTACTACCAGAAATCAAGACAACATGGTACCATCTGAACCCAATTCTCCCAAAAGAGCAAGTCCTGGACAGCCCAACACACCAGAAGAGCAAGATTTGTATTTAAAATGACAGCTCAGGATGCTGATAGAGGGATTCAAGGTGGACATAAATCACTCCCTTAAAGAAATACAGGAGCTTCTACCCCGTCCTCCCCTGCTGCCTGCCCCATTCCTTCTGCTGTGGTAGACCTTTGCCAGTGCTGTCACAGGGAAGACCCCATCCCCTGATACTTTCTAAAGAACCAGCAGCACTCAGGGCATTTGGTAAGAACCACACCCACCTCTGGAAGCCCAGATCCACAGCTGGGACTCACTACTCAGCAAACACTAAAATCCTGCCCTCCCTCAAGAATACAACTCCCCTTCTGTATCTTCCACCCCCATCCTGTGCCACCTTCCCTGTTGCTTCTGCTGTGGTAGACCCCTGCCAGTTCTGCCACAGGGAAGTTCCAATCCTCTGATAATTTCTAGAGAACCAGCAGCATTCAGTGCATTTGATCCTTGCCAGTTCTGCCACAGAGAAGACCCCATCTCCTGATACTTCCTGGAGAAGCAGTCATATGCAGGGCATGTGAGAGAATGGGATTCCCTGGGGTACAGATACAGAGGCTTGCAAGACAGAGAAGCTACAGTCAGAGACAGCAAGAACAGCTAACACCAGAGATAACTAGATGGCAAAAGGCAAAGTCAAGATAATTGCCAACAGGAAACAAGGCCACATGGTACCATCAGAACCCAGTTTTTCCACAACAGCAAATCGTGGATACCCTATCACATCGGAAAAGCAAGAGCTGGATATAAATTCATATGTCATGATGTTCATAGAGGACTTCGAGAAGGACATAAATAACTCCCTTAAAGAAATACAGGAGAACATGGGTCAACAGGTAGAAACCCTTAAAGAGGAAACACAAAAATCCCTTAATAAAATACAGGAGAATATGGGTCAATAGGTAGAAGCCCTTAAAGAGGCAACACAAAAATCCCATAGGGACTTACGGGAGTACATGGGTCTACAGGCAGAAGCCCTTAAAGAGGAAACACAAAAATCCTTTAAAGAAACACAGGAGAACATGGGTCAATAGGTAGGAACCCTTAAAGAGGAAACACAAAAATCCCTTAATAAAATACAGGAGAATATGGGTCAACAGGTAGAAGCCTTTAAAGAGGAAACACAATAATCCCTTAAAGAAATATGGGAGAACTTGGGTCAACAGATGGAAGCCCTTAAGTAGGCAACACAATAATCCCATATGGAATTACAGGAGAACATGTTTCTATAGGTTGAAGGCCTTAAAGAGAAAATACAGGAACTCCTAAAAGAAACACAGGAGAACATTGGTCAACAGGTAGAAGCCCTTAAAGAGGAAACACAGAAATCCCTTAAAGAATTTCAAGAAAATACAAACAAACAAATGAAGGAACTGAACAAAATGATCCAGGATCTAAAAATGGAAGTAGAAACAATAAATAAGTCGAAAAATGAGACATCTCTGGAGATAGAAAAGCTTGGAAAGAATTTAGGAGTCATAGATGCAAGTATCAACAACAGAATACAAGAGATAGAGGAGAGAATCTTGGATGCTGAAGATTCTGTAGAAAACATTGTCACGACAGTTAAAGAAAATGCAAAATGCAAAAAGAATGTAACCCAAAACATCCAGGCAATCCAGGACACAATGAGAATGCCAAACCTATGTGTTATAGGTATAGAAGAGAGTGAGGATTTACATCTTAAAAGGCCAGTAAATATCTTCAACAAAATTATAGAAGATAACTTCCCTTACCTAAAGAGAGAGATGCCCATGAACACACAAGAAGCCTACAGAACTGGACCAGAACAGAAATTCCTCCTGTCACATTATAATCAAAACAACAACTGCACTAAACAAATAAAGAATATTAAAAGCAATAAGGGAAAAAAGTCAAGTAACATATAAAGGCAGACCTATCAGAATTACACCAGACTTCTCACCAACAACTAGGAAAGCTAGAAGATCCTGGTCAGATGTCATAAAGACCCTAAGAGAACATAACTGTTAGCCCATACTACTATACCTAGCAAAACTCTCAATTACCATAGATGGAGAAAACAAGACATTCCATGACAAAAGCAAATTTACACAATATCTTTTACAAATCCAGCTCTATAAAGGATAATGGGTAGAAAATACCAACACAAGGTGGGAAACCACACCCTAGAAAAAGCAATAAAGTAATCATCTTTCAACAAACCCAAAAGAAGATAGACACAGAAACAGAATTTTGTCTTTAACAAAAAGGTAACAGTAAGCAACAATCACCTTTCCTTAATATCTCTTAACATCAATGGTCTCAATTCCCCAATAAAATGCCATAGACTGTGGATATGTAAACAGGACCCAACATTTTGCTGCCTACAAGAAACACACCTCAGTGACACAGGCAGTCACTACTTCAGAGACAAAGTTTGGAAAACAATTTTGCAAGCAAATGGGTCCAAGAGACAACTGGAGTGGCCATTATTATATCAGATAAAATTGACTTTCAACTGAAAGTTCTCAAAAAAGATAAGGAGGGACATTTCATACTGGTCAAAGGAAAAGTCTACCAAGATGAACTCTCAATTCTAAACATCTATGCTACGAATGCAAGGACACCCACATTCATACAAGAAACTTTCATAAGGCTCAAAGCACACTTGCACCCCCACACTATAATAATGGGAGAATTCAACACCCTACTCTCGGCAATGGACATATCATGAAAACAGAAACTAAATAGAGTCACAGTGAAACTAACTGAAGTTATGGACCAAATGGAACTAACAAATATTTATAGACTATTCTATCCTAAAGCAAAAGAATATGCCTTTTTCTCAGCACCTCATGGTACCTTCTCCAAATCTGACCATATAACTGATCACAAAATAGTTTTCAACAGCTACAGAACTAGTGAAATTATTCCATGCACCTTATCAGATCACCACAGCCTAAGGCTGTTCTTCTGTTCAAACAAAAACAATGCAAAACACTAACACACGTGTACTTTGAACAATTTTCTTCTCAATGATTGCTTGGTCAAGGAAAAATAAAGAAAGTAATTAGAGACTTTATAGAATTTAATGAAAATGAAGACACATCATACCAAAGCTTATGGGACACAAAGGAAGCAGCGCTAAGAGGAAAACTGATAGCTCTTACTGCCTCCAAAAATGGAGAGAGCTTACACTAGCAACTTGACATTTTACCTGAAAGATCTAGAACAAAAAGTAGCAAATACACCCAAGAGGAGTAGATGGCAGGAAATAATCAAACTCAGGGCTGAAACCAACCAAATAGAAACAAAAAGAACTATGCAAAGAATCATAAAACCAAGAGCTGGTTCTTTGAGAAAATCAACAAGATAGACAAACCCTTAGCCAGACTAACCAAAGGGTACAGAGGCACTACTCAAATTAATAAAATCAGAAATGAAAAGGGAGACATAACAACAAAAACTGTGGACATTTAAGAAATCTTCAGATCTTACTACATGTGCTTATACTCAACAAAATTTGAAAATCTGGACAAAATGGATAACTTTCTAGATACATACCAGGTGCCAAAATTAGAGCAGGATCAGATAAACTGTCTAAATAGTCCCATATTTCCTGAGGAAATAGAAACAGTTGATAACAATCTCCTATCAAAAAAAAGGCCCAAGACCAGATGGGCTTAGTGGGGAATTCTCTCAGATCTTCAAAGAAGAGCTAATCACGATACTCTTCAAAGTATTCCATGAAATAGAAACTCAAGGAACACAACACAACTCATTCTATGAAGCCACAATAATGCTTATACCTAAACAAACAAAGACCAAACAAGGAAAGAGAATTTGAGACCAATCTCCCTTATGAGGAGTGATGCAAAAATTCTCAAGAAAATTCTGGCCAACCAAATTCAAGTTTCCTTCAAAATGAAAATTTACCATGATCAAGTAGGCTTCATCCCAGTGATGCAGGGATGGTACAATATACACAAATCCATCAATGTAATCTACCACATTAACAAACTCAAGGAAAAAACTAAATGGTCATTTCATTAGATGCTGAAAAGGCTTTTGACAAAATCCTACATCCCTTCATGATAAAATACTTGGAGAGATCTGGAATCCAAGGCCCATACCTGAGCATAGTGAAAGCAATATGCTGTAAACCAGTAGCCAGTATCAAACTAAATGGAGAGAAACTTGAAGAAATCCCACTAATAATGAGGACCAGTCAAGGCTGCTCACTCTCTCCCTATCTATTCATTATAGTATCTGAAGTCCTAGCCTGAGCAATCAGGCAAAAAAGGAGTTCAAAGGTATACAAATTGGAAAGGAAGAAGTCAAAATATCACTATTTGCAGATTATATGAATGTATACTTAAGAACCCCTCAAAACTTCCACCAGAGAACTCCTAAAGCTGATAAAGAACTTCAGCAAAGAGGCTGTATATAAATTAATTCAAACAAATCAGTAGCCTTCCACTATTCAAATGATAAACAAGCTGAGATACAAATTAGGGAAATGACACCCTTCACAACAGTCACAAATAATATTACATGTCTTGGTGTGACTCTAACCAAGCAAGTGAAAGATCTCTATGACAAGAACTTTAAGCTTCTGAAGAAAGAAATCGAAGAAGATAGCAGAAGATGGAAAGATCTCCCATGCTCATGGATTGGCAGGATTAATATGGTAAAAATGGCACTCTTTCCATAAGCAATTCATAGATTTAATGCAATCCCCACCACAATTCCAAATCAATTCTTCATAGATCTAGAAAGAGAAATTCTTAAAAACATGTGGAATGACAAAAAACCCAGGATATCAAAAACTATTCTCCTCAAGAAAAGATCTCTTGGGGGAATCACCATTCCTTACCTCAAAATCTACTACAGAGCAATAGTGATAAAATATGTCAGATATTTGTACATAGACAGGCAGGAAGATCAATGGAATTGAATTGAAGACCCAGAAAAGAACCCACACATCTATAGTCACTTGATATTTGACAAAGGAGCTAAAAACCTCCAGTGGAAAAAATGACAGATTTTAACAAATGGTGCTGATCAACTAGAGGTCAGCATGCAGAAAAATGCAAATAGACCCATTCTTATCTGCGTGTACAAACTTCAAGTCCAAGTGGATCAAGGAATACCACATTAAAGCAGACACACTGAAGCTTATAGAGGAGAAAGTGGGGAAGAACTTTGAAAACATGGGCACAGGGGAAATTTTCCTGAATTGAACACCAATGGCTTATGTTCTTAGAACAAGAATAGACAAATGGCACCTCATAAAACTGCAAAGCTTCTGTAAGTCAAAGGACACTGGCAAAAGGACAAATGGTAACCAATAAATTGGGAAAAGCTCTTTAACAATCCTACATCCAATAGAGGGCTAATACCTAATGTATTCAAAGAACTCAAGCAGTTAGACTCCAGAGAGTCAAATAAACCTATTAAAGGTGGGGTACAGTGGAGCAGCTGGGACAGGAGTCTTCCCTTCCAGTCGCCATTTGCAGCAAGGAACCAGGCAGCACCAAAGCCTTCAGTGCTTAGCCCACCAGGAGAGAGAGATCTCTCAGCAGCAATTTCATTTCTGAGCCCAGAGATGAGATCTCTACCTTCTCCCTGGAGGGTTACAGCTAGGAGTGCACAGGACATACGATTAGTGGAGCAGCTGGAACAGGAGTCTTCCCTTCCAGCTGCGATTTGCAGCAGGGAACCAGACAGCTCCACAGCCTTCTGTCCACAGATCCCGCCAGAAGAGAGTTGTTCTCCCAGGAGTACAGACACAGGTTTACAGGCCCATAGGAGGGGCAAGCTCCAGCCAGAGACAACAAGATAAACTAACACTAGAGATAACCAGATGGCAAAATGCAAGTGCAAGAACGGTACCAACAGAAACCAAGGTTACTTGGCAACATCAGAGCCCAGTTCTCCCACCACAGCAAATGTCGAATACCCCAACCCACTGGAAAAGCAAGAGTTGGATTTAAAGTCTCTTCTCACGATGCTGTTAGAGGACATCAAGAAGGACATTAATAACTCCCTTAAAGAAATATAGGAGAACATGGGTCAAATGGTAAAGGCCCTTGAAAAGGAAACACAAAAATCCCTGAAAGAAATACAGGGGAGCATGGGTGAACAGGTAGAGGCCCTTTAAGAGGAAACACAAAAATCCCTGAAGAATTACAGGAGAACACATACAAACAAGTGAAGGAACTGAACAAAACCATCTAGGATCTAAAAATGGAAGTAGAAACAATAAAGAAATCACAAAGTGAGACATCTCTGGAGATAGAAAATCTTGGAAAGAATTCAGGAGTCATAGATGCAAGCATCAACAGCAGAATACAAGATAGAAGAAAGAATCTCAGGGGCTGAAGATAACATAGAAAACATTGACTCAACAGTTAAAGACAATCAAAATGCAAAAAGCTCCTGAGTCAAAACATTCAGGAAATCCAGGACACAATGAGAAGACCAAACCTAAGGATTACAGGTATAGATGAGAGTGAAGATTTCCAACTTAAAGGGCCAGTAAATATCTTCAACAAAATTATAGAAGAAAACTTCCCTAACCTAAAGAAAGAGCTGTCCATGAACATACAAGCAGCCTACAGAACTCCAAACAGACTGGACCAGACCAGAAAGTCCTCCTGGCTCATAATAATCAAAACACCAAATGCACTAAACAAAGAAAGATTATTAAAAGCAGTAAGAGAAAAAGGTCAAGTAACCTATAAAGGCAGGTCTATCAGAATTACACCAGATGTCTCTCCTGAGACGATGAAAGCTAGAAGATCCTGGGCAGATGTCATACAGACGCTAAGAGAACACAAATGCCAGCCCAAACTACTATACCCAGCAAAACTCTCAATTACCCTAGATGGAGAAACCAAGATATTCCATGATAAAACCAAATTTACACAGTATCTTTCCACAAATCCAGCCCTACAAAGATAACAGATGGAAAATGCCAACATGAGGAGGGAAACTATACCCTAGAAAAAGCAAGAATGTAATCTTTTTCCAACAAACCCAAAAGAAAGTAACCACACAAACATAAAAAGAACATCAAAAGTAACAGGAAGCAACAATCACTATTCCTTAATATCTTATAACGTCAATAGACTCAATTCGCCAACAAAAATCATAGTCTACCAGAGATGTTTTTCATGCGGATCTTCAATTTTATCAGAAAATGTTTGTGACTCCTCTTTCAATTTAGTAATGCTTTTTGTGTCTACCATTTTGACTGTATTATTTTCCATGATAATCTTTAATTTTAACATTTTTTCTGTGCATTTCTTCGATTTTGTTGGAGGTGTTTTTCACGTAGATCTTCGGTTTAGTCAGGGGAAGGGGGTGTTTGTAGTTCCACTTTCAATCAATTTAGAAATGTTTTTGTGCCTACCATTTTGTCAGTATAATTGTCCATGATAATCTTCAATTTTAACGTTTTTCTGTATTTTTCTTCAATTTTGTCAGAAGTATTTTCCATATGGATCTTCAGTTTCATCAGACAATGTCTATAATTTTGCTTTCAATCAACTTAGGAACATTTTTATACCTTCCATTTTATCTGTATAATTTTCAATGTAATAGTCAGTTTTAACATGTTCTTCTATATATTTCTTGAATTTTTTCAGAATATTTTTCCTTGTAGATCTTCAATTTTATTAGACAGTGTTTATAATTCTACTTTCAAAAAACTTAGGAATATTTTTATGCCTACCATTTAAATGTATAATTTTTCCATGTAACTACTCTATCTTAATGCGTTTTTTATATATTTCTTCAACTTTATCAGAGATATTTTCCATGTAAATCTTCAATTTTATCAGAAAATGTTTATAATTTCACTTTCAATCCACTTAGAAATATTTTTATGCCTACCATTTTATCTGTATAATTTTCCATGATAATCTTCAACTTTAATGTTTTTCCATATATTTTTTCAATTTTATCAGAAATATTTTCCATGTCAGTCTTCAATTTTATCAGAAAATGTTTAAAATTCCACTTCAATCAACTTAGGAATATTTTAAATCCTACCAATTTATCTGTATAATTTTTTTTTCAATTTTATGAGAGAGATTTTCCATGTAAATCTTTAATTTTAACAGAAAATGTTTTTACTTTCAATCAATTTAAGAATATTTTCATGCCTACCATCTTATCTGTATATTTTTTCATGAAATAGTCAGTTTTAACGTGTTTTTCTATATATTTCTTGAGTTTTATCAGAAATATTTTCCTTGTAGATTTTCAATTTTATCAGAAAATGTTTATAATTCCACTTTTAATCAACTTAGGCATATTTTTATGCCTACCGTTATATCTGTATAATTTTTCCATGAAATAGTCAGTTTAAACGTGTTTTTCTATATATTTCTTCAATTTTATCAGAGATATTTTTCATGTATATTTACACAATGGAATACTACTCAGCAATTAAAAACAATGAATTCATGGAATTCTTAGGCAAATGGGAACAAGGGGAGGGAAGAGGGCTTATGTGACTTTCGGGGAGGGGGGAACCAGGAAAGGGGAAATCATTTGGAATGTAAATAAAGAATATAGAAAATAAAAACAATAATAAAATAAAAAAACCTATCTGTACAAAAATAAAAAAGGGGGGTACATAGCTAAACAGGGAAATCTCAACCAAGGAAACTCGAATGGCTCTGAAGCATCTAAAGAAATTACAGCATCCTCAGTTATCAGGGAAATGCAAATCAAAACAACCCTGAGATTCCACATCACACCAGTCAGAATGGCTAAGATGAAAATTTCAGGGGACAGCAAAGGCTGGTGAGAATGTGGAGAAAGAGAAACACTTCGCCATTGCTGGTGGGATTTGAAGCTGTTAAAAACACTTGAGAAATCAGTTTGGCAGTTCTTCAGAAAATTAGACATAGGAACCAGCTATACCACTCTTGAGCATATACTCAGAGATGCTCCAACATGTAATAAGGACACATGCTCCACTATGTTCATAGTAACCTTATATATAATAGTCAGAATCTGGAAAGAATGGATATAGTAATTGCGGTATATATACACAATGGGGTATTATTCACATATTAAAAACTATGAATTCATGAAATTCTTAGTCAAATGGATAGAACTAGAAAGTGTCCTCCTGAGTGAGGTAACTAAACACCAAAGAACACACATGGGATGCACTCACTGATAAGTGGATGTTAGTACAAAATCTCAAAATAAACAAGTTACAATTCACATTCCCCAGGAAGCTCAAGAAAAGGAGGAATGAAGTGGGGTGCTTTGGTTCCTCTGAGAAAGGGATCAAAATACTCACAGGAGCAATAATGTAGACAAATTGTGGAGCAGAGACTGAAGGAAAGGACACCCAGAGACTGCCCTACCTGGGGATTCATCCTATAAACAGCCACCAAACCCGGACACTATTATGGACAACAAGTACATACCGAAAGGAGGCTGTTATGTTTGTCTCTGGAGGGGCACTGCCAGAGCCTTACACATACAGAGGCAGATGCTAGTCATCAACCATTGGATTGGGTATGGATCCCCAACAGAAGAGTTTGAGGGCAGGTTGGAGGAGCTGAAGGGGTTTACAGTCCCATGGGAAGAACAATGAGGTCTGCCACCCAGATGCCCCAGAAATGACAGGGAATAAACCAACAACAAAGGGGTACACATGGTTCCAGCCAAAAATGTGACAGAGGAATGCCCTTGTTGGGCACCAGTGGGAGGAGAAGTCCTTGTTCCTATGAAGGATCAATACATGTCCTAACAAATGGAAATTGAAGGGGAGGAGGTATGAGTGGGTCGGGTGGAGGAGCTTGTACTTGGAGGATGGTGGTAGGAGGAGGGGTTTGGGGTTTTTTCAGGGAGGGGGGAAACCGGGAAAGGCTTTAGCATTTGAAATGAAAATGAAGATTACATTCAATAAAACAAAACAAAACAACGAAATACAGGAGAACACAAGTAAACAGGGAGAAGCCCTTAAAGAACTACAGGAAAACACAACAAAACAGGTGAAGGATTAGAATAAAACCATACAGGATCTAAAAATAGAGGTAGAAACAATAAAGAAATCACAAAAGGAAACAAATCTGGACTAAGAAAACCTAGAAAAAAAGTCAGGAGTCATGAATACATGTATCAGAAGCAGAATACAAGAAATAGAAGAGAGAAACCCAGATGCAGAAGATGGCATAGAAAGCATTGACACAGCAGTCAAAGAAAATGGAAAATGCAAAAAGCTCCTGTTCCAAAACATCCAAGAAATCCAGCACAAAATGAGAAGACCAAACCTAAGAAGAGAGTGAAGATTTCCAACTTAAAGGGCCAGTAAATGTCTTCAACAAAATTATAGTAGAAAACTTCCCTAACATAAAGAGATGCGCATAAACCTACAAGAAGCCTACAGAGCTGCAAATAGATTTGACCAGAAAAGAAATTCCTCCTATCGCCTAATGATTAAAATGCCAAATGCACTAAACAAAGAAATAATATTAAAAGCAATAAGGGAATAAGGTCAGGTAACATATAAAGGCAGACTTATCAGAATTACACCAGACTCCTCAACAGAGCCTATGAAAGCCAGAAGAGCTGGGGCAGATATCATACGGACCCTAAGGGTACACAAATTCCATCCCAGGCTGCTATACCCAGCTAATATCTCAATTACCATGGATGGAGAAACCCAGGTGTTCCATGACAAAAACAAATTTACACAATATCTTTCCACAAATCCAGCCCTTCAAAAGATAATGTATGGAAAACACCAACAAAGGAGGGAAACTACACACTAGAAAAAGCAAGATATTAATCTTCTTTCAAGAAACCCAAAAAAAGATAACCACACAAACATAAAATTTACATCAAAATTAACAGAAAGCAACAATAACTATTCCTTAGTATCTCTTACCATCAATGGACTCAATTCTCCTATAAAAACATACAGACTAGAAGACTGGATACATAAACAGGACCCAATATTTTGCTGCATAGAGGAATTGTATCTCAGTGTCAAAGACAAACACTACCTCAGAGTAAAAGGCTGGAGAATAGTTTTTCAAGCAAGTTGTCCCAGGAAACGAGCTGGAGTAGCCATTCTTATATCCAGTAAAATAGACATTCAACCAAATGTCATCAAAAAAGACAGAGAAGGACACTTTATACACATCAAAGGAAAAAACTAAGAGGAAGAACTCTCAATTCGGATCATCTATGCTCCAAATGTACAGGTACCTTCATTCGTAAAAGAAACTTTACTACAGCATAAAGCACACATTGTACCTCACACAATAATTGTGGGTGAACTCAACATCCCACTCTCCTCAATGGACAGATCAGGGAAACAAACTAAAAAGAGGCACAGTAAAACTAACAGAAGTTTTGGACCAAATGGATTTAATAGATATCTATAGAACATTTCATCCTAAATCAAAAGAATATACATTCTTCTCAGCACCTCATGGTACCTTCTCCAAAACAGACCATATTATTGGTCAAAAAACATTCTTCAAAAGATATAGGAAGATCGATAGAATCCCATGCTTCCTATCAGATCACTATGGAGTAAGGGTTGTCTTCAATATAAACAAAAACAAAAGAAAGACAGAACAGCTGGGACCTGCAGGTGCAGGGATAACCGAGCATAACATTGCTTGGGACACAGCCAGCTGGTGTGCTCCCTGCACCCAAGAGCTGGGCTGCTCTGTGGTCATCTTTGCGCCAGCTCTGCTGTGGGACATCTGACCTGCAGAGTGACCCGCAACAGGAGGGAGCACAGCAGCCTCCCCTCAGCCACCTCTGCTCTGGGGATAGACTACACTGAGTCTCCAGGTACGCAGGGATTTCCCATGTATAATATTGCGTGGGACACAGCCTGCTAGGCTTCTGTCTGCGCCCAAGAGCAGGGCAACTTTGTGGTTGTCTGGGTGCCAGCTCTGCTATAGGACATCTGCTCTGCAGAGTGACCTGTGCCTGGAGGGAGCACAGTACCCTCTGCCATCTTTGATCTGGCAACAGAGCAGTTGGGAACTCCAGGTGCAGGGATAACCAAGCATAACATCACTTGGGACACAGCCAGCTGGTGTGCTATCAGCACACAAGAGCTGGGCAGTTCTGTGGTCATCTACGGGCCAGCTCTGCTGTGGGACATCTGCCCTGCAGAGTGACCCGCGACGGGAGGGAGCACAGCAGCCTCCACTCAGCCACTTTGCTCCGGTGATAGATTATACTGAGTCTTCAAGTACACAGGGATTTCTCAAGAATAACATCACTTGGGGCAAGGCACATCAGGGCTCCAAAGACACTCAGGAGCAGGGCATCCCCGCAGCAATCGGTGCCCAGGAAAACCGGGTCATCCGGGGGGGGGGGCGGAAATAGCCTTGCAGGCCAACAGGAGGTTCAAGCACCAGCCAGTGACAGCAGGACCAACTAACACCAAAGATAACAGGATGGCGAAAGGCAAATGTAGGAACGTTTCTAACAGAAATCAAGGCAATATGGCACCATCCGAACCCAACTCTCCTACACCAGCAAGTCCTGGATACCCCACCACACCTGAAAGGCAAGATCTGGATTTAAAATCACTTCTCATGCATTTAGAGGACTTCAAGAAGGACGTAAATAAGTCTCATAAAGAAATACAGTAGAACATGAATCAACAGGTAGAAGCCCTGACATAGGAAACACAAAAATCGCTTAAAAGAAATGCAAGAGAATATGGGTCAACAGATGGAGGCCCATAAGGAGGCAACACAAAAATCGCTTAGAGAAATACAGGAGAATATGGATCAACGGGTAGATGCCCTTACAAAGGAACCACAAAAATCGCTTAAAGAAATGCAGGAGAATATGGGTCAACAGATGGAAGCCCACAAGGAGGAAACAAAAAAATTACTTAAAGAAATACGGGATAACTTGTGTCAACAGGCAGAAGTCCTGAAAAAGAAAGCACAAAAATATCTTAAAGAAATACAGTAAAAGACAAACAAACGAGTGAAAGAACTGAGCAAATCCATCCAGGATCTAACATAGGAAGTAGAAACAACTAAGAAATCACAAAGAGAGACAACTTTGGAGATGGAAAATCTTGGGAAGAAATCAGGGGTCATAGATGAAAACATCAGCAATAGAATACAAGAGACAAAAGACTAACAGACTGGATACATAAACAGGACCCAGCATTCTTGCTGCGTGCAGGAAACGCACCTCAGTTTCAAAGACAAACACTACCTCAGAGTAAAAGGATGGAAAACAATCTTACAAGCAAATGGTCCCAGGAAACGAGCTGGAGTAGTCATCCTAATATCAGATAAAATTGACTTTCAAACTAAAGTAATCAAAAGAGAAATGGAAGAACACTACATACTAGTCAAAGGAAACGTCCACCAAGAAGAACTCTCAATTCTGAACATCTATGCTCCAAATGCACAGGTACCCTCATTCGTAAAAGAAACTTTACTAAAGCTCAAAGCGCACATTGCACCTCACACAATTATCGCGGTTGACTTCAATACCCCACTCTCCGAAATGGACTGATCAGGAAAGCAGAAGCTAAACGGGGACACAGTGAAACTAATTGAATCCTTGGACCAAATGGATCTAACAGATATATATATAGAACATTTCAGCCTAAAACAAAAGAATATACATTCTTCTCAGCACCTCATGGTACCTTTCCAAAATTGACCATATAATTGGTCACAAAACAGACCTCAACAGATATAAGAAGATCAAACTAATCCCATGCCTCCTATCAGATCACTATGGAATAAGGGTGGTCTTCAATAATAACAAAAACAACAGAAAGCCCACATACATGTGGAAGCTGAACAATGCTCTATTGAATGATAACTTGATCAAGGAAGAAATAAAGAAAGAAATCAAAGACTTTTTAAAAATTAATGAAAATGAAGGCACATCATACCCTAATTTATGGGACACAATGAAAGCAGTGCTAAGAGGAAAATTCATAGCATCAGTGCCTCCAAAAAGAAATGGGAGAGAGCATACAGTAGCAGGTTAATGGCACACCTGAAAGCCCTGGAACAGAAGGAAGCAAATACACCAAAGAGGATTAGATGGCAGGAAATCATAAAACTCAGGGCTGAAATCAATCAAGTAGAACCAAAAAAAAAAAACCATACAAAGAATCAACAAAACTAGGAGTTGGTTCTTTGAGAAAATCAACAAGATAGATAAGCCCTTAGCCAGACTAGCGAGAGGACACAGAGACAGTATACAAATTAACAAGATTAGAAACAAAAAGGGAGATATAACAACAGAAACTGAGGAGATACAAAAAATCATCAGATCCTACTACAAAAGCCTGTATTCAACACAACTAGAAAATCTGGAGGAAATGGACAATTTCCTAGACAGATACCAAATACAAAAATTAAATCAGGAACAAATAGACCCTCTAAACTGTCCTATAAACCCTGAAGAAATAGAAGTTGTCATTGGAAGTCTTCCAACCAAAAAAAGCACAGGTCCAGATGGTTTTAGTGCAGAATTCTATCAGACCTTCAAAGAAGACCTAACACTAATACTCTTCAAACTATTCTATAAAATAGAAACAGAAGGTACACTACCCAACTCGTTCTATGAATCCACAATTTCACTGATACCAAAGTCACACAAAGATCCAACAAAGAAAGAGAATCTCAGGCCAATTTTTCTTATGAATACTGATGCAAAAATACTCAATAAAATTCTTGCCAACCTAATCCAAGAACACATCAAAATGATCATTCACCATGGTCAAGTAGGCTTCATCCCAGGGATTCCGGGATGGTTCAATATAAGGAAGTCCATCAATGTAATCCACTACATAGACAATCTCAAAGAAAAAAACCACATGGTCATTTCATCAGATGCTGAAAAAGCATTTGACAAAATTCAGCTCCTTTCATGTCAAAGGTCATAGAAAGATCAGGAATTCGAGACCCATATCTAAACATAGTAAAAGCAACTTACAGCAAACTGGTAGCCAACATCAATCTAAATGGAGAGAAACTTGAAGTAATCCCACTAAAATCAGGGACTAGACAAGGCTGCCCTCTCTCTCCATATCTTTTCAATATAGTACTTGAAGTTCTAGCAAGAGCAATTAGACAACAAAAGGAGGTCAAAGGGATACAAATTGGAAAGTAAGAAGTCAAACTATCACTATTTGCAGATGATATGATAGTATAATCATGCGACCCAAAGAACTCCACCTGAGAACTTCTACAGCTGATAAATAACTTCAGCAAAGTGGCCAGATATAATATCAACTCAAGCAAATCAGTAGCCTTCCTATACTCAAAGGATAAGCAGGCTGAGAAAGAAATAAGAGAAATGATACCCTTCAAGAAAGCCACAAACAATATAAAGGTTCTTGGTGTGACTCTAACCAAAGAAGTGAAAGATCTGTATGAGAAGAACTTCAAGTCTCTGAAGAAAGAAATTGAAGAAGACCTCAGAAGATGGAAAAATCTTCCATGCTCATGGATTGGCAGGATTAATATAGTCAAAATGACCATCTTGCCAAAAGCAATATACAGATTCAATGTAATCCCCATCTAAATTCCAACTCCATTCTTCATAGAGTTAGAAAGAGCAATTCAAAAATTCATGTAGAATAACAGAAAACCCAGGATAGCTAAAACTATTCTCAAGAGTAAAAGAACTTCTGAGGGAATCAGTATCCCGGACCTCAAGCTGTACTACAGAACAATACTGTTAAGAACTGCATGGTATTGGTACAGTGACAGGCATGTAGATCAATAGAACAGAATTGAAGACCCAGAAATGAATCCACACAACTATTGTCACTTGATCTTTGACGAGGGAGCTAAAACCATCCAGTGGAAAAAAGATAGCCTTTACAACAAATGGTGCTGGTTCAACTGGAGGTCAACATGCAGAAGAATGCAAATCGATCCATTCTTATCTCCTTGTACTAAGCTCAATTCGAAATGGATCAAGGATCTCCTCATAAAACCAAACACATTGAAACTAATAGAAAGGAAACTAGGGAAGAACCTTGAACATATGGGCAAAGGGGAAAATTTCTTGAACAGAACACCAATAGCTTATGCTCTAAGGTCAAGAATTGACAAATGGGGCCTCATAAAATTACAAAGTTTCTGTAATGCAAAGGACAAGGTCAAAAGGACAATGGGGCAGCCAACAAACTGGGAAAAGATCTTTACCAACCCTACATCTGACAGAGGGCTACTATTCAATATATATAAAGAACTCAAGAAGTTAGACCCCAGAGAGCCAAATAACCCTATTAAAAATGGGGTACAGAGCTAAACAAAGAGTTCTCACCCAAAGAATATCTAATGGCTGAGGAGCACCTAAAGAAATGTTCAACATCCTTAGTCATTAGGGAAATGCAAATCAAAACAACCCTAAGATTCCACCTCAAACCAGTCAGAATGGCTAAAATCAAAAACACAGGAGACAGCAGTTGTTGGCAAGGATGTGGAGAAAGAGGAACACTCCTCCACTGCTGGTGGAATTGCAAGCTGGTACAACCACTCTGGAAAGTAGTCTGGCAGTTCCTCAGAAAACTGGGCATGACCCTCCTGAAGGATTATGCTATTCCACTCCTGGACATATACCCAGAGGCTTCCCCTGCATTCAATAAGGACACATGCTCCACTATGTTCATAGCAGCCTTATTTATAATAGCCAGAAGCTGGAAAGAAGGCAGACGTCCCTCAACAGAGGAAAAGATTCAGAAGATGTGGTATATTTACACAATGGAATACTACTTTGCAATTAAAAACAATGAATTCACAAAATTCTTAGGCAAATGAAAATATCATCCTTAGTGTGGTAACCCAATCACAAAAAACCCACATGTCATGCAGTCACTGATAAGGGGATATTAATCCAGAAGTTTGGAATACCTAATACACAATTCACATATCAATAGATTTCCAAGAAGAAGGAAGGAGAGACCCCTGGTCCTGTTAAGACTGGATGTAGGGGAATACCAGGACAGAGAAGCAAGAGGGGGTTGAATGGGGAACACGGCGAGGGAAGAGTGCTTATGAGACTTTCAGGGAGGGAGGAAAGGGAAAGGGGAAATCATTTGGAATGTAAATAAAAAAATATAGAAAAAAAAGACCAAGAAATGAACCCACAAACCTATGGTCACTTGATCGTTTAAAAAGCAGCCAAAATCAGCCATTGGAAAATAGATAGCCTTTTCAACAAATGGTGCTGGTTCAACTGGAGGCTTCCATGCAGAAGAATGCAAATCGATCCATTCTTATCTCCTTGTGCTAAGCTCAGTTGCAAGTGGATCAAGGACCTACACATAACACCAGACACACTGAAACAAATAGAAAAGCTAATGGTGAAGATCCCAGATGTCCCTCAAGGGAGGAATGGATACAGATAATATGGCATATTTACACAATGGCGTACTACTCAGGTATTAAAAACAATGAATTCGTAAAATTCTTAGGCAAATGTGTTGAACTGGAAAATATCATCCTAAGTGTGACAACACAATCACAAAATAACACACATAGTATGTAGTCACTGATATGTGGATATTAGCCCAGAACCTTGGAATACCCAAGACACAATGCACATACAGATAATATGGCATATTTACACAATGGAGTACTACTCAGGTATTAAAAACAATGAATTCATGAAATTCTTAGGCAAATGTGTCGAACTGGAAAATATCATCCTAAGTGTGACAACATAATCACAAAATAACACACATGATATGTACTCATGGATTAGCCCAGAACCTTGGAATACCCATGACACAATGCACATATCAAATGATGCCCAAGAAGAAGGAAGAACAAAGTATGGATACTCTGGTCCTTCTTAGAAGGGGGAACAAAAGACCCAGAGAAGGAGATACAGAGACAAAGTGTGGAGCAGAGACTGAAGGGAAGACCATCCAGAGACTACTCCACCTAGTGATCCATCCCATATACTGTTACAAAACCCTGGTATTATTATTGATGCCCACAAGTATTTGCTGACTGGAGACTGATATAGCTGTCACCTGGGAGGCTCTGCTAGTGCATGACAAATACAGAGGGGAACACCCTCAGACAGCCATTGAACTGAGCACAGGGTCCGCAAAGAGGGAGCTACAGAAAGGACCCAAGGAGTTTTGCAATTCCATAGGAGGAACAACAATATGAACCACCCAGTACTAACAGAGATCCCAGGGACAAAAACATCAAACAGATAGTAAACATTGTGTTACCCATGGCTACAGACACACAGGCAGCAGAGGATGACCTTGTTGGACATCAAAGGGAGGAGAGACCCCTGGTCCTGGAAAGGCTCAGTGAAGAAGTGTGGGGAAATACCAGGACAGGAAAGCAGGAGGAGGTTGATGGGGGAACATGGGAAGGGGAGTCTGCTTACAGGATTTTCTGGGGGGGGGTGCAAGAAAGGGGAAATCATTTGAAATGTAAATAGAGAATATATCTAATAAAAAAAGAAAGAGAAAGAGTCCTCCATTGGATCAGCCTTCTCAAACCTAACTCAATTTTTATGTCTCCAGTATTTTCATTACTATGTCAAGTATTTCAGCATAGTTGACAGGAGATTGGCCTATATGGAAAATGTACATAGAAATCATACTTTTTCCTGAAATAGTATAGACATCACTATTCAGATGACCAGTGAACCATACTTATTATCTAATCTAAATATCTATTTTAGCAGCTTTCTGCCATTCTCTATGGGCCAAGCATTCAACCACATGAGTCTATGTGGTCTATGTCTATTCAAATTCAAACCACCACAATTAACGAGGCATTATTCTTTTGGTTTTTTTTCTCATATTGGAGAATAAACTCAGAGCCTCACACATACTAGGCATGCCCTCTACCAATGAGTTACCAACTCAGCACACAGACTCTATCTTGAAGAAACAAAGAAACCCAACCAACCAAATGAACCCAAATATAGAACAAGATATATCAAACATATTCCAACATCACAGCTGCTGTTTTTCTGAATGGAAGCATCCAAAGAGAAGTGAACTACAAAGAAGATAGAGGAAGAGTGAGAGAGGGTAGAAATGTCTTTTTAGATTTGCTCATTACTTCCATTTTGCTCTTTTATGTAAGATACTTTTAAAGGTGAATTAGTGAAGGTTTTATATGTTTATTTGTATAAATATAACATCTAATTTCCTGTACACTTTTATTGTATAACAGAAAATGATTCTAAACTATCATCTTTCACTAATAATGTGATTATGGAACAACAATTTGTCTTGGCCTCCAGGGTCTCCATCTGACTTTCTGAGGACTGGGCAGTAGGCAAGTCCTGATACCTCATAGAGGGGTATCTCTAGCTTCCATCCCTGCTGTGGGTTAGGTTCCAGTGGTCTTATGTCACAAAGGCTGTTGCTAAGTACCAGAGAGAAACACTCAGCTGCTCCTCTGGAGTCTGTGCTATGTGGAGGAGTTCAGTCAGGCTATCAATGGCAGGATACCAGCTCTGGTCACCGTGGAACCCCCTGGAAGAGAGTTTGCAATGGCTGCGGCAATCAACACCTATCTTTCCCTCCATACATCCTTTTAGGGTCTTGCTTTGCTTCCCACAGAGCCCTTCTGATCTGGAAGTACAGCAGTGCTTTCATGAAGATGCTGCAGCCTTGCAGAGCCCAAGGATGGAAGCTGTGAAGAGCTCAGAGTCACCTGGCCATCCACCTGAGCCAGAAAAAGGAACAGCAGACAGAATGAAACAAATGATTAGCAAGCCCCAGCCCATCCAACTCATTGGACTGGATTCAGTCTTTGGCAGGGTTATTACAATCCAGCCACCCAAGTGGACTGGAACCTTCAAAGTTTCTGATACATCAGCCTTCAACAAAATTGTCAGCAAAGAGCAACAGTGACCCACTGGACTCAGGGGGCCACAGATTGAGATGGCAATGGCCATGTGCAAACAGATGCTACGCTAGATTCTTCTGCTGTATGCGATATACAAAAAGTGCACCTTTACCTTGTAGCACTCCCAGTAAAGGGTTTCCATCTGTCCCCAGTACTTCACAACATATTCTGTGGTATGTACTGGAGCTTACAAATCCTGTTCATATAAGTCAAACTCTAACCTCATATTCGATATTTTGCCCTTCTGTCAAGCTATAATAGCTTAGACGTTCCTCTCCCTCCTTTCTCATCACAAGCAGGACCAACAAGACTGAGCAAGGAAGAACATGTCTGCTTGAAAGCTGAATGGACATTTAAAAGTTAAACAACCATCCATCAACATGCTCATGTGACACGAAGAGTAAGACAAACCACTCAAGCCAGCCAGTCCAGTATGAACAAACTCAAGCCCCATAGATGATTGAAGAGATCAGGGGAGAAATGGGACTTTATATATACCTATATACAAAGACATGTATGGAATTTTTTGAGTACCAGAAGATGAAGCAGTCAAAATTCAAAATCTTTGTGTGGGATAAGGACTAATTTGAGAACAGCTCTCCACCATGAAATTGATTATGACCACAGCACCCTAACCATAGGACTCTAATATCAATGTCGGTAAAAATGTTAAAAAATATTAAGTAATCCTTACAGTCTCACAATGATGAAATTGATAGCAGTTTTGAGTCTGGACATTTTCTTGGAAGACGGGAGAGTCCTCATATTAGCTTGTGGAATACTAGCGACAATAAATGACCATTGTTTTAATTTAGTGGTGTTTAATGATTCTTATTTCAAACTGCAATTTAGTCATAAAATCATAATTATTATTATTATTATTATTATTTTTTGGTTTTTCTAGACAGGGTATCTCTGTGTAGCCTTGGCTGTCCTGGAACTCACTTTGTAGACCAGGCTGGCCTCGAACTCAGAAATCCTCCTGCCTCTGCCTCCCAAGTGCTGGGATTAAAGGTGTGCGCCACCACCGCCCGGCAGAATTATTATTTTTTTTTATCTCTTTTTTTATTATTTATTTTATTTTATTTTTTTTAATTTACATTCCAAATCATTTCCCCTTTCCCGTTTCCTCCCTCCCCGAAAGTCCCATAAGCCCCCTTCCCTCCCTCTTTTCTCCATTCAACCCCCTCTCGTTTCTCTGTCCTGGCCTTCCCCTACATCCAGTCTTTCCAGGACCAGGGGTCTCTCCTTCCATCTTCTTAGAAATCTATTGATATGCAGATTGTGTCTAGGGTATTCCGAGATTCTGGGTCAATATCCCCTTATCAGTGACTGCATACCATGTGTGTTCTCTTGTGATTGGGTTACCTCACTAAGGATGATATTTTTAAGATCTGACCATTTGCCTAGGAATTTCGTGAATTCATAGTTTTTAATTGCAGAGTAGTATTCCATTGTGTAGATATACCACATCTTCTGAATCCATTCCTCTGTTGAGGGACATCTGGGTTCTTTCCAGCTTCTGGCTATTATAAATAAGGCTGCTATGAACATAGTGGAGCATGTGTCCTTATCGCATGCAGGTAAAGTCTCTGGGTATATGCCCAGGAGTGGTATAGCCGGATCCTCCGGGAGTGTCATGCCCAGTTTTCTGAGGAACCGCCAGACTGCTTTCCAGAGTGGTTGTACCAGCTTGCAATTCCACCAGCAGTGGAGGAGTGTTCCTCTTTCTCCACATCCTCGCCAACAACTGCTGTCTCCTGTGTTTTTGATCTTAGCCATCCTGACTGGTGTGAGATGGAATCTCAGGGTTGTTTTGATTTGCATTTCCCTAATGACTAAGGATGATGAACATCTCTTTAGGTGCTTCTCAGCCATTAGATATTCTTCAGGTGAGAACTCTTTGTGTAGCTCTGTACCCCATTTTTTAATAGGGGTACTTGCCTCTCTGGAGTTTAACTTCTCGAGTTCTTTGTATATATTGGATATTAGCCCTCTGTCGGATATAAGGCTGGTAAAGATTATTTCCCAGTTAGTTGGTTGCTGCTTTGTCTTTTTGACAGTGTCTTTTGCCTTGCAAAAACTTTGTAATTTAATGAGGTCCCATTTGTCTATTCTTGATCTTAGAGCATAAGCTATTGGAGTTCTGTTAATGTTATTTTTTAATATTTTAATTTTTATTTTTTTTTCTATATTTTTTATTTACATTTCCAATGATTTCCCCTTTCCTGGTCCCCCCCTCCCCGAAAGTCCCATAAGCCCTCTTCCCTCCCCCTGTTACCCAGTCAACCCCCTCCTGCTTCTCTGTCCTGGTAATCCCCTACACTGCTACATCCAGTCTTTCCAAGACCAGGGGTCTCTCCTTCCTTCTTTCTTGGAAATCAATTGATATGTGAATTGTGCCTTGTGTATTCTGACCTTTTGGGTTAATACCCACTTATCAGTGACTGCATACCATGTGTGTTCTTCTCTGATTGGTTTACATCACTAAGGATTATATTTTCCAGTTCTGACCTCTGCATAAGAATTTCATGAATTCATTGTTTTTATTTGCAGAGTAGTATTCCATTGTGTAAATATATCATATCTTCTGTATCTATTTCTCCGTTGAGGGACATCTAGGTTCTTTCCAGCTTCTGGCTATTATAAATAAGGCTGCCACGAACATAGTAGAGCATGTGTCCTTATTCAAAACAGAATTCTTAAACAATGAAGCGAAAAAAAAATTAAGAGTTGTAGTTTCCCCCTATTGTAAGTATGTTCTATGAAAATTGTGAGTTTAAAAATTGTCCTGCAGATATCCCATGTTCTCTGCGTGGAGAGCTCCTAGCTCCAAAATATTCAGATATGAGTAAATAGCCTGTAGTAACTACAGAAACTGGGAAAGTAAAATGGGACCATAGACAGGATAGGGGAGTTGGAGAGCAATAGAGATGGTAACAGCAAGGTGTATGTTGTCTGATGACAGAAATGGGAAAGGGCAATTCCTTAGGGAACAGCAGGCAGGCAAAAACCGAAGAAAGTGGAAAGAAGGGTGGATTTTTGGTTATAATGATATGACAGAGAAAATGGGAGGGGTCTTCATATGGCGAGTGAGGGAAGTAAATATAGAAGAAGAATGGAGTAGGGAAAACGGAAATAGAATGAGAAAATTTATCCAATATAGTGCAGGCATGTTAGGAAAGGGAGGTAAATACAGGAAGAGAAAAGGAGGTAAAATAGTATCGATAACTGCAAACGCAGGAAGAACTCACATTATTAACTATTTACATAAAAATACCTATAACACAGTTACTTAAGTAGGGATGTATACATTCACAATTATACGATCTGTTCTCATATGAGCTGTTGGTGCTTCCTCAAAGAGTCAAAGACCACCTAATAAAATCCCCAATACCAGATATGGGAAGCACTATTGGAGTTCCTGGTCGGGGCTCCTTAAGAGAATCAACAAAGTCTAGTCTCTTGCTGCTGTCCTTGGTTAATTCCCACAAGCAGAAGATAAGTATCTATTGCTGAAGAAAACGTGCACTTGAGAAACTGGCTCCAGAGACCCTTTTGGTAGAACTGACCTGAATTTACTGTTCCCGAGGACTAAAAGTTGCCATGCAAGCTCCCAAAGAAAGAGGCAACAAGAAGTCCCATCTAGCTAAAACACCTAGGAATCAAGTTAGGGGTGCCTCCAACCACAATGGACTTAACTCTAGCACATCAATCCTTAATTAAGAAAGTGCCTTAAAGGCTTGACTACAGCTTTATCGTATGGGGTATCTTTCTTAATTGAGACTCCCTACTCTCTGATGATTTTGGCTTGTTTTGTTGACATAAAACTAGAAAGTGAAACTGACATATTGTTCATCTGGCACACAAACACTTCACTTCTCAGGTAAAATTTTCCTTTCTCTTTCATTCCCAAGATTGCATGTTAATATTCTTATTGCAATATATAATATAATTTTAAAAGCCATTCAGTCCTTACAAATTCAAACATATTAAAACTCCACTGTCTTTAAATTATCTAATCTATTTTGTAAAAAATCCTGCAATCTCCTTTAAAAGTGCGAATTCATTCCTCTGTAGGCTACTGTAAAAATCAAAATTAAATGAAATAACTTCTCCTTCAAGAGGGGAGGACCAGGGCACAGTTATAATCTGAACAAAGAAATTGGCCCTCCAACCATAAAAATAAGTCAATATTCAATGTCAGGGATTCATTCATGATCTTGTTGGTTCCTCGCAAGTGCTTAGGTCACTTCTCTGGCTCTGTCCTCTGCAGCACACACAACTTGTCTTCGAAGCTCTGGCAGACATCACTCCACTGCTGCTGCTGTTCTTGGTGGTTGTCCCATGGCACTGATATCTGCAAAATGCTAGTGCCTTCAGCTGCAACTGGGATATAATTACTTGTGCACTCTCCTAGGATCTCTTCATGGTACCAAAACATCATTTTTCTCCTTGATTCCTAAGGCCTGGGCCATCAATTGCTACTAAGGCTGAATTGTCACCAATGATCTCCTCTGTCCTCTCACAGTAACAAGTCTCAGCTGCTCCCCATGACCCTCTAAAGCCTTCAAAACCAGTACCACCTGTGTGACTTTTACACTACCAAGTTCAGCTGCCAGTAGAACTAAAACCTTGACCATATCTGGAAAACAGGTCTGTGTGCAGACTCTCTAAAAACCCTTTCCAGCAGATTTCATCTTAATGATACTGGACTGTTACTAAGCATCACTTTCTCAGCTTGAGCCAACCAGCATTGAGTATCCCAGGAAAGGTTTCACATTACCAGTTCTAGTATCTTCTTAATCACAGCTGATTATTGTCCCAGCTAACCAGAAACACAGCATCTCAATTCCAAATAACAAACATCCTGATAAAGTCTGTAAATTTCCCATTGAAACTTCCAAAGCCCTTAACATTTATATCTTCCAAGTTCTTACAGAATAGCTTACCAAAATTTGAACACTTAATATCTTTTATAGCACCAAGTTCCCAAGCCTTTGCACTATCCTCCCCCAAACAACTTGTTTAGGTCTGTTACCCCAAGTACCAATTTCTGTCCTGGTTATGGATTTTATTGCTGGAAATAGAGTTGATGAACCACTGTGAAGAAAAGGGAAGTTTGGGAGGAAGGGGTTTATTTGTCTTACACTTGCACATCACTGTTCATCATTGGAGGACATCAGGAGAGGTAGTCAATCAGGAGGTAGGAATTGATGCAGAAACCATAGTGGAGATTTGCTTACAGGTTTTCTTCTCATGGTTTACTCAGTGTGCTTTCTTATTTAACCCAGGACCATGAGCTCAGGAATGGCAGTGCCCATAATGCACTGGGCCCTCCCTCATAACTCACTTACTAAAAAAATCTCTACAGGTTTACCCACAGCCCAATCTTATGGAGATATTATTTCAATTGAGAACCCCCACCTTTCATGACTCTAGATTGTGTCAAATTGACATAAAACCAGGCAAGAATCAATATCAGTGACAAGCATGGTAGAATAACCTTTTAGGTACACTAGGACACATATCTTGATAGTAACCAGTGGCTCTTAATTGGACTTTAAGACACACTCAACAAGATTATTATGCCTAGTCCTAGAAACTGAGCTAACTACTAAGTACTAATGAAGTTATGGATAGTGGAAGAGTGATAGTCTATAACCAATCATATACTAAATCATCATAATCCCAAACAACAGTCTATAAATATTTATCCTCCTACCCATAGATAGGGTTAGTCTTTAGCCTTCATAAGGAAACTTCTCTTTGAAACATATGAAAACCACACCAACCCCTCCCCCAAAAAATCAATATATAAATTGTAAATCCCCATTCTAATGGAGACAACTACAAAACACTCCCAATCCTAAATCTCAGGAACCATTGTGGAAGAGAGGGCAGAAAGATTGTAAAAGTCAGAGAATCAGGGAATTTTGCCTGAGATTGTGTCTGCTTGTAAAATTAGAGGCTTAACCCATAAAGTCTCATCAACATGGAACCTAACTGTGAGCTGAACATTTAGGATACCAAGGACCATGTCAAACTCTGTAGAGAAAAACCCATGACCGTATGCCAAGGACTGTAGACAACTAAATAAAGCTGTTTGCAGAAAAATGGCTTTCCCTCAGGTAAAAGCATACTAATTGGTTGTCCAGTGCCAATCGGTCAGCCCTGAAAACACGCACACAAGTAACATTATATAGATCCTCCATAAGTTCAAAACGTTATATTTGGGAACATATATATACATACATATATGTATATACACTCACACACACACACACACACACACACACCCACATATACATAGAATGAATGCAATAAAAATTGATGAAAAAAGAGGCCATTCTTCTGAAAGAGAACACAGAGCGGTACAGGAGAGGTATTTGAGGGAGGAGACGGAAGGGAGAAATTTGCAATTAAAACAAAATTTCAAAAATCACTAAAACCAAAAACATTCTAATAAAGCACAGAAAATTTCACTGAGTGGAAATAAATTCTTATTAATCACAGATGATTTTTTTAGCCCTAGGTGATTAGCAAACTGAGATTCCCAATTCAAAATGTTACCCAAAACATCCCATATCTATGTTTTTATTTGAGTCCTCATTTCAGCTTCATCAGTCAGGGCTCCACAGAGCACATTATCTTAGTATATGAAGCTTGGACCACTCAATGACTTTTCCAGCTCAAAGTTCCAAACATATATGCAATCTCTCCATAAAGCAAGATATTCATGTCCAACACAGCAATGTTCTACTTCTTGTGGACTCAAGTTTTGTTTCAGTTTCATTCTGTTGCTGTGATAAAGTATTTTCACCAAAAGCAATGGGAGGAGGAAAGGTGTATTTGGTTTACACTTCCATGTTACAACCCATCATTTATGGAAGGCCTGCGGAGAGCTGAGGCAGTAGCCACATTCACAGCCTCATGGCTTGCTAGCTTTTTTATACACGTAGGGATACTTATTCAGGAAAAGATGTGGCCTACAGTGGGATGGACCTTCCTACATGAACAGCAATTAATTGAGCAATTTCCAAATTGAGGTTTAATATATCAATATTTAGTTTTTTTTGTTTTTTTTATTTTATTTTTTTAATTTACATTCCAAATCACTTCCCCTTTCCCGTTTCCTCCCTCCCCGAAAGTCCCAGAAGCCCCCTTCCCTCCCTCTTTTCTCCATTCAACCCCCTCTCGTTACTCTGTCCTGGGGTTCCCCTACATCCAGTCTTTCCAGGAGCAGGGGTCTCTCCTTCCATCTTTTTAGAAATCTATTGATATGCGGATTGTGTCTAGGGTATTCCGAGATTCTGGGTCAATATCCCCTTATCAGTGACTGCATACCATGTGTGTTCTTTTGTGATTGGGTTACCTCACTAAGGATGATATTTTCAAGATCTGACCATTTGCCTAGGAATTTCGTGAATTCATTGTTTTTAATTGCAGAGTAGTATTCCATTGTGTAGATATACCACATCTTCTGAATCCATTCCTCCGCTGAGGGACATCTGGGTTCTTTCCAGCTTCTGGCTATTATAAATAAGGCTGCTATGAACATAGTGGAGCATGTGTCCTTATTGCATGCAGGTAAAGTCTCTGGGTATATGCCCAGGAGTGGTATAGCCGGATCCTCCGGGAGTGTCATGCCCAGTTTTCTGAGGAACTGCCAGACTGCTTTCCAGAGTGGTTGAACCAGCTTGCAATTCCACCAGCAGTGGAGGAGTGTTCCTCTTTCTCCACATCCTCGCCAACAACTGCTGTCTCCTGTGTTTTTGATCTTAGCCATCCTGACTGGTGTGAGATGGAATCTCAGGGTTGTTTTGATTTGCATTTCCCTAATGACTAAGGATGATGAACATCTCTTTAGGTGCTTCTCAGCCATTAGATATTCTTCAGGTGAGAACTCTTTGTGTAGCTCTGTACCCCATTTTTTAATAGGGTTACTTGCCTCTCTGGAGTTTAACTTCTCGAGTTCTTTGTATATATTGGATATTAGCCCTCTGTCGGATGTAAGGTTGGTAAAGATCATTTCCCAGTTAGTTGGTTGCCGCTTTGTCTTTTTGACAGTGTCTTTTGCCTTGCAAAAACTTTGTAATTTAATGAGGTCCCATTTGTCTATTCTTGATCTTAGAGCATAAGCTATTGGAGTTCTGTTCAGGAAATTCTCCCCTGTGCCCATATGTTCAAGGTTCTTCCCTAGTTTCCCTTCTATTAGTTTCAGTGTGTCTGGTTTTATGTGGAGATCTTTGATCCACTTAGAATTGTTTAGTGCAAGGAGATAAGGATGGGTCAATTTGCATTCTTCTGCATGTTGACCTCCAGCTGAGCCAGCACCATTTGTTGAAAAGGCTATCTTTTTTCCACTGGATGGTTTTAGCTCCTTTGTCAAAGGTCAAGTGACCATAGGAGTGTGGATTCATTTCTGGGTCTTCAATTCTGTTCCATTGATCTACATGTCTGTTACTGTACCAATACCATGCAGTTTTTAACACTATTGCTCTGTAGTACAGCTTGAGGTCAGGGATACTGATTCCCCCAGAGGTTCTTTTACTCTTGAGAATAGTTTTAGCTATTCTGGGTTTTCTGTTATTCCAGATGAATTTTTGAATTGCTCTTTCTAACTCTATGAAGAATTGAGTTGGGATTTTGATGGGGATTGCCTTGAATCTGTGTATTACTTTTGGTAAGATGCTCATTTTTACTATATTAATCCTGCCAATCCATGAGCATGGCAGATTTTTACATCTTCTGAGGTCTTCTTCAATTTCTTTCTTCAGAGACTTGAAGTTCTTGTCATACAGATCTTTCACTTGTTTGGTTAGAGTCACGCCAAGATACTTAATATGGTTTGTGGCTATCGTGAAGGGTATTATTTCTCTTACTTCTTTTTCAGCCTGCTTATCCTTTGAGTATAGGAAGGCTTCTGACTTGCTTGAGTTGATTTTATATCCGGCCACTTTGCTGAAGTCGTTTATCAGCTGTAGGAGTTCTCTGGTGGAGTTCTTTGGGTCGCTTAAGTATACTATCATATCGTCTGCAAATAGTGATAGTTTGACTTCTTCCTTTCCAATTTGTATCCCTTTGACCTCTTTTTGTTGTCTAATTGCTCTAGCTAGAACTTCAAGTACTATATTGAAAAGATATGGAGAGAGAGGGCAGCCTTGTCTAGTCCCTGATTTTAGTGGGATTGCTTCAAGTTTCTCTCCATTTAGATTGATGCTGGCTACCGGTTTGCTGTAAATTGCTTTTACTATGTTTAGATATGGGCCTTGAATTCCTGATCTTTCCAAGACCTTTAGCATGAAAGGATGCTGAATTTTGTCAAATGCTTTCTCAGCATCTAATGAGATGACCATGTGGTTTTTTTCTTTGAGATTGTTTATGTAGTGGATTACATTGATGGATTTCCTTATATTGAACCATCCCTGCATCCCTGGGATGAAGCCTACTTGATCGTGGTGGATGATCGTTTTGATGTGTTCTTGGATTCGGTTGGCAAGAATTTTATTGAGTATTTTTGCATCGATATTCATAAGAGAGATTGGCCTGAGATTCTCTTTCTTTGTCGGATCTTTGTGTGCTTTTGGTATTAGTGTAATTGTGGCTTCATAGAACGAGTTGGGTAGTGTTCCTTCTGTTTCTATTTTGTGGAACAGTTTGAAGAGTATTGGTGTTAGGTCTTCTTTGAAGGTCTGATAGAATTCTGCACTAAAACCATCTGGACCTGTGCTTTTTTTGGTTGGAAGACTTCCAATGACAACTTCTATTTCTTCAGGGGTTATAGGACGGTTTAGATGGTCTATTTGATCCTGATTTAATTTTGGTACTTGGTATCTGTCAAGGAAATTGTCCATTTCCTCAAGATTTTCTAGTTGTGTTGAATACAGGTTTTTGTAGTAGGATCTGATGATTTTTTGAATTTCCTCAGTTTCTGTTGTTATCTCTCCCTTTTCGTTTCTGATTTTATTAATTTGGATACTATCTCTGTGCTCTCTGGTTAGTCTGGCTAAGGGCTTATCTATCTTGTTGATTTTCTCAAAGAACCAACTCCTCGTTTTGTTGATTCTTTGTATGGTTTTATTTGTTTCTACTTGATTGATTTCAGCCCTGAGTTTGATGATTTCCTGCCTTCTACTCCTCTTTGGTGTATTTGCTTCTTTTTGTTCCAGGGCTTTCAGGTGTGCCATTAAGCTGTTAGTGTATGCTGTCTCCTGTTTCGTTTTGGCGGCACTCAGGGCTATGAATTTTCCTATTAGCACTGCTTTCATTGTGTCCCATAAATTAGGGTATGTTGTGCCTTCATTTTCATTAACTTTCAAAAAGTCTTTGATTTCTTTCTTTATTTCCACCTTGACCAAGTTATCATTGAGTAGAGCATTGTTCAGCCTCCATGTGTACGTGGGTTTTCTTTTGTTTTTGTTGCCATTGAAGACCACCCTTATTCCATAGTGATCTGATAGGAGGCATGGGATTATTTCTATCTTCTTGTATCTGTTGAGGTCTGATTTGTGACCAATTATATGGTCAATTTTGGAGAAGGTACCATGAGGAGCTGAGAAGAAGGTGTATTCTTTAGCTCTAGGATGAAATGTTCTATATATATCAGTTAGTTCCATTTGGTCCAAGGCTTCAATTAGATTCACTGTGTCCCTGTTTAGTTTCTGCTTTCCTGAACGATCCATTTCAGAGAGCGGGGTGTTGAAGTCACCCACTATTATTGTGTGCGGTGCGATGTGTGCTTTGAGTTTTAGTAAAGTTTCTTTTACGAATGAGGGTGCCCTTGCATTTGGAGCATAGATATTCAGAATTGAGAGTTCTTGATGGTGGATTTTTCCCTTGATCAGTATGTAGTGTCCTTCTGTGTCTTTTTTGATGACTTTAGGTTGAAAATCAATTTTATCCGATATTAGGATGGCTACTCCACCTTGTTTCTTGGGGCCATTTGCTTGTAAAATTGTTTTCCAGCCTTTTACTCTGAGGTAGTGTTTGTCTTTGACACTGAGGTGCGTTTCCTGCATGCAGCAAAATGCTGGGTCCTGTTTACGTATCCAGTCTGCTAGTCTATGTCTTTTAATTGGGGAATTGAGACCATTGATATTAAGAGAGATTAAGGCATAGTGATTATTGCCATCTGCCATTCTTGACGCTATCTTTATGTTTGAGTGGTTATCTACTTTTGGGTTTGATTCAAGAAGGTTATTATCTCATTTTTTCCAGGGTGTTGTTTCTCTCCCTGTATTGGAGGTTTGCACCTATTATCCGTTGCAGGGCTGGATTTGTGGAAAGATATTGTGAAAATTTGGTTTTATCATGGAATATCTTGGTCTCTCCATCTATGGTGATTGAGAGTTTTGCTGGGTATAGTAGTCTAGGCTGGCATTTGTGCTGTCTTAGTGTCTGCATGAGATCTGCCCAGGATCTTCTGGCTTTCATAGTCTCTGGTGAGAAGTCTGATGTGATTCGGATAGGTCTTCCTTTGTATGTTATTGGCCCTTTTCTCTTACTGCTTTTAGTATTCTTTCTTTGTTTAGAACATTCGGTGTTTTGATTATTATGTGACGGGAGGTATTTCTGTTCTGGTCCAGTCTGTTTGGAGTTCTGTAGGCTTCTTGTACGTTCATCGGCATCTCTCTCTTTAAGTTAGGGAAGTTTCCCTCCATAATTTTGTTGAAGATGTTTACTGGCCCTTTAAGTTGCAAATCTTCACTCTCATCTATACCTATAATCCTTAGGTTTGGTCTTCTCATTGTGTCCTGGATTTCCTGGATGTTTTGGGTTACGCGTTTTTTGCATTTTGCATTTTCTTTGACTGTTGAGTCGATGCTTTCTATGGAATCTTCAGCACCTGAGATTCTTTCTTCCATCTCTTGTAGTCTATTGTTGATGTTTGCATCTATGACTCCTGATTTCTTCCCAAGGTTTTCTATCTCCAAAGTTGTCTCCCTTTGTGATTTCTTAGTTGTTTCTACTTCCTTTTTTAGTTCCTGGATGGATTTGCTGAGATCCTTCACTTGTTTGTTTGTATTTTCCTGTATTTCTTTAAGGTATTTTTGCATTACCTCTTTCAGGATTTCTTCCTGATGACCCACGTTCTCCTGCATTTCTCTGAGCGATTTTTATGTTTCCTCCTCATGGGATTCCATCTGTTGATCCATCGTCTCCTGCATTTCTTTAAGCAGTTCTCGTGTTTCCTTTGTAAGGGCATCTAACCGTTGATTCATTACTTTAAGCAATTTTTGTGTTGCCTCCTTATGGGCATCCATCTGTTGACCCATATTCTTCTGCATTTCTTTATGCAAATTTTGTGATTCCTTTGTGAGTGCATCTACCCGTTGATTCATCTCGTTAAGCGATTTTTGTGTTGTCTCCTTGTGCGCCTCCATCTTTTGATCCATGTTCTCCCGCATTTCTCTAAGCGATTTTTGTGTTTCCTTTGTAAGGGCTTCTAACCGTTGATTCATGGTCTCCTGTAACTCTTTATGAGATTTATTTGTGTCCTTCTTGTGATCCTCTAATAGGATCATGAGAAGTGATTTTAAATCCAGATCTTGTCTTTCGGGTTTGGTGGGGTATCCAGGACTTGCTGCTGTTGGAGAGTTGGGTTCGGATGGTCCCACATTACTTTGATTTCTGTTAGTAACATTCCTACGTTTGCCTTTTGCCATCTGGATACCTCTGGTGTTAGTTGGTCCTGCTGCCACTGGCTGTTGGTTGGACCTCCTGTGAGCCTGCAAAGCTATTTCTGCCCCCCCTGGATTACCAGGATTCCCCTGGCACCGATTTCTGGGGCCTGCCTGCTCCTGAGTGACTTTGGAGCCCTAATGTGCCTTGCCCCAAGTGATCTTATATTGGGGAGGCCTTGCACATCTAAAGGCTCAGCCTAGTGGATTCCTGGAGCAGAGGTCGCCAAAGGGAGGCTGGTAGGCTCCTGCCCTGTGCAGGGGTGTGTGATCTCTCCTGGGGGGGAGGGGGCGTCCCTCTGCCAGGCAGAAGTCCCACAATAGAGCTGGCGCGCTGGTCACTGCAGATCAGCCCCGCACCTGGGAGCCGCACACACACAAGCCGCCCGAGACCCAAGCGATATTATGCCTGTCTGTCTCAGAACCTGGCTGTCCCAACCTTCTAGTCACTGGAGCAAAGATGGTGGAGGGCACTCTCTGTGGCGCTGCTCACCCTGTAGTCGCGATGGCCCGCCGATCTGGCACCCAGAGGACCACAGCGCTGACCCGTTCTAGGGCACAGACGGAAGCCCCAACAGGCCGTGTCCCAAGTGATGTTATATTGGGGATAGGGAGCTTGGGGTACCTGTCTCTTCAGTGCAGTCTGCGGGAACAGAGGTCGCGGAAGGAAAGCTGGTAGGCTCCTGCCCAGTGTGGGGTCCCTCTGCCAGGCAGAAGTCCCACAATAGAGCTGGCGCGCTGGTCACTGCAGATCAGCCCCGCACCTGGGAGCCGCACACACACAAGCCGCCCGAGACCCAAGCGATATTATGCCTGTCTTTCTCAGAACCTGGCTGTCCCAACCTCCCAGTCACTGGAGCAAAGATGGCGGTGGGCACTCTCCGTGGCGCAGCTCACCCTGTAGTTGCGATGGCCCGCCGATCTGGCACCCAGAGGACCACAGCGCTGACCCGTTCTCAATATTTAGTTTTATAAGACTCATTAAAAGTAACTTTGGTTGAATGCTATAGGAGTGTTTTTGATTACTTTGACTGTTCTCTTATACTTTTTAAAATATAATTAATGTGCTTAATGAAGAAAATGACTCAAAGGATTATAAGTTACTAATGGTATAAATATATATTCTGACCTGAATGTATTCTGTTGTGGCAATTTGAATGAAAATGTCCCCCTTATGCTCACTGTTTCAATATTTGGACTCTAGTTGGTGGAACATTTTAGGAAGTCTTAGGAGGTATGGCCTTGTTGAAGGAGGTATGTCACACAGAAATTTTGAGGTTTCAAAATAAACATGCTATTTCACCATTTCAAGCTATTTTTCTTTACCTCTGGCTTGTGATTAGAGATGTAAGCTCTTGGATGTTCATGCTAACATGCTTTTGCTCTGCCATCATAAACTCTTACCTGCTGAAAATGTTAAGTCCAATTAAATTCTTTCCTTTATAAGTTGCCTTGGTCATGGTATTTTATCACAACAATAAATATGTAAATAATTCAGTTTTATACAGCAGTGACATAAAATACCTTCTGAAGACCTTAGTGATCTTCCTGGCAAGTGACGACTTAAAATTCTAATTGAAAATCAAGATGTATTGATCAAAATATCAATTATTACGTTAATTTTAACTTGTAATGATATGTGTGTTGCTGAAGCAGGATGTAAATATAGGAAAACATCTAAGGGGTATAAGAAAGAGAAAGAGAGCAACCTCTGCTCAGGAGATTGACTATACTGAGCCTTCAGGTACGCAGGGACTCCCCAATATAACATCGCTTGGGACACAGCCTGCTAGGCTTCCATCTCCGCCCAAGAGCAGGGCAGCTCAGTGATTGTCTGGGCGGCAGTTCTGCTGTGGGTCATCTGCCTTGCAGAGTGATATGCGCCAAGAGGGTGCACAGTACACTGTGCCACCTTTGATCTGGCAACAGAGCAGTTGGGACCTCCAGGCGCAGGGATAACGGAGCATAACATCACTTGGGACTCAGCCAGCTTGTGTGCTCCCTGCACCCAAGAACTGGGCAGTTCTGTGGTCATTACATGCCAGCTCTGCTGTGTGACATCTGTCCTGCAGAGGGACCCACACTGGGAGAGAGTGCACCTGCACCGGGAGAGAGCACACCAGGCTCCCCTTAGCCACCTCTGCTCCTGGAATTGACTACACTGAGCCTTCAGGTACGCAGGGATTCCACAAGTATAACATCACTTGGGGCAAGGCACATCAGGACCCCAAAGTCACTGAGGAGCAGGGCAACCCCACAGCAATCGGTGCCAGGGGAATCCCAGTCATCTAGGGGGGAGGCAGAAATAGCCATGCAGGCTGACAGGAGGTGCAAGCCACAGCCAGTGACAGCTGGACCAACTAACACCAGAGATAACCAGATGGCAAAAGGCAACCTTAGGACATTACTAACAGAAATCAAGGAAATATGGCACCATCTGAACCCAACTCTCCAACAGCAGCAAGTCCTGGATACCCCATCACACCCAAAGGCAAGATCTGGATTTAAAATCACTTCTCATGATGCTATTAGAGGATTTCAAGAAGGACATAAATAAATCTCATAAAGAAATAGAGGAGAACATGAATCAATGGTTAGAAGCACTTACAAAGGAAACACAAAAATTTCTTAAAGAAATGCAGGAGAATATGGATCAACAGATGGAAGCCCATAAGGAAGAAACACAAAAATCACTTAAAGAAATACAGGAGAACATGGGTCAACAGGCAGACATCCTGAAAGAGGAAACACAAAAGAATCTCAAAGAAATATAGGAAAACACAAACAAGTGAAGGAACTGAGCAAATCCATCCAGGATCTAAAAAAGGAAGTAGAAACAACTAAGAAATCACAAAGGGAGACAACTTTGGAGATAGGAAGCCTTGGGAAGAAATCAGGGGTCATGGATGCAAACATCAACAATAGAATACAAGAGATGGAAGAAAGAATCTCAGCTACTGAAGATACCATAGAAAGCATCGACTCAACAATCAAAGAGAATGCAAAATGCAAAACACGTGTAACCCAAATCATCCAGGAAATCCAGGATACAATGAGAAGTCCAAACCTAAGGATTATAGGTATAGATGAGAGTGAAGATTTGCAACTTAAAGGTCCAGTAAATATCTTCAACAAAATTATGGAGGAAAACTTCCCTAACCTAAAGAGAGGGATGCCGATGAATATACATGAAGCCTACAGAACTCCAAACAGATTGGACCAGAACAGAAATACCTCCCGTCACATAATAGTCAAAACACCAAATGTACTAAACAAAGAAAGAATATTAAAAGCAGTAGAGAAAAAGGCCAAGTAACATATAGAGGAAGACCTATCCGAATCACATCAGACTTCTCACCAGAGACTATGAAATCCAGAAGATCCTGGGCAGATCTCATACAGACTCTAAGAGAACACAAATGCCAGCATAGACTACTATCCCCAGTGAAACTCTCAATCACTACAGATGGAGAGACCAAGATATTCCATGATAAAACCAAATTTACACAATATCTTTCCACAAACTCAGCCCTGCAAAGGATAATAGGTGAAAATCGCCAATAAAAGGAGAGAAACTACACCCTGAAAAAATCGAGACAGTAACCTTCTTTCATCAAACCCAAAAGTAGACAACCACTCAAACATAAAAATAGCATCAAGAATAGCAGGTGGCAATAATCACTATTCCTTAATCTCTCTTAACATCAATGGTCTCAATTCCCCAATAAAAAACATAGACTAAGAGACTGGACACTTAAACAGGACCCAGCATTTTGCTGCGTGCAGGAAATGCACCTCAGTGTCTAAGACAGACACTACCTCAGAGTAAAAGGATGGAAAACAATCTTACTAGCAAATGGTCCTAGGAAACGAGCCAGAGTAGCCATCCTAATATCAGATAAAATTGACTTTCAACCTAAAGTCATCAAAAATGTCACAGAAGGACACTACATACTGAGCAAAGGAAAAATCCACCAAGAAGAACTCTCAGTTCTGAACACATATGCTCCAAATGCAAGGGCACCCTTGTTCGTAAAAGAAACTTTACTAAAGCTCAAAGCACACATCGCAACTCACACAATAATAGTGGGTGACTTCAAGAACCCACTCTCTTAAATGGATTGTTCAGGAAAGCAGAAATTAAACAGGGACACAGTGAAACTAATTGAAGCCTTGGACCAAATGGAACTGACATATATATATATATATATATATATATATATATATATATATATATATATATATATGTAAAACATTTCATCCTAAAGCAAAAGAATATACCTTCTTTTCAGCACCTCATGGTACCTTCTCCAAAATCAACCATATAATTGGTCACAAAACAGACCTCAACTGATATAAGAAGATCAAACTAATCCCATGCCTCCTATCAGAACGCTATGGCATAAGGGTGGTCTTCAATAACAACAAAAACAACAGAAAGCCCACATACACGTGGAAGCTGAACAAAGCTCTTCTGAATGATAACTTAATCAAGGAAGAAATAAGGAAATCAAAGACTTTTTAAAATTTAATGAAAATGAAGGCACAACTTACCCTAATTTATGGGACACAATGAAAGCATTGCTAAGAGGAAAATTCATAGCCCTGAGTGCCTCCAAAAAGAAATGGGAGAGACCATACACTAGCAGGCACACTTGAAAGCCCTGGAACAAAAAGAATCAAATACACCCAAGAGGAGTAGAAGGCAGGAAATCATCAAACTCAGGGATGAAATCAATCCAGTAGAAACAAAACCATACAAAGAATCAACAAAACTAGGAGTGGTTCTTTGAGAAAATCAAAAGATAGATATGTCCTTAGCCAGACTGGCCAGAGGGCGTAGAGACTGTATCCACATTAACAAAATCAGAAATGAAAAGGGAGATATAACAACAGAAATTGAGGAAATTTAAAAAATCATCAGATCCTCCTACAAAAGCCTGTATTCAACACAACTAGAAATTCTGGAGGAAATGGACAATTTCCTGGATAGATACCAAATAGCAAAATTAAATCAGGATCAAATAGACCATCTAAACCATCCTATAACCCCTGAAGAAATAGAAGGGTCTTTGGAAGTCTTCCAACCAAAAAAAAAAGCACAGGTCCAGATGGTTTTATTGCAGAATTCTATCAGACCTTCAAAGAAGACCTAAGACCAATACTCTTCAAACTATTCCACAAAATAGAAAGAGAAGGAACACTGCCCAACTTCTTCTATGAAGCCACAAATACGCTGATCCCAAAATCACACAAAGATCCAACAAAGAAAGAGTATCTCAGACCAGTTTCTCTTATGAATATTGATGCAAAAATACTCAATAAAATTCTTGCCACCCAAATCAAAGATCACATCAAAATGATCATTAACCACAATCAAGTAGGCTTCATCCCAGGGATGCTTGGATGGTTCAATATAAGGAAGTCCATCAATGTAATCCACTACATAAACAATCTCAAAGGAAAAAAAAACCACATGGTTATTTCATTAGATGCTGAAAAACATTTGACAAAATTCAGCATTCTTTCAAGTTAAAGGTCTTGGGAAGATCAGGAATTGAAGGCCCATATCTATACATAGTAAAAGCAATTGACAGCAAACCGGTAGCCAACATCAATCTAAATGGAGAGAAACTTGAAGCAATCCCACTAAAATCAGGGACTAGACAAGGCTGCCCTCTCTCTTCTTTTCTTTTCAGTAAAGTACTTGAAGTTCTAGCAAGAGCAATTAGATAACAAAAGGACGTCAAAGGGATACAAATTGGAAAGTAAGAAGTCAAACTATCACTATTTGCAGACAATATGATAGTATATTTAAGTGACCCAAAGAACTCCACCAAAGAACTCCTACAGCTGATAAACAACTTCAGCAAAGTGGCCAGATATAAAATCAACTCAAGCAAATCAGTAGCCTTCCTATACTCAAAGATAAGCCAGCTGAGAAAGAAATAAGAGAAATGATTCCCTTCACGATAGCCACAAACAATATAAAGTATCTTGGTGTGATTCTAACCAAAGAAGTGAAAGATCTGTATGAGAAGAACTTCAAGTCTCTGGAGAAAGAAATTGAAGAAGACCTCAGAAGATGGAAAAATCTTCCATGCTCATGGATTTGTAGCATTAATATAGTCAAAATGACCATCTTGCCAAAAGCAATATACACATTCAATGCAATCCCCATCAAAATCCCAATTCCATTCTTCATAGAGTTAGAAAGAGCAATTCAAAAATTCATCTGCAATAACAGAAAACCTAGAATAGCTAAAACTATTCTCAAGAGTGAAAGAACTTCTGCTGGAATCAGTATCCCGGACCTCAAGCTCTACTTCAGAGCAATGGTGTTAAGAACTGCATGGTATTGGTACAGTGACCGGCATGTAGATCAATGGAACAGAGTTGAAGACTCAGAAATGAATCCACACTCCTATGGTCACTTGATCTTTGACAAAGGAGATAAAACCTCCAGTGGAAAAGCGATAGCCTTTCAACAAATGGTTCTGGTTCAACTGTAAGTCAACATGTTGAAGAATACAAATCGATCCATTCTTATCACCTTGTCCTAAGCTCAATCCCAATTGGATCTAGGACCTCCACATAAAACCAAATACACCGAAAATTTTAGAAAAGAAACTAGGGAGCAACCTTGAACATATAGGCATAGGGGAAATTTTCCTGAACAGATCACCAATAGCTTATGCTCTAAGTTCAAGAATTGACAAATGAGAACTCATAAAATTACAAAGTTTCTGTAAGGCAAAGGACACTTTCAAAAGGACAAAGCGGCAACCAACAAACTGGGAAAAGATCTTTACCAACCCTACATTTGACAGAGGGCTAATATCCAATATATGCAAAGAACTCAAGAAGTTCGACTCCAGAGAGCCAAATAACCCTATTAGAAAATGGGGTACAGAGCTAAAGAAATTGTTCTCACCCGAAGAATATCTAATTGCTGAGAAGCACCTAAAGATATGTTCAAAATCCTTAGTCATTAGGGAAATGCAAATCAAAACAACCCTAAGATTCCACCTCACACCAGTCAGAATGGCTAAAATCAAAAACACAGGAGACAGCAGTTGTTGGCAAGGATGTGGAGAAAGAGGAACACTCCTCCACTGCTGGTGGGATTGCAAGCTGGTACAACCACTCTGGAAAGCAGCCTGGTGGTTCCTCAGAAAACTGGGCATGACAATCCCAGTGGATCCTGTAATACCACTCCAAGGCATATAGCCAGATGCTTCCCCTGAATGCAATAAGGACACATTCTCCACTATGTTCATAGCCGTCTTGTTTATAATAACAAGAGCCCAGATGTCCTTCCACAGAGGAATGGATTCAGAAGATGTGGTATATTTACACAATTTAATACTACTCTGCAGTTAAAAACAATGAATTCATGAAACTGTTAGGCAAATGATCAGAACTGGAAAATATAATCCTTAGTGAGGTAACCCGATCACAAAAGAACACACATGGTATGCAGTCACTGATAAGGGGATATTAACCCAGAAACTCAGAATATCCAAGATACAATTCACATAGCAATTGATTTCCAAGTAGTTGGAAGGAGAGACCCCTGGTCCTGGAAAGACTAGATATAGGGGAATACCAGGACAAAAAAACAAGAGGGGTTTGAATGGGAACAGGGGTAGGGAAGAGGGCTTATGGGACTTTCAGGGAGGAAGAGGGAAAGGGGAAATCATTTGGAATGTAAATAAAAAAATATAGAAAAAAAAAAGAAATAGAAATTTTTGCTCCTGTAACTGAGCACTCGGGTGCAACCTGGAACTCAGGGAACACCCGAGTGTAAGACCAGTTGGTACTCTGTCTGCAAGAGCCCCACCTGCACCCAGGAGCTGGGCAACAGCACTCTGTGCGAGGGGAGAGCTGGTCACCCAAGGGTGTTGAGACAGGCTTGCAGGCACACAGGAGGGACTAATTCCAGTCAGAGACAGCAGAACCAACTAATACCAGAGATAACCAGATGGCAAAAGGAAAATGAAAGAACATTACTAACAGAAATTGAGGCACCATGGCACAATCTGAACCCTATTCTCCTACAACCACACATCCTGGATACTCCAACTCACCAGAAAAGCAAGACTTGGATTTCAACTCACAGCTCAGGAGCCCAATAGAGGGCTTCAAGAAGGTCATAAATAACTCCTTTAAAGAAATACATGGGCTTCTTCCCCCTCCTCTCCTGTTTCCTGCTCCATTCCTTCTAATGTGGTAAACCCCTGCCAGTTCTGCCACAGGGAAGGCCCCATATCCTGATACTTTCCAGAGAATCTGCAGCCCGCAGGTCATTCAGTAAGAACCACACCCACCTCTGGAAGCCCAGAGCCTCTGGCTGGTACTCACAAAGCAGTAACCACCAAAACCCTGCCTTCCTTCCAGAATACCACTCCCCTTCTGTGCCTGATACCCCTTCTTCCACTGCCAACTGCCCCATTCCTTCTGCTGTGGTAGACCCCTGCCAGTTCTGCTACAGGGAAGGCCCTATCTCCTGATACATTCTAAAGATCCAGAGGCATGCAGAGCATTTGACCCTTGCCAGATCTGCCACAGGGAAGGCCCCATCTCTTGATACTTCCTGGAGAACCAGCCATATGCAGGGCATTTGAGAAAATGGGAATCCTAGTTGTACAGATATACAGGCTTGCAGGACAGAGAAGCCACAGTCAGAGACAGCAAGAACAGTTAACACCAGAGATAACTAGATGGTAAAATGCAAAGGCAAGATCATTACCAACATAAACCAAGGCAACATGGCACCATCAGAACCCAGTTCTCCCACAACAGCAAATTCTGGATACCCCATCACATCGGAAAACAATAGGTGGATCTAAAGTCACATCTCATGATGCTGGTAGAGGACTTCAATGAGGACAAAAATAACTCCCTTAAAGTAATACAGGAGTACATGGGTCAACAGGTAGAACCCCTTAAAGAGGAAACACAAAAATCCCTTAATGAAATACAGGAGAGTATGTGTCAATAGGTAGAAGCCCTTAAAGATCTTTACCAATCCTACATCTGGCAGAGAGATAATATCCAATATATACAAAGAACTCAAGAAGTTAATCTCCAGAGAGCCAAATGACCCAATTAAAAATGGGGTACAGAGTTAAACAAAGAATTTTTACTGTGGAATATTGAATGGCTGAGAAGAAACTCAAGAAATGTTCGATATCCTTAGTCATTAGCGAAATGCAAATCAAAACAACCCTGAGTTTTTACCTCACACCAGTCAGAATGGCTAAGATCAAAATCTCAGGAGACAACTGGCAAGGGTGTGAAGAATGAGGAACACTCTTCCACTGCTGGTGGGATGGCAAGCTGGTACCACCACTCTGGAAATCAGTCCTGTGATTCCTCAGAAAACTGGCCATGATACTACCAGAGGAACCCGTTATACCACTCCTAGGCATATACCCAGAAGATTGCACAGCATGTAATAAGGACACATGCTCCCCTATGTTCATAGCAGCCCTATTTATAATAGCTAGAACCTGGAAAGAACCCAGATGTCCCTTAGAGGAAGAATGGATACAGAAAATGTGGTTTATTTACAATATGGAATACTAATCAGCTATTAAAAACAATAAATTCATGAAAGTATTAGGCAAATGGGTGGAACTAGAAAATATCATCCTTACTGAGGTAACCCAATCAAAGAGAAAACACATGGAATGCACTCACTGATAAGTGGATACTAGCCCAGAAGCTCGGAATACCCAAGACACATTTCACATTTCAAATGATGCCCAAGAAGAAGGAAGGAGAGGACCCTGGTCTTTGAAAGGCTTGATGCAGAGATGTAGTGGAATACCAGGACAAGAAGTGGGAGGGAATTGACTGGGGAACAAGGGGAGGGAAGAGGGCTTATTGGGATATTAGGGGAGAGGGGAACCAGGAAAGGGCAAATCATTTGAAATGTAAATAAAGAATATATCAAAGGAAAGAAAAGGAAAAAAATGATTGAGAGCCCATGAAATACCCCACGAAGAGGATGGATAACCGGTTGAGACCATATTCCAAGGTTGGGCATGGCTCCCCAGTTGAGTTATGGAGCCTACCACCCATCTCCATAATTTTAACCCAGAATTGATCCTCTCTAAAGGAAATATAGTGAGAAAAATTAAACCAGAGACTGGAGGAAAGACCATTCAGAGACCTCCCTACCTGGGGATCCATCCCACATGCAGATACCAAACACAGTCACCACTACTTATGCCAAGAAGTGCTTGCTGGACTGATACAGTTAAGTCTTAAGAGGCTCTGCCAGATCCTGACCAATACAGATGCAGATGCTCAAAGACAAGAATCGGACTGAGCACAGGGACCACAATGCAGGATGTAGGGGAAGGCCTGACAGGGCTAAAGAGGCCTTATCTGGTAGCAAGGGCAGGGGAAGCCCTTGGTATGAAAGCTTGATGCCCCGGTATAAAGGAATTCTAGATTGGTGAGGCAGGAGTGGGTAGGATGGTGAGGGATCACCATCATAGAAACAGGCTAAGGGGCAATGGGATAGGGGTTTGCATATGGGAAAAGGAATGGGGATAACATTTAAAATGTAAATAAATAAAATATCCAATTTAAAAAATAGAACTGCAGGAAAACACAACAAAACAGGTGAAGGAATTGAGAAAAACCGTACAAGATCTAAAATTGCAGGTAGATACAATAAAGAAATCACAAAGGGAAACAACTCTGGACATAGTAAACCTAAGAAAGAAATCAGGAGTCAAGGATACAAGTATCAACAGTAGAATACAAGAGATAGAAGAGAGAATCTCAGAGGTAGAAGATGCCATAGAATTCATTGACACAACAGTCAAAAAAAATGCAAAATGCAAAATGCTCCTGACCCAAAACATCCAGGAAATCCAGGACAAAATGAGAAGACAAAAATCTAAGGATTATAGGTATAGAAGAGAGTGCAGATTTCTAACTTAAAATGCCAGTAAATGTGTTCAACAAAATTATAGAAGAAAACTTCCCTAACCTAAAGAAAGAGATACCCATGAACATTACCATGGATGGAGAAACCAATGTATTCCATGACAAAAACAAATTTACATAATATCTTTCCACAAATCCAGTCCTTCAAAGATTAATGATTGGAAATCTCCAACAAAAGGAAAAAAACTACACACCAGAAAAAGCCTACAGAACTCCAAATAGATTTGATCAGAAAAAAATTCCTCCTGTCACATAATAATTAAAACACCAAATATACTGAACAGAGAAAGAATATGAAAAGCGGTAAGGGAAAATGGTCAAGTAACATATAAAGGTAGACCTATCAGAATTACACCAGACTTCACACGAAAGAATGTGAAAGCCAGAAAAACCTGGGCAGATATCATTTAGATCAGAAGGGAACAAAAATTCTAACCCAGACTGCTATACCTAGCTAATCTCTCAATTACCATGGATGGAGAAACCAATGTATTCAAAGACAAAAACAAATTTACATAATATCTTTCCACAAATCCAGCCCTTCAAAGATTAATGAATGGAAATCTCCAACAAAAGGAAAGAAACTACACACCAGAAAAAGCAAGAAATTAATCTTTCAACAGACCCAAAAGAAGATAATCACACAAACATAAAAATAACATCAAAAGTAACAGGAAGCAAAAATCACTATTCCTTAAAATCTCTTAACATCAATGGAGTCAATTGTTTAATAAAAAGACATAGACTACCTGACTGGATACGTAAACAGGACCCAGCATTTTGCTGCGTACGAGAAACAGTGTCAAAGAAAAACACCACCTGAGAGTAAAAGCCTGGAAAACAAATTTACAAGCAAATGGTCCCAGGAAACAAACTGGAGTAGCCATTCTAATATCGGACAAAACTGACTTTCAACCTAAAGTCATCAAAAAAGACACCGAAGGACACTTCATACTGGTCAAAGGAAAAATCCACCCAGAAGAACTCTCAATTCTGAACATCTATGCTCCAAATGCAATGGCACCCTCATTCGTAAAAGAAACTATACTGAAGCTCAAAGCACACATTGCACCTCAAAAAATAATTGTGGATGACTTCAACATTCCACTCTCCTCAATGGTCTGATCAGGGAAACAGAAACTAAACAAGAGACACAGTGAAACTAATTGAAGTTTTTGAACAAATGGAGATATATATATATATATATATATAAAACATTTCGTCATAAAGCAAAGAATATATCTTCTGCTCAGCACCTCATGGTACCTTCTCCAAAATGGACCATATAATTGGTCACAAAACAGACCTCAACATATATAAGAAGATTGAAATAATCCCATACCTCCTATCAGATCACTATGATCAGACCACTAAGGGTGGTCTTCAATAGCAACAAAAACAACAGAAAGCCCACATGCACATGGAAACTCACCAATGTTATACTCAATGATAGCTTGGTCCAGGAAGAAATAAGGAAAGAAATCAAAGACTTTTTTGAATTTAAAGAAAATGAAGGCACAACATACCCAAACTTATGGGACACAATGAAAGCAGTGCTAAGGGGAAGGCGCATAGCCCTGAGAGCCTCCAAAAAGAAACCGGAGAGAGCATACATTAGCAGGTGAAGGGCACACCTGAAACCTCTTGAACAAAAAGAAACTAATACACCCAAGAGGAGTAGAAGGCAGGTAATCAACAAATTCAGGGTTCAAATCAACCAAGTAGAAACAAAAAGAGCCATTCAAAAAATCAACAAAACCAGGAGTTGGTTCTTTGACAAGATAAAGCCTAGCCAGGGAGCACCCAGACAGTATCAAATTAACAAAATCAGAAATGAAAAGGGAGATACAACAATAGAAACTGAGGAAATTCAAAAAAATCATCAGATCCTACTACAAAAGCCTATACTCAACACCCCTGGAAAATCTGGAGGAAATGGACAATTTCCTAGACAAATACCAAGCACCAAAATTAAATCAGGATCAAATAGACCATCTAAACCATCCTATAACCACTGAAGAAATAGAAGTGGTCATTGAAAGTCTTCCAACCAAAAAAAAGCACAGGACAAGATGGTTTTCGTGCAGAATTCTAGCAGAACTTCAAAGAAGATCTAACACCAATACTTTGAAAACTATTCCACAAAATAGAAATGGAAGGACTACCCAACTCATTCTATGAAGCCATAATTCTGCTGAAAGCAAAACCACACAAAGATCCATCAAAGAAAGAGAACTTCAGACTATTTCCCTTGTGAATATCAATGCAAAAATACTCAATGAAATCCTTGCCAACCGAATCCAAGAACACATCAATATAATCATTCACAACAATCAAGTAGGCTTCATCCCAGGGATGCAGGAATGGTTCAATATAAGGAAGTCAATCAATGTATTCCACTACATAAACAAAGCCAACGACATGATCATTTCATTAGATGCAAAAAGAGCATTTGACAAAATACAGCATCCATTCATGCAAAAGTCTTGGAAAGATCATGAATTCAAGGCCCATATCTAAACTTAGTAAAAGCAATATACAGCAAACTGGTAGCTCACATCAAAATAAATGGAGGGAAACTTGAAGCAATCCCGCTGAAATCAGGGACAGATAAGGCTGCCCTATCTCCATATATTTTCAATACAATACTTGAAGTTCTAGCTAGAGCAATTAGACAACATATGGAGGTCACAGGGATATGAATTGGAAAGGAAGAAGTCAAAGTATCACTATTTGCAGATCATATGATAATATATCTAACCGACCCAAAAAACTCCACCCGAGAACTCCTACAGCTGATAAACAATTTCAGCAAAGTGGCCAGATATAAAATTAACTCAAGCATATCTATAGCCTTCTTATACTCAAAAGGATAAATAGACAGAGAAAGAAATTAGGGAAATGACACCATTCACAATCACCACAAACAATTTAAAGTATTTTGGTGTGACTTTAATGAAACAAGTGAAAGATCTGTATGATAAGAACTTCAAGTCTCTGAAGAAAGAAATTGAAGAAGACCCCAGAAGATGGAAAGATCTCCCATGCTCATGAATTGGCAAGATTAATATAGTAAAAATGGCCATCTTGCCAAAAGCAATATACAGATTCAATTCATTCCCCATCAAAATTCCAAGTCAGTTCTTCATAGACATAGAAAGAAAAATTCTCAAATTCATCTGGAATAACAAAAAACCCAGGATAGCTAAAACGACTCTCAACAGTAAAAGAACTTCTGGTGGAAAAATTATCCCAGACCTCAAGCCATACTACAGAGAAATAGTGTTAAAAACTGCATGGTATTTGTACAGGGACAGGCAGATAGATAAATGGAATATAATTGAAGACCCAGAAATGAACACATACACCTAAGGTCACTTGATCTTTGACAAAGGAGCTAAAACAATTCCAGTGGAAAAAAAATAGCCTTTTCAACAAATGGTGCTGGTTCAACTGGAGGCTAGCATGCAGAAGAATGCAGATCGATCCATTCTTATCTCCTTGTACTAAGCTCAATTGCAAGTGGATCAAGGACCTACACATAACACCAGACACACTGAACCAAATAGAAAAGGAAATGGGGAAGATCTGGAGCACATGGGCACAGGGGACATTTTCCTGAACAGAACACCAATATCTTATGCTCTAAGAGCAAGAATTGACAAATGGGACATCATAAAATTACAAAGTTTTTGTAAGGCAAAGGACACTGTCAATAGGACAAAATGGCAACTCAACAAATTGGGAAAAGCTCTTTACCAACCCTACATCCCACAGAGGGCTAATATCAAATATATACAAAGAACTCAAGAAGATAGACTCCAGAGAAACAAATAATCCTCTTAAAAAATGAGGTGCAGGGCTAAACAAAAAATGTTCACCTGCGGAATATCAAATGCCTGAGAAGTACCTAAACAAATATTCAACATCTACCCAGAGGATGCCCCAGCATGTAATAAGGACACATGCTCCGCTATGTTCTAGCAGACCTATTTATAATAGCCAGAAGCTCGAAAGAACCCAGATGACCCTCAACGGAGGAATGGATACAGAAAATATGGCATATTTACACAATGGAGTACTACTCAGGTATTAAAAACAATGAATTCATGAAATTCTTAGGCAAATGTGTCGAACTGGAAAATATCATCCTAAGTGTGACAACACAATCACAAAAGAACACACATGATATGTACTCACGGATTAGCCCAGAACCTTGGAATACCCATGACACAATGCACATATCAAATGATGCCCAAGAAGAAGGAAGAACAAAGTATGGATACTCTGGTCCTTCTTAGAAGGGGGAACAAAAGACCCAGAGAAGGAGATACAGAGACAAAGTGTGGAGCAGAGACTGAAGGGAAGACCATCCAGAGACTACCCCACTTAGTAATCCATCCCATATGCTGTTACAAAACCCTGGTATTGTTATTGATGCCCACAAGTATTTGCTGACTGGAGACTGATATAGCTGTCACCTGGGAGGTTCTGCTAGTGCATGACAAATACAGAGGGGAACACCCTCAGACAGCCACTGACCTGAGCACAGGGTCCGCAATGGGGGAGCTAGAGAAAGGACCCAATGAGTTTTGCAGTTCCATAGGAGGAACAACAATATGAGCCACCCAGTACTAACAGAGATCCCAGGGACAAAAACATAAAACAGTAAATATTGTGTTACCCATGGCTACAGACTCATAGGCAGCAGAGGATGGCCTTGTTGGACATCAAAGGGAGGATAGACCCCTGGTCCTGGAAAGGCTCAATGAAACAGTGTAGGGGAATACCAGAACAGTGAAGCAGGAGGAGGTTGATTGGGGAACAGGGTAAGGGGAGTCTGCTTATGGGGGGGGCAGGAAAGGGGAAATCATTTGAAATGTAATTAGAGAATATATCTAATAAAAAAGAAAGAGAAAGAGTCCTCCCTTGCCATCAGCCTTCTCAGACCTAAGTCAATTTTTATGTCTCCAGTATTCTCCTTACTATGTCAAGTATTTCAGCATAGTTGACAGGAGATTAGCCGATATGGAAAATGTACATAGAAAGCATACTTTTTTTCTGAAAGAGTATAGAATATTGAGATGATCAGTGAACCATACTTATTATCTAATCTAAATATCTATTTTAGCAGCTTTCTGCCATTCTCTATGGGCCAAGCATTCAACCACATGAGTCTATGTGGTCTATGTCTATTCAAATTCAAACTACCACAATTAACAAGGCATTATTCTTTTGGTTTTTTTTTTCTCAAATTGGAGAATAAACTCAGAGCCTCACACATACTAGGCATGCCCTCTACCAATGAGTTACCAACTCAGCACACAGACTCTATCTTGAAGAAACAAAGAAACCCAACCAACCAAATGAACCCAAATATAGAACAAGATATATCAAACATATTCCAACATCACAGCTGCTGTTTTTCTGAATGGAAGCATCCAATGAGATGTGAACTACAAAGAAGATAGAGGAAGAGTGAGAGAGGGTAGAAATGTCTTTTTAGATTTGCTCATTACTTCCATTTTGCTCTTTTATGTAAGATACTTTTAAAGGTGAATTAGTGAAGGTTTTATATGTTTATTTGTATAAATATAACATCTAATTTCCTGTACACTTTTATTGTATAACAGAAAATGATTCTAAACTATCATCTTTCACTAATAATGTGATTATGGAACAACAATTTGTCTTGGCCTCCAGGGTCTCCATCTGACTTTCTGAGGACTGGGCAGTAGGCAAGTCCTGATACCTCATAGAGGGGTATCTCTAGCTTCCATCCCTGCTGTGGGTTAGGTTCCAGTGGTCTTATGTCACAAAGGCTGTTGCTAAGTACCAGAGAGAAACACTCAGCTGCTCCTCTGGAGTCTGTGCTGTGTGGAGGAGTTCAGTCAGGCTATCAATGGCAGGATGTCAGCTCTGGTCACCGTGGAACCCTCTGGAAGAGAGTTTGCAATGGCTGCGGCAATCAACACCTATCTTTCCCTCCATACATCCTTTTAGGGTCTTGTCTTGCTTCCCACAGAGCCCTTCTTATCTGGAAGTACAGCAGTGCTTTTATGAAGCTGCTGCAGCCTTGAAGAACCCAAAGATGGAAGCTGTGAAGAGCTCAGAGTCACCTGGCCATCCACCTGAGCCAGAAAAAGGAACAGCAGCCAGAAAGAAACAAATGATTAGCAAGCCCCAGCCCATCCGACTCATTGGATTGGATTCAGTCTTTGGCAGGGATATTACAATGCAGCCACCCAGGTGGACCGGAATCTTCAAAGTTTCTGATAATTCAGCCTTCAACAAAATTGTCAGCAAAGAGCAACAGTGGTCCACTGGACTCAGGGGGCCACAGATTGAGATGGCAATGGCCATGTGCAAAGAGATGCTACGCTAGATTCTTCTGCTGTATGCGATATACAAAATGTGCACCTTTGCCTTGGAGCACTCCCAGTAAAGGGTTTTCATATGACCCCAGTACTTCACAACATTTTCTATGGTATGTACTGAAGCTTACAAAAACCTGTTCATATAACACAAACTGTAACATCCTATTTGATATTTTGCCCTTCTGTCAAGAAATAATATCTTGGAAGTTCGACTCCTTCTTTTCTCTTCACAGGAAGGGCCAACAAGACTGAGCAAGGAAGATCTTTTCTTCTTGAAAACAAAATGGACATTTAAAAGTTAAACAACCAGCCAGGCGGTGGTGGCACACGCCTTTAATCCCAGCACTTGGGAGGCAGAGGCAGGTGGATTTCTGAGTTTGAGGTCAGCCTGGTCTACAAAGTGAGTTCCAGGACAGCCAGGGCTACACAGAGAAACCCTGTCTCGAAAACCAAAAAAAAAAAAAAAAAAAAAAGGGGGCCTCTTGCCCCCTCCTAAAAAAAAAAAAAGTTAAGCAACCATCCATCAACATGCTCATGTGACACCGAAGAGGTAGACAAACCACACAAGTCAGCCAGTCCAGTATCACACACTCAATATCCATAGATAATTGAAGAGCTCTGGGGAAAAACAGGACTCTATATATACCTATACACATAGACATGTATAGACTTTCTGAATACCAGAAGATGAAGCAATCAAAAGTCAAAATCTTTGTGTGGGGTTAAGGTCTAATTTGCTAACAGCTGTCAATCATAAAATTGATTATGACCACAGCAACCTAACCATAAGACTCTAATATCAATGTCGGTAAAAATGTTAGAAAATATTAAGTAATCCTTACACCCTGACAAGGTTGAAATTGATAGCAGTTTTGAGACTGGACATTTTCTTGGAAGACGGGAGAGTCCTCATATTAGCTTCTGGTATGCTGGTTACAATAAATGAGCATTGTTTTATTTAAGTGGTGTTTAAAGTTTCTTTTTTTTTTTAGTAATACATGTATTCTTTATTCACCTTTTTTTTTAAAAGTTTTTCCCTGATTTTCCAAGAGTTTTCGCTATTTAGTAATTTTTTTTATTTTCTATATTTTCTATTTACATTCCCAATGATTTCCCCTTTCCCGGTGCCTCCCTCCCCTAAAGTCCCATAAGCCCTCTTCCCTCCCCCTGTTACCCAGTCAACTCCCTCCTGCTTCTCTGTCCTGGAATTCCCCTACACTGTTACATCCAGTCATTCCAGGATCAGGGGTCTCTCCTTCCTTCTTCTTGGAAATCAATTGGTATGAGAATTGTGTCTTGGGTATTCCCAGTTTCTGGTTTAATATCCACTTATCAGTGACTGCATGCCATGTGTGTTCTTTTGTGACTGGGTTTCCTCACTTAGCATGATATTTCCAGTTCTGACCTTTGCCTAATAATTTCATGAATTCATTGTTTTTATTTGCAGAGTAGTATTCCATTTTGTAAATATACCACATCTTCTGTATCCATTCCTCTGTTAAGGAACATCTAGGTTCTTTCCAGCTTCTGGCTATTATAAATAAGGCTTCTATGAACATAGTGGAGCATGTGTCCTTATTGCATGCAGGGAAGTCCTCTGGGTATATGCCCAGGAGTGGTATAATAGGGTCCTCCTGGAGTGTCATGCCCAGTTTTCTGAGGAACCACCAGACTGCTATCCAGAGTGGTTGTACCAGCTTGCAATCCCACCAGCAGTGGAGGAGTGTTCTTCTTTCTCCACATCCTTGCCAACACCTGCTGTCTCCTCTGAGTTTTTGATCTTAGCCATTCTGACTGGTGTGAGGTGAAATCTCAGGGTTGTTTTGATTTGCAGTTCCCTAATGACTAAGGATGTTGAGAATTTCTTCAGGTGCTTCTTAGCCATTCGATATTCTTCAGGTGAAAATTCTTTGTTTATCTTTGTACCCCATTTTTTAATAGGGTTATTTGGCTCTCTGGATTCAAACTTCTTGAGTTCTTTGTATATATTGGATATTAGCCCTCTGTCAAACGTAGTGTTGGTAAAGATCTTTTCCCAATTTGTTGGTTGCTGCTTTGTCCTTTTGACAGTGTCCTTTGCCTTACAGAATCTTTGTAATTTTATGAGGTTCCATTTGTCAATTCTTGATCTTAGAGCATAAGCTATTGGTGTTCTGTTCAGGAAATATTCCCCTGTGCCCATGTGTTCAAGGCTCTTCCCTAGTTTCTTTTCTATTAGTTTCAGTGTGTATGGTTTTATGTGGAGGTCCTTGATCCACTTGGAGTTGAGCTTAGTCCAAGGAGATAAGAATGCATGGATTTGCATTCTTCTGCATGCTGACCTCCAATTGAACCAGCACCATTTGTTGAAAAGGCTATCTTTTTTCCCACTGGATGGTTTTAGCTCCTTTGTCAAAGATCAAGTGACCATAGGATAATGGGTTCATCTTTGCTCTCCCAAAGGTCCTGAGTTCAAATCCCAGCAACCACATGGTGGCTCACAACCATCCATGATAAAGCATTTTAACCAAAACCAACGGGAGGAGCAAAGGATGTATTTGTCTTAAACTTCCATGTTACAACATCTAGGGATGGCCACAGCTTTATGGCTTGCTAGCTTTTTTATATATGTAGGGACACTTATTCAGGATAAGATGTGGCCTACAGTGGGATGGACTTTCCTACATCAATAAACAATTAATTGAGTAATTCCTAAATTGAGTTTTCTTCATCCTTTGTGACTCTAGTTTGTGTCAAGTTGACAATAAAACCTAATAGTGGCTAACAGTTATAGAATAGCTCAAGTCAACAATTAACCATGCCCTGGCTGCTGTGGTGCCTGGTAAGTACTGTGAGACTTTTTTTTCCATTAATGTGAAAGTTTCTTTCTCAGTTATGTCTGGTGCTGTTCCACATGAGTTCTCCTACAGTTTTGCCCAGAGTATGTGACTACCTAATTCTTCTACCTCAGTTCTTCCTTATTGTGATCATCCTACTATAAGTAGGTGGATAGATCCTCAGCCTTTTTCTCATGTCAATATCACAACAAAATTTATGTGACAACCAAGAGCATTTTCTCCAGAGAACCCCAAGTGGAGCAAATGCAACATGTGCACAACTTGGAAGTGATACTAATTGTTATCCCATCCCATGCCAGCCTCAGCCATCTTAAACTTCAACATGTGTTTCTTGTCCTCTAGGGTCTGCTCAGAGATGTGATGAGGAAAACTTGTCTTACTCTATGGAGAAAAATAAAAGGAAACTCTGACTATATGCCATAGACAATAATTCAGAGTAATTAAAGACCTGCATAGGAATGGTGAAACTCCAAATTAAATAGAAGAGAATGTAAGAGAATATATTTCTCATGAAGAATTTTAAAAAGACTTTCCAAAACAAGTCTTAGTACAAATATAATTGTGGAAATCTTTACCCTTTTATTATGATCTTTTCTGTGTTACAAATGAAACAATGGAAAAAGTATACAGCTAATGTACTAGAAGAAGATATTTGCAATGCTCCAGTGATGACTTTGTGTCTTCGCAATAAAATACTTGAAATTAACACCAACAACAAAAGTCAAAAAATCCATTGAAAATAGCATTTCACCAGGAATCGGGGAGGGACTCATGTGTCCCACCTCCCTGAAGGACAGTTGGCATTTAATAGTGGCTGGGGTAAAGAGTATCATTTTTTGTAGTGGTACTACCACTGAAAAGTAGTTGATTGTCCCACTCATGATCATGCAATCAATTCCAATTAAACTTGAGTGTATACACAGACATTAAGATTGGAATTGACCTTCTTGGGAAGAAGTGTTTTAGCAGAAGAAGGAGGGGGATTTGAGAAGGTAATGAGAATGAAAGTTCTGAAAATCCACTATCTCCAATCATGAAACTGTCAAACAGTAAACAAAGAAAATATCAGGCCAAAGATGAAATGAAATAAGGAAATTAAAAGACAAGGAAATATTCAACAAACATAAAAAGAGAGATATTTATAATTATTGGAAGTCAGAGGCTAAAAATGAAAAGTAATAAAAAAATAGAAACCCATCAACTAGGCAAAGATATGATGAATCTGGATGATAAATATTAAACTGTTGGTGGGCTAATATGAAGTAATGCTCTGTGAAAATGCAGATAAGGTGAAGTCATCTTGGTCAAGTGTGTAAGTGTGTGTATGTGCATGTGTATGCTTGACTGTATTGATATAAAGGGGCTCTAATGAGGTTGTTCACTCTAGTTTTGTTTAAAGGAGGAAAAGTCCATTCTTGGGAAAATAGTGATGATGGAAGATGTAAATGATGAAATATCATACAGTAATTGCAAGCAAGGATTCCACCATATACACACACTAAACATTACTGTGATTGGTACCATCATATATTAGATGATGTGTCTCCTGAATTAATCAGTTTCTTTTCTTCCCTTTCTTCTCCTCTTTCATAACTTTGTCCATTAGATTTAGCCAGTTGTGTCTATAAATATCAGTAAAATCCAACTGCAAATGTTTTTCTAGGTTCTAGTCATGCTGTTGGAAAAAAGCTATTTCTCATAAAAATAGGAGTGAGGTGACTGAAGAGATGGCTCAGTGATTAAAAGCATTGTTTTTTTTTAATTTTATTTTATTTTCTAAGTTTTTTTATTTACATTCAAAATCATTTCCCCTTTCCCGTTTCCTCCCTCCCCGAAAGTCCCATAAGCCCCCTTCCCTCCCTCTTTTCCCCATTCAACCCCCTCTCGCTTCTCTGTCCTGGCATTCCCCTACATCCAGTCTTTCCAGGACCAGGGGTCTCTCCTTCCATCTTCTTGGAAATCTGTTGATATGCGAATTCTGTCTAGGGTATTCCAAGATTCTGGGTTAATATCCCCTTATCAGTGACTGCATACCATGTGTGTTCTTTTGTGATTGAGTTACCTCACTAAGGATGATATTTTCAAGTTCTGACCATTTGCCTAGGAATTTCGTGAATTCATTGTTTTTAACTGCAGAGTAGTATTCCATTGTGTAAATATACCACATCTTCTGAATCCATTCCTCCGCTGAGGGACATCTGGGTTCTTTCCAGCTTCTGGCTATTATAAATAAGGCTGCTATGAACATAGTGGAGCATGTGTCCTTATTGCATGTAGGTAAAGCCTCTGGGTATATGCCCAGGAATGGTATATCTGGATCCTCCGGGAGTGTCATGCCCAGTTTTCTGAGGAACCGCCAGACTGCTTTCCAGAGTGGTTGTACCAGCTTGCAATTCCACCAGCAGTGGAGGAGTGTTCCTCTTTCTCCACATCCTTGCCAACACCTGCTGTCTCCTGTGTTTTTTATCTTAACCATTCTGACTGGTGTGAGATGGAATCTCAGGGTTGTTTTGATTTGCATTTCCCTAATGACTAAGGTTGTTGAACATCTCTTTAGGTGCTTCTCAGCCATTAGATATTCTTCAGGTGAGAACTGTTTGTTTAGCTCTGTACCCTATTTTTTAATAGGGTTACTTGCTTCTCTGGAGTTTAACTTCTTGAGTTCTTTGTATATATTGGATATTAGCCCTCTGTCGGATGTAGGGTTGGTAAAGATCATTTCCCAGTTAGTTGGTTGCCGCTTAGTCTTTTTGACAGTCTTTTGCCTTGCAAAACTTTGTAATTTAATGAGGTCCAATTTGTCAATTCTTGATCTTAGAGCATAAGCTATTGGAGTTCTATTCAGGAAATTCTCCTCTGTGCCCATATGTTCAAGGTTCTTCCCTAGTTTTTTTTTTTCTATTAGTTTCAGTATGACTGGTTTTATGTGGAAGTCCTTGATTCACTTGGAATTTAGCTTAGAAAAGCATTGATTTTAAATGACCCAGTATTAATTACTGGCATCCAGACAGTAGTTCATATCCCTTTATAAGTATAGCTCCAAGGTATCTAATTCCAACTTCTTGCTTCTGTGCACCAAACATGCATGTGGTACCCAACTATATGTACAGGCAAAACATTCATATGTGCTAAGTTAAATTGAATTCCAACTTTAATCAATGGTGGTCTAATAAGATAAAAGGGGTTATTTCAATTTTGTTGAGTCTGTTGAGGCTTGCTTTGTGACTTGAGTATATGGTCAATTTTGGAGAAGGTTCCATGAGGGGCTAAGGAGAAGATACAATCTTTTGTGTTTGGTTGAAAGGTTTTGTAGATATCTATTAGGCCCATTTGCTTTATAACCTTTGTTAGTTTCATTATTTCTCTGTTTAGTTTCTGTCTAGATGACTTGACAATTGTGGAGAGTGGGATATTGAAGTCTCCTACTATTAATATGTTGAGTTTGATGTGTGATTTAGCAATGTTTCTTTTACGAATATGGGTGCCTTTGCATTTGGGACATCATCTTGGTGTATTTTTCCACTGATATGTGTGAAGTATTCCTTCATATATATTTTGATTGCTTTTGGTAGAAAGTCTATTTTATTAGACATTAGAATAGCTACGCCAGTTTTTTTGGGGGTCCATTTGCTTGGAAAATCTTTTTCCAGCCTTTTACTCTGAGGTAAGGTTTATCTTTGTTTCTGAGGTGTGTTTCTTGTATACATTGTTTACACATCCATTCTGTTACCCTGTGTCTTTTTATTGGGGGAATTGAGACCATTGATGTTGAGAGATATTAATGACCAATGGTTGTTGTTCTTGTTATTTTGATGTTTGTGACAGTACTGTGTGTGTGTGTGTGTGTGTATGTGTGTGTTTGTGTGTGTGTGTGTGTGAAAGAGAGAGAGAGAGAGAGAGAGAGAGAGAGAGAGAGAGAGAGAGCGAGGGAGGGAGGGAGGGAGGGAGGGAGGGAGAGAGAGAGAGAGAGAGAGAGAGAGAGATTCTCTTCTTTTGGATTTGATGGTGTGAAATTATCTATTTCTTGTGTTTTTGGGGTTTACTTACCCTCCTTGTGTTGGAGTTTTTCTTCTGGTAAACTCTCTCTGGTTGGATTAGTGTATTAAGAAAATCAACAAGGTATAAAACCCTTAGCCAAACTAACTGTAGTGACTATTCCTGATTGTCAACTTGCCTATATCTGGAATGAACTACAATTAAGAATTGGAAGGCTCAGGGCTGGAGAGATGGCTCAGTGGTTAAGAGCACCGATAGCTCTTCTGAAGGTTCTGAGTTCAAATCCCAGCAACCACATGGTGGCTCACAACCATCCATAATGAAATCTGATGCCCTCGTCTGGTGTGTCTGAAGACAGCTACAGTGTACTTACATATAAGAATTGGAAGGCTCACCTAGGATCCTAATCTGGAGGCTTAGAGATACAAATTTCTGACCTGGATCTTGGCATGGAGATCTTGAAGGATAGTGGCTATGAATTCCAGAAGATTAAGCCAAAGAGATCTCCAAATTCAAGGTCATCTGGGATCAAAGGCTCTCTGGAACACACCTTTAATCTGGGACACACCCTCTGCTGGAGACCTACAGCCTTTAATCTTGGCCACACCCTCTGCTGGAGACCTATATAAGGTTACTGGAAGAAGACCCTCTCACTCTTCCTTGCCTGCTTTCCTCAAGGGACTGAGCAACTGCTAGATCCTTGGACTTCCATCCACAGCTGCTGCTGACCATTGTTGGGGAGTTGGACTACAAGCTGTAAGCCATCGATAGATTCCCTAGCTATATAGAGACTACCCATACGTTCTGTGACTCTAGAGAACCCTGACTAATACACTAACTAAAGTCTTTAATTTCTTTTTTAAAAATTTCTTCCGTGACCCAGTGATCATTGAGTAGAGAGCTGTTCAGTTTCCATGAGTATGTAGGGTTTCTGTTGTTGTTGACATTCAGTTATTTTGGTGATACATCCAGCAGTGTTTTATTGTTTAGAAGTGTTTTAACTATCTCAGCTCTTTTGTGCTTCTATGTAATTTTTTTTAAATTTTGTTTTTAAATGTTTTTAATGGAAATATATTTATAACAGTCCCCTTCCATTTCCTTCCTCTGGTCCCTCCCAAGTACCCGCCAATACTTCCCATGTGTCTCACCTTAAGTTGATAGCCCCTTTTTCTTTTATTATATTGGTTACATATGTGATTTTAATAAGATTGCTTTTTCAGTATTTTGTGAAGATTTATATTGAGAGTATGAGGAGCATTGGAGAGATACCCAGGGGGCCTCCACCCTCTTAGAGGAGACTGGAAGGAGTATGGGAGAGGGGATTGTGTGAGGGGGAACTGGGAAGGGGGATGTGATCAGGATGCAAAGTGAATAGATAAATTAATGGAAAAACTTAACATGCTCAAATAAGGAGTCTTTCTATATACCATAGAAACACAAACTGAGATGTAAATCAGGGAAATGATATAATTTACAATGACTCCCCAAATACCTTGGGGTAAATTTAACTAAGGAAGTAAAGGATTCTGCACTGAAAACCTTAACCACTGGAGAAAATATTTAAGACATCTGGAGAAAAAGGACTTCCTACATTCAAGGATTAGTGGTTTAATACCACAAAAATAGTCATCTAAGTCCCTCCCTTTGATTCCTGAGAGTCTCTCACCTCCCAGATCTCTGGTACATTCTGGAGGGTCTCCCCAACCTCCTAACTCCTCATGTTGCCTGTTTCCATTCTTTCTGCTGGCCTTCAGGGCTTCAGTCCTTTTCCCTCACCCAATAGCAAATCAGGTTCCCCTCTGCTCCCCCTGTTCCCTCCCCCCTTGTCCACTTTCTCTCCCAGGTCCTTCCCTCAATCCCCACTTGTGATTGCTATCTTCTCCATTCCAAGTGGGATTCCATTCCAAGTGCCCTCACTTGGGCACTTCAGCTTGTTGACACTTTTGAGTTCTGTGGACTGTATTTTGGGTACTCTGTACATTTTTTTTTGGCTAACATCCACTTATTAGTGAGTACATACCATGCATATTCTTTTGTGTCTAAGCTACCTCACTCAGGATGATATTTTCTAGTTCCATCCATTTTCCTGTAAAACTCATGCTGTCCTGGTTCTTAATAGCTGAGTAGTATTCCATTGTGTAAATGAACCACATTTTTTTGTATTCATTCTTCTGCCGTGGGACATCTGGGTTGTTTCCAGCTTCTGGATATCACAATTAAGGCCACTATGAACATAGTGGAACATGTGCCCCTTTGGTATGGTGAGACATCCTTGGGTATATTCCCAAGAGGGATATAGCTGGGTCTTCAGGTAGATCTATTTCCAACTTTTTGAGGAACCTCCAGATTGATTTCCAGAGTGGTTGTACCAGTTTGCAATCCCACCAGGAATGGAGGTATGTTCCTCTTTCTCCACATCCTCTCCAACATGTGTTGTCACCTATGGTTTTGATCTTAGCCATTCTGATTGGTGTAAGGTGGAATCTCAGGGTCGTTTTGATTTGCATTTCTCTGATCACCAAGGACTTTGAACATTTCTTTAGGTGCTTCTCAGCCATTCGAGATTCCTCAGTGGTGAAATCTCAGTTTAGCTTTTGATTGGGTTGTGTTTTTGGTGAGTTTCTTGAGTTCTTTGTATATTTTGGATATTAGCCCTCTATCAGATATGGGGTTAGTGAAGATCTTTTCCCAATCTGTAGGTTGCCAGTTTGTCTTATTGACTATGTCCTTTGCCTTACAGAAGCTTTCTAGTTTCATGAGGTTCCATTTATCAATTCTTGATATTAGAGCATGAGCCACTGGAGTTCTGTTTAGGAAATTTCCCCTTATGTCAATGAGTTCAAGGCACTTTCCCAATTTCCTTCTATTAGATTTCAGTGTATCTGGTTTTATGTTGAGTTCGTTGATCCACATGGACTTGAGCTTTGTGCAAGGTGACAAATATGGGTCTATTTTCATTTTTCTACATACAGACAACCAGTTAGACTAGCATCATTTAATGAAGATGCTTTCTTTTTCCATTGTATATTTTTGGCTTCTTTGTCAAAGATCAAGTGTCTGTAAATGTGTGGTTTCATTTGTGGGTCTTCAATTCTATTCCATTGATCAACATGTCTGTCTCTGTACCAATACCATGCAGTTTTTATTACTATTGCTCTGTAATAAAGGTTGAGGTCAGGGATGGTGATTTCCCCTGAAGTTCTTTTTTTGTTAAGAATTGTTTTCGCTATTCTGGGTTTTTTGCCTTTCCAGATGAGTTTGAGAATTGCTCTTTCCATGTCATTGAAGAATTGTGTTGGGATTTTGATAGGGATTGCATTGAATCTATAGATTGCTTTTGGTAGGATGGCCATTTTTACTATGATAATACAGCCAACACATGAGCATTGGAGATCTCTCCATTTTCTGAGATCTTTGACTTTTTTCTTGAGAGACTTGAAGTTATTGTCATACAGGTCTTTCACTTGTTTGGTTAAAGATACCCCAAGATATTTTACATTATTTGTGGCTAATGTGAAGGGAGTTGTTTTCCTTATTTCTTTCTCCACCTGTTTATCATTTATATAAAGGAAGGCTACTGATTTATTTGAGTTAATTTTATATCTGGCTACTTTGCTGAAGTTGTTTATCAGCTAGAGAAGTTCTCTGGTAGAATTTTTGGCGTCGCTTACGTATTCTATCATATCATCTGCAAATAGTAATACCTTTATTTCTTCTTTGCCAATTTGTATTCCCTTGATCACTTTTTGTTGTCTTATTTTTCTAGCTAACACTTCTAGTACTATATTGAATAGATATGGGGAGAGTGGGCATCCTTGTCTTGTCCCCAATTTTATTGGAATTGCTTCAAGTATGTCTCCATTGAATTTGATATTGGCTGTTGGTTTGCAGTAAATTGCTTTTATTATGATTAGGTATGGGCCTTGAATTCTTGATCTCTCCAATACCTTTAACATTAAGGGGTGTTTTATTTTGTCAAATGCTTTTTCTGCATCTAAGGAGATGATCATGTGATTTTTTCCTTTAAGTTTGTTCATATAGTGGATTATGTTAATGGATTTTCGTATATTAAACCAACCTTGCATCCCTGGAATGAAGCCTACTTGATTGTGGTGAATGATTGTTTTGATGTGTTCTTGGATTCAGTTTGCAAGAATTTTACTGAGTATTTTTGCATCGATATCCATAAGCAAGATTGGACTGAAGTTCTCTTTTTTGGCTAGGTCCTTGTGTGGTTTCGGTATCAGAGTTGATGTGGCTTCATAGAACAAGTTAGGTAGTGTTCCTTCTCTTTCAATTTTTTTAAATAATTTTTTATTGAATATATTCTTCATTTACATTTCAAATGCTAAAACCTTTCCCAGTACCTCCTCTCCCAAAACCCCCAACACTTCCTCCCAACCCCTGCCTCCATGTATATGCCCCTCCACCTGACCCACTCCCACCTACTCCCCCTTGATTTCCCTATGCTTGGGCATCTATTGAGCCTTCACAGGACTAAGGACCTCTCTTCCAACTGATGCACGACAAGGCATTCTCCTGCCACACTTTTGCTGGAACCATGTGTACCCCTTGGTTGACGGTTTAGTCCCTGGGAGTCCTGGGGCATCTGGGTGGCTGACATTGTTGTTCTTCCAATGGGGCTGCAAACTACTTCAGCTCCTTCAGCTACCCTCCAACTCCTCCGTTGGGGAGCCCCACACCCAGTCCAATGATTGACTACTAGCATCTGTCTCTGTACATGTACGACTCTGGCAGGGCCCCTCCAGAGGCAACCATAACAGGCTCCTTTCGGTATGCACTTCTTGCCATCCATAATAGTCTCAGGGTTTGGTGACTGTTTATAGGATGATTCCCAAGGTAGGGCAGTCTCTGGTTAGCCATTCCTTCAGTCTGTACTCCACACTTTGTCTTCATAATTGCTCCTGTGAGTATTTTGTTCACTTTCTCAGAGGAACCAAAGCACCTCCACTTCGGTCTTCCTTCTTCTTGAGCTTCCTGTGGTCCTGTGAATTGTAACTTGTTTATTTTGAGCTTTTGGGCTAATATCCACTTACTGGTGAGTAAATACCATGTGTGTTCTTTTGTGATTGGGTCACCTCACTCAGGATGACACTTTCTAGTTCCATCCATTTGCCTAAGAATTTCATGGATTCATTGTTTTTAACAGCTGAATAGTACTCCATTGTGTATATATATACCACAATTTCTGTACCCATTCCTCTGTTGAAGGACATCTGGGTACTTTCCAGCTTCTGGCTATTATAAATAAGGTCACTATGAACATAGTGGAGCATGTATCCTT